>OX461811.1:31715077-32315077 GCA_949802685.1 Dicyrtomina minuta
TAAGAAATAAATTTGCGTCATTGAAATAACGCTGAAACTCATTTTCTGGACGCTTCAAGATCCTATAGGAAAAAAATTTTAGTCATCAAAACAACGCTCAAACGCATTTTCTAGACGTTTTAGGATTCCATTAGAAATAAATTTTGGTCATCAAAACTATTCTAAAACTCATTTTCTCGATGATTTAAGATTCAATATGGAATCGATTTTGGTCATCAAAACAACGCTTAGCTTCATTTCCTGGACATTTTAAAATTTTATAGGAAAAAAATTTTAGTCATCAAAACAACGCTAAAACTTATTTTCTGGACGTTTTAAGATTCCTTTACAAAAAATTTTGGTCATCAAAACTATCCCAAAACTCATTTTCTCAACGATTTAAAATTCTATAGTAAATTAATTTTAGTCATTAAAACAACGCTAAAACTCATTTTCTAGACGATTTGAGATCCTATAAGAAATAAATTTTTGTCATCAAAATAACGCTTAAACTCATTTTTTGCACGCTTTGTGATCCTATGAGAAACAAATTTTCTAGACGTTGTAAGATCCTATAAGAAAACATTTTAGTCATTAAAACAACGCTAAAACTCATTTTTTGGACGTTTTGAGATCCTATAAGAAATAAATTGTCGTCATCAAAACAAAGCTAAACCTCATTTTCTGGACGTTTTGGAATCCCATGAGAAAAAAAATTTGGTCATTAAAACAACACTAAAACAAACTTTCTTGGCGTTTTAAGATCCTATAAGAAAAACGTTTAGTCATTAAACTAACACTAAAACTCATTATGTGGGCGTTGTAAGATCCCATAAGAAAAAAAATTTAGTCATCAAAACAACGCTAAAACTCATTGTCTGGACGTTTTGAGATCCTTAGAGGAATAAATTTTGGTCATCGAAACAACGCTAACACTCATTTTCTGGACGTTTTAGGATCCTATAGGAAATTATTTTAGTCATTAAAACAACGCTAAAACTCATTTTCTCGACGATTTAAGACTCCATAAGAAACAAATTTTCGTCATCAAAACAACGCTAAAACTCATTTTCTGGACGTTTTGAGATCCTATAGGAAAAAAACTTTTGTCATCAAAACAACGCTAAAACTCATTTTCTCGACGATTTTAGACTCCATAAGAAACAAATTTTCGTCATAAAAACAACACTAAAACTCATTTTCTGGACGTTTTAAGATTCCTTTACAAAAAATTTTGGTCATCAAAACTATCCTAAAACTCATTTTCTCAACGATTTAAAATTCTATAGTAAATTAATTTTCGTCATTAAAACAACGCTAAAACTCATTTTCTTGACGATTTGAGATCCTATACCAAATAAATTTTTGACATCAAAATAACGCTTAAACTCATTTTTTGGACGTTTTGTGATCCTATGAGAAACAAATTTTCTAGACGTTTTAAGATCCTATAAGAAATAAATTTTAGTCATTAAAACAACGCTAAAACTCATTTTTTGGACGTTTTGAGACCCTATAAGAAATAAATTGTCGTCTTCAAAACAAAGCTAAACCTCATTTTCTGGACGTTTTGGAATCCCATGAGAAAAAAAATTTGGTCATCAAAACAACACTAAAACAAACTTTCTGAGCGTTTTAAGATCCTATAAGAAAAACGTTTGGTCATTAAACTAACACTAAAACTCATTATGTGGGCGTTGTAAGATCCCATTAAAAAAAAATTTAGTCATCAAAACAACACTAAAACTCATTGTCTGGACGTTTTGAGATCCTTAGGGGAATAAATTTTGGTCATCGAAACAACGCTAACACTCATTTTCCGGACGTTTTAGGATCCTATAGGAAAACATTTTAGTCATAAAAACAACGCTAAAACTCATTTTCTGGACGTTTTGAGATCCTATAAGAAATAAATTGTCGTCATCAAAACAAAGCTAAACCTCATTTTCTGGACGATTTGAGATTCAATATGGAATCGATTTTGGTCATCAAAACAACGCTTAGCTTCATTTCCTGGACATTTTAAAATTTTATAGGAAAAAAATTTTAGTCATCATAACAACGCTAAAACTCATTTTCTGGACGTTTTAAGATTCCTTTACAAAAAATTTTGGTCATCAAAACTATCCTAAAACTCATTTTCTCAACGATTCAAAATTCTATAGTAAATTAATTTTCGTCATTAAAACAACGCTAAAACTCATTTTCTTGACGATTTGAGATCCTATAAGAAATAAATTTTTGTCATCAAAATACCGCTTAAACTCATTTTTTGCACGTTTTGTGATCCTATGAGAAACAAATTTTCTAGACGTTTTAAGATCCTATAAGAAAACATTTTAGTCATTAAAACAAAGCTAAAACTCATTTTTTGGACGTTTTGAGATCCTATAAGAAATAAATTGTCGTCATCAAAACAAAGCTAAACCTCATTTTCTGGACGTTTTGGAATCCCATGAGAAAAAAAATTTGGTCATCAAAACATTTTCTGGACGTTTTGAGATCCTATAGGAAAAAATGTTTTGTCATTAAAACAACGCTTAAACTTATTATTTCGACTTTTTAAGATTCCATTAAAAAAAATTTAGTCATCAAAACAACACTAAAACAAACTTTCTGAGCGTTTTAAGATCCTATAAGAAAAACGTTTGGTCATTAAACTAACACTAAAACTCATTATTTGGGCGTTGTAGGATCCCATTAGAAAAAACAATTAGTCATCAAAACAACGCTAAACCTCATTGTCTTGACGTTTTGAGATCCTTAGGGGAATGAATTTTGGTCATCGAAACAATGCTAACACTCATTTTCCGGACGTTTTAGGATCCTATAGGAAAACATTTTAGTCATAAAACAACGCTAAAACTCATTTTTTGGACGATTTCAGACTCCATAAGAAACAAATTTTCGTCATAAAAACAACGCTAAAACTCATTTCCTGGACGTTTTAGGATCCTATAGGAAAAAAATTTTTTTCATTAAAACAACGCTTAAACTTATTTCGACTTTTTAGGATTCCATTTAAAGAAATTTTGGTCATCAAAGTCATCCCGAAACTCTTTTACACGACGATTTGAGATCCTGTAAGGAATAAATTTGCGTCATTGAAATAACGCTGAAACTCATTTTCTGGACGCTTCAAGATCCTATAGGAAAAAAATTTTAGTCATCAAAACAACGCTCAAACGCATTTTCTAGACGTTTTAGGATTCCATTAGAAATAAATTTTGGTCATCAAAACTATTCTAAAACTCATTTTCTCGATGATTTAAGATTCAATATGGAATCGATTTTGGTCATCAAAACAACGCTTAGCTTCATTTCCTGGACATTTTAAAATTTTATAGGAAAAAAATTTTAGTCATCAAAACAACGCTAAAACTTATTTTCTGGACGTTTTAAGATTCCTTTACAAAAAATTTTGGTCATCAAAACTATCCTAAAACTCATTTTCTCAACGATTTAAAATTCTATAGTAAATTGATTTTCGTCATTAAAACAACGCTAAAACTCATTTTCTAGACGATTTGAGATCCTATAAGAAATAAATTTTTGTCATCAAAATAACGCTTAAACTCATTTTTTGCACGCTTTGTGATCCTATGAGAAACAAATTTTCTAGACGTTGTAAGATCCTATAAGAAAACATTTTAGTCATTAAAACAACGCTAAAACTCATTTTTTGGACGTTTTGAGATCCTATAAGAAATAAATTGTCGTCATCAAAACAAAGCTAAACCTCATTTTCTGGACGTTTTGGAATCCCATGAGAAAAAAAATTTGGTCATTAAAACAACACTAAAACAAACTTTCTTGGCGTTTTAAGATCCTATAAGAAAAACGTTTAGTCATTAAACTAACACTAAAACTCATTATGTGGGCGTTGTAAGATCCCATAAGAAAAAAAATTTAGTCATCAAAACAACGCTAAAACTCATTGTCTGGACGTTTTGAGATCCTTAGAGGAATAAATTTTGGTCATCGAAACAACGCTAACACTCATTTTCTGGACGTTTTAGGATCCTATAGGAAATTATTTTAGTCATTAAAACAACGCTAAAACTCATTTTCTCGACGATTTAAGACTCCATAAGAAACAAATTTTCGTCATCAAAACAACGCTAAAACTCATTTTCTGGACGTTTTGAGATCCTATAGGAAAAAAACTTTTGTCATCAAAACAACGCTAAAACTCATTTTCTCGACGATTTTAGACTCCATAAGAAACAAATTTTCGTCATAAAAACAACACTAAAACTCATTTTCTGGACGTTTTAAGATTCCTTTACAAAAAATTTTGGTCATCAAAACTATCCTAAAACTCATTTTCTCAACGATTTAAAATTCTATAGTAAATTAATTTTCGTCATTAAAACAACGCTAAAACTCATTTTCTTGACGATTTGAGATCCTATAAGAAATAAATTTTTGACATCAAAATAACGCTTAAACTCATTTTTTGGACGTTTTGTGATCCTATGAGAAACAAATTTTCTAGACGTTTTAAGATCCTATAAGAAATAAATTTTAGTCATTAAAACAACGCTAAAACTCATTTTTTGGACGTTTTGAGATCCTATAAGAAATAAATTGTCGTCTTCAAAACAAAGCTAAACCTCATTTTCTGGACGTTTTGGAATCCCATGAGGAAAAAAATTTGGTCATCAAAACAACACTAAAACAAACTTTCTGAGCGTTTTAAGATCCTATAAGAAAAACGTTTGGTCATTAAACTAACACTAAAACTCATTATCTGGGCGTTGTAAGATCCCATTAAAAAAAAATTTAGTCATCAAAACAACACTAAAACTCATTGTCTGGACGTTTTGAGATCCTTAGGGGAATAAATTTTGGTCATCGAAACAACGCTAACACTCATTTTCCGGACGTTTTAGGATCCTATAGGAAAACATTTTAGTCATAAAAACAACGCTAAAACTCATTTTCTGGACGTTTTGAGATCCTATAAGAAATAAATTGTCGTCATCAAAACAAAGCTAAACCTCATTTTCTGGACGATTTGAGATTCAATATGGAGTCGATTTTGGTCATCAAAACAACGCTTAGCTTCATTTCCTGGACATTTTAAAATTTTATAGGAAAAAAATTTTAGTCATCAAAACAACGCTAAAACTTATTTTCTGGACGTTTTAAGATTCCTTTACAAAAAATTTTGGTCATCAAAACTATCCTAAAACTCATTTTCTCAACGATTTAAAATTCTGTAGTAAATTAATTTTCGTCATTAAAACAACGCTAAAACTCATTTTCTTGACGATTCGAGATCCTATAAGAAATAAATTTTTGTCATCAAAATAACGCTTAAACTCATTTTTTGCACGGTTTGTGATCCTATGAGAAACAAATTTCCTAGACGTTGTAAGATCCTATAAGAAAACATTTTAGTCATTAAAACAACGCTAAAACTCATTTTTTGGACGTTTTGAGATCCTATAAGAAATAAATTGTCGTCATCAAAACAAAGCTAAACCTCATTTTCTGGACGTTTTGGAATCCCATGAGAAAAAAAATTTGGTCATCAAAACAACACTAAAACAAACTTTTTGGGCGTTTTAAGATCCTATAAGAAAAACGTTTGGTCATTAAACTAACACTAAAACTCATTAGGTGGGCGTTGTAAGATCCCATTAGAAAAAAAATTTAGTCATCAAAACAACGCTAAAACTCATTGTCTGGACGTTTTGAGATCCTTAGAGGAATAAATTTTGGTCATCGAAACAACGCTAACACTCATTTTCCGGACGTTTTAGGATCCTATAGGAAATTATTTTAGTCATAAAAACAACGCTAAAACTCATTTTCTCGACGATTTAAGACTCCATAAGAAACAAATTTTCGTCATCAAAACAACGTTAAAACTCATTTTCTGGACGTTTTGAGATCCTATTGGAAAACATTTTAGTCATAAAAACAACACTAAAACTCATTTTCTGGACGTTTTGACATCCTATAGGAAAAAAATTTTTGTCATTAAAACAACGCTTAAACTTATTATTTCGACTTTTTAGGATTCCATTAAAAAAAATTTTGGTCATCGAAATCATCCCGAAACTCGTTTCCACGACGATTTGAGATCCTATAAGAAATAAATTTGCGTCATTAAAATAACGCTGGAACTCATTTTCTGGACGCTTGAAGATCCTATAGGAAAAAAATTGTAGTCATCAAAACAACGCTAAAACGCATTTTCTAGACGTTTTAGGATTCCATTAGAAATAAATTTTGGTCATCAAAACTATTCTAAAACTCATTTTCACGACGATTTGAGATTCAATATGGAATCGATTTTGGTCATCAAAACAACGCTTAGCTTCATTTCCTGGACATTTTAAAATTTTATAGGAAAAAAATTTTAGTCATCAAAACAACGCTAAAACTCATTTTCTGGACGTTTTAAGATTCCTTTACAAAAAATTTTGGTCATCAAAACTATCCTAAAACTCATTTTCTCAACGATTCAAAATTCTATAGTAAATTAATTTTCGTCATTAAAACAACGCTAAAACTCATTTTCTTGACGATTTGAGATCCTATAAGAAATAAATTTTTGTCATCAAAATACCGCTTAAACTCATTTTTTGCACGTTTTGTGATCCTATGAGAAACAAATTTTCTAGACGTTTTAAGATCCTATAAGAAAACATTTTAGTCATTAAAACAAAGCTAAAACTCATTTTTTGGACGTTTTGAGATCCTATAAGAAATAAATTGTCGTCATCAAAACAAAGCTAAACCTCATTTTCTGGACGTTTTGGAATCCCATGAGAAAAAAAATTTGGTCATCAAAACATTTTCTGGACGTTTTGAGATCCTATAGGAAAAAATGTTTTGTCATTAAAACAACGCTTAAACTTATTATTTCGACTTTTTAAGATTCCATTAAAAAAAATTTAGTCATCAAAAAACAACACTAAAACAAACTTTCTGAGCGTTTTAAGATCCTATAAGAAAAACGTTTGGTCATTAAACTAACACTAAAACTCATTATTTGGGCGTTGTAGGATCCCATTAGAAAAAACATTTAGTCATCAGCACAACGCTAAACCTCATTGTCTTGACGTTTTGAGATCCTTAGGGGAATGAATTTTGGTCATCGAAACAATGCTAACACTCATTTTCCGGACGTTTTAGGATCCTATAGGAAAACATTTTAGTCATAAAACAACGCTAAAACTCATTTTTTGGACGATTTCAGACTCCATAAGAAACAAATTTTCGCCATAAAAACAACGCTAAAACTCATTTCCTGGACGTTTTAGGATCCTATAGGAAAAAAAATTTTTTCATTAAAACAACGCTTAAACTTATTTCGACTTTTTAGGATTCCATTTAAAGAAATTTTGGTCATCAAAGTCATCCCGAAACTCTTTTACACGACGATTTGAGATCCTGTAAGGAATAAATTTGCGTTATTGAAATACGCTGAAACTCATTTTCTGGACGCTTCGAAATCCTATGGGAAAAAAATTTTAGTCATCAAAACAACGCTAAAACTCTTTTTCTAGACGTTTAGGGATTCCATTAGAAATAAATTTTGGTCATCAAAACCATTCTAAAACTCATTTTCTCGACGATTTGAGATTCAATATAGAGTCGATTTTCGTCATCAAAACAACGCTTAGCTGCATTTCCTGGACATTTTAAGATCCTATAGGAAAAAACTTTTTGTCATTAAAACAACGCTTAAACTTATTTCGACTTTTTAGGATTCCATTTAAAGAAATTTTGGTCATCAAAGTCATCCCGAAACTCGTTTCCACGACGATTTGAGATCCTATAAGGAATAAATTTGCGTCATCAAAACAACGCTAAAACTCATTATCTGGACGTTTTGAGATCCTTAGGGGAATAAATTTTAGTCATCGAAACAATGCTAACACTCATTTTCCGGACGTTTTAGGATCCTATAGGAAAACATTTTAGTCATAAAAACAACGCTAAAACTCATTTTCTGGACGTTTTGAGATCCTATAAGAAATAAATTGCCGTCATCAAAACAAAGCTAAACCTCATTTTCTGGACGAGTTGAGATTCAATATGGAGTCGATTTTAGTCATCAAAACAACGCTTAGCTTCATTTCCTGGACATTTTAAAATTTTATAGGAAAAAAATTTTAGTCATAAAAACAACGCTAAAACTCATTTTCTGGACGTTTTAAGATTCCTTTACAAAAAATTTTGGTCATCAAAATTATCCTAAAACTCATTTTCTCAACGATTTAAAATTCTATAGTAAATTAATTTTCGTCATTAAAACAACGCTAAAACTCATTTTCTTGACGATTTGAGATCCTATACCAAATAAATTTTTGACATCAAAATAACGCTTAAACTCATTTTTTGGACGTTTCGTGATCCTATGAGAAACAAATTTTCTAGACGTTTTAAGATCCTATAAGAAATAAATTTTAGTCATTAAAACAACGCTAAAACTCATTTTTTGGACGTTTTGAGATCCTATAAGAAATAAATTGTCGTCTTCAAAACAAAGCTAAACCTCATTTTCTGGACGTTTTGGAATCCCATGAGAAAAAAAATTAGGTAATCTAAACAACACTAAAACAAACTTTCTGGGCGTTTTAAGATCATATAAGAAAAACGTTTGGTCATTAAACCAACACTAAAACTCATTATGTGGGCGCTGTAAGATCCCATTAAAAAAAAATTTAGTCATCAAAACAACGCTAAAACTCATTATCTGGACGTTTTGAGATCCTTAGGGGAATAAATTTTAGTCATCGAAACAATGCTAACTCATTTTCCGGACGTTTTAGGATCCTATAGGAAAACATTTTAGTCATAAAAACAACGCTAAAACTCATTTTCTCGACCATTTCAGACTCCATAAGAAACAAATTTTTGTCATAAAAACAACACTAAAACTCATTTTCTGGACGTTTTGACATCCTATAGGAAAAAATTTTTTGTCATTAAAACAACGCTTAAACTTATTATTTCGACTTTTTAGGATTCCATTAAAAAAAATTTTGGTCATCAAAATCATCCCGAAACTCGTTTCCACGACGATTTGAGATCCTATAAGAAATAAATTTGCGTCATTAAAATAACGCTGGAACTCATTTTCTGGACGCTTTAAGATTCCTTTACAAAAATTTTGGTCATCAAAACTATCCTAAAACTCATTTTCTCAACGATTCAAAATTCTATAGTAAATTAATTTTCGTCATTAAAACAACGCTAAAACTCATTTTCTTGACGATTTGAGATCCTATAAGAAATAAATTTTTGTCATCAAAATACCGCTTAAACTCATTTTTTGCACGTTTTGTGATCCTATGAGAAACAAATTTTCTAGACGTTTTAAGATCCTATAAGAAAACATTTTAGTCATTAAAACAAAGCTAAAACTCATTTTTTGGACGTTTTGAGATCCTATAAGAAATAAATTGTCGTCATCAAAACAAAGCTAAACCTCATTTTCTGGACGTTTTGGAATCCCATGAGAAAAAAAATTTGGTCATCAAAACATTTTCTGGACGTTTTGAGATCCTATAGGAAAAAATGTTTTGTCATTAAAACAACGCTTAAACTTATTATTTCGACTTTTTAAGATTCCATTAAAAAAAATTTAGTCATCAAAACAACACTAAAACAAACTTTCTGAGCGTTTTAAGATCCTATAAGAAAAACGTTTGGTCATTAAACTAACACTAAAACTCATTATTTGGGCGTTGTAGGATCCCATTAGAAAAAACAATTAGTCATCAAAACAACGCTAAACCTCATTGTCTTGACGTTTTGAGATCCTTAGGGGAATGAATTTTGGTCATCGAAACAATGCTAACACTCATTTTCCGGACGTTTTAGGATCCTATAGGAAAACATTTTAGTCATAAAACAACGCTAAAACTCATTTTTTGGACGATTTCAGACTCCATAAGAAACAAATTTTCGTCATAAAAACAACGCTAAAACTCATTTCCTGGACGTTTTAGGATCCTATAGGAAAAAAATTTTTTTCATTAAAACAACGCTTAAACTTATTTCGACTTTTTAGGATTCCATTTAAAGAAATTTTGGTCATCAAAGTCATCCCGAAACTCTTTTACACGACGATTTGAGATCCTGTAAGGAATAAATTTGCGTCATTGAAATAACGCTGAAACTCATTTTCTGGACGCTTCAAGATCCTATAGGAAAAAAATTTTAGTCATCAAAACAACGCTCAAACGCATTTTCTAGACGTTTTAGGATTCCATTAGAAATAAATTTTGGTCATCAAAACTATTCTAAAACTCATTTTCTCGATGATTTAAGATTCAATATGGAATCGATTTTGGTCATCAAAACAACGCTTAGCTTCATTTCCTGGACATTTTAAAATTTTATAGGAAAAAAATTTTAGTCATCAAAACAACGCTAAAACTTATTTTCTGGACGTTTTAAGATTCCTTTACAAAAAATTTTGGTCATCAAAACTATCCTAAAACTCATTTTCTCAACGATTTAAAATTCTATAGTAAATTGATTTTCGTCATTAAAACAACGCTAAAACTCATTTTCTAGACGATTTGAGATCCTATAAGAAATAAATTTTTGTCATCAAAATAACGCTTAAACTCATTTTTTGCACGCTTTGTGATCCTATGAGAAACAAATTTTCTAGACGTTGTAAGATCCTATAAGAAAACATTTTAGTCATTAAAACAACGCTAAAACTCATTTTTTGGACGTTTTGAGATCCTATAAGAAATAAATTGTCGTCATCAAAACAAAGCTAAACCTCATTTTCTGGACGTTTTGGAATCCCATGAGAAAAAAAATTTGGTCATCAAAACAACACTAAAACAAACTTTTTGGGCGTTTTAAGATCCTATAAGAAAAACGTTTGGTCATTAAACTAACACTAAAACTCATTAGGTGGGCGTTGTAAGATCCCATTAGAAAAAAAATTTAGTCATCAAAACAACGCTAAAACTCATTGTCTGGACGTTTTGAGATCCTTAGAGGAATAAATTTTGGTCATCGAAACAACGCTAACACTCATTTTCCGGACGTTTTAGGATCCTATAGGAAATTATTTTAGTCATAAAAACAACGCTAAAACTCATTTTCTCGACGATTTAAGACTCCATAAGAAACAAATTTTCGTCATCAAAACAACGTTAAAACTCATTTTCTGGACGTTTTGAGATCCTATTGGAAAACATTTTAGTCATAAAAACAACACTAAAACTCATTTTCTGGACGTTTTGACATCCTATAGGAAAAAAATTTTTGTCATTAAAACAACGCTTAAACTTATTATTTCGACTTTTTAGGATTCCATTAAAAAAAATTTTGGTCATCGAAATCATCCCGAAACTCGTTTCCACGACGATTTGAGATCCTATAAGAAATAAATTTGCGTCATTAAAATAACGCTGGAACTCATTTTCTGGACGCTTGAAGATCCTATAGGAAAAAAATTGTAGTCATCAAAACAACGCTAAAACGCATTTTCTAGACGTTTTAGGATTCCATTAGAAATAAATTTTGGTCATCAAAACTATTCTAAAACTCATTTTCACGACGATTTGAGATTCAATATGGAATCGATTTTGGTCATCAAAACAACGCTTAGCTTCATTTCCTGGACATTTTAAAATTTTATAGGAAAAAAATTTTAGTCATCAAAACAACGCTAAAACTCATTTTCTGGACGTTTTAAGATTCCTTTACAAAAAATTTTGGTCATCAAAACTATCCTAAAACTCATTTTCTCAACGATTCAAAATTCTATAGTAAATTAATTTTCGTCATTAAAACAACGCTAAAACTCATTTTCTTGACGATTTGAGATCCTATAAGAAATAAATTTTTGTCATCAAAATACCGCTTAAACTCATTTTTTGCACGTTTTGTGATCCTATGAGAAACAAATTTTCTAGACGTTTTAAGATCCTATAAGAAAACATTTTAGTCATTAAAACAAAGCTAAAACTCATTTTTTGGACGTTTTGAGATCCTATAAGAAATAAATTGTCGTCATCAAAACAAAGCTAAACCTCATTTTCTGGACGTTTTGGAATCCCATGAGAAAAAAAATTTGGTCATCAAAACATTTTCTGGACGTTTTGAGATCCTATAGGAAAAAATGTTTTGTCATTAAAACAACGCTTAAACTTATTATTTCGACTTTTTAAGATTCCATTAAAAAAAATTTAGTCATCAAAAAACAACACTAAAACAAACTTTCTGAGCGTTTTAAGATCCTATAAGAAAAACGTTTGGTCATTAAACTAACACTAAAACTCATTATTTGGGCGTTGTAGGATCCCATTAGAAAAAACATTTAGTCATCAGCACAACGCTAAACCTCATTGTCTTGACGTTTTGAGATCCTTAGGGGAATGAATTTTGGTCATCGAAACAATGCTAACACTCATTTTCCGGACGTTTTAGGATCCTATAGGAAAACATTTTAGTCATAAAACAACGCTAAAACTCATTTTTTGGACGATTTCAGACTCCATAAGAAACAAATTTTCGCCATAAAAACAACGCTAAAACTCATTTCCTGGACGTTTTAGGATCCTATAGGAAAAAAAATTTTTTCATTAAAACAACGCTTAAACTTATTTCGACTTTTTAGGATTCCATTTAAAGAAATTTTGGTCATCAAAGTCATCCCGAAACTCTTTTACACGACGATTTGAGATCCTGTAAGGAATAAATTTGCGTTATTGAAATACGCTGAAACTCATTTTCTGGACGCTTCGAAATCCTATGGGAAAAAAATTTTAGTCATCAAAACAACGCTAAAACTCTTTTTCTAGACGTTTAGGGATTCCATTAGAAATAAATTTTGGTCATCAAAACCATTCTAAAACTCATTTTCTCGACGATTTGAGATTCAATATAGAGTCGATTTTCGTCATCAAAACAACGCTTAGCTGCATTTCCTGGACATTTTAAGATCCTATAGGAAAAAACTTTTTGTCATTAAAACAACGCTTAAACTTATTTCGACTTTTTAGGATTCCATTTAAAGAAATTTTGGTCATCAAAGTCATCCCGAAACTCGTTTCCACGACGATTTGAGATCCTATAAGGAATAAATTTGCGTCATCAAAACAACGCTAAAACTCATTATCTGGACGTTTTGAGATCCTTAGGGGAATAAATTTTAGTCATCGAAACAATGCTAACACTCATTTTCCGGACGTTTTAGGATCCTATAGGAAAACATTTTAGTCATAAAAACAACGCTAAAACTCATTTTCTGGACGTTTTGAGATCCTATAAGAAATAAATTGCCGTCATCAAAACAAAGCTAAACCTCATTTTCTGGACGAGTTGAGATTCAATATGGAGTCGATTTTAGTCATCAAAACAACGCTTAGCTTCATTTCCTGGACATTTTAAAATTTTATAGGAAAAAAATTTTAGTCATAAAAACAACGCTAAAACTCATTTTCTGGACGTTTTAAGATTCCTTTACAAAAAATTTTGGTCATCAAAATTATCCTAAAACTCATTTTCTCAACGATTTAAAATTCTATAGTAAATTAATTTTCGTCATTAAAACAACGCTAAAACTCATTTTCTTGACGATTTGAGATCCTATACCAAATAAATTTTTGACATCAAAATAACGCTTAAACTCATTTTTTGGACGTTTTGTGATCCTATGAGAAACAAATTTTCTAGACGTTTTAAGATCCTATAAGAAATAAATTTTAGTCATTAAAACAACGCTAAAACTCATTTTTTGGACGTTTTGAGATCCTATAAGAAATAAATTGTCGTCTTCAAAACAAAGCTAAACCTCATTTTCTGGACGTTTTGGAATCCCATGAGAAAAAAAATTAGGTAATCTAAACAACACTAAAACAAACTTTCTGGGCGTTTTAAGATCATATAAGAAAAACGTTTGGTCATTAAACCAACACTAAAACTCATTATGTGGGCGCTGTAAGATCCCATTAAAAAAAAATTTAGTCATCAAAACAACGCTAAAACTCATTATCTGGACGTTTTGAGATCCTTAGGGGAATAAATTTTAGTCATCGAAACAATGCTAACTCATTTTCCGGACGTTTTAGGATCCTATAGGAAAACATTTTAGTCATAAAAACAACGCTAAAACTCATTTTCTCGACCATTTCAGACTCCATAAGAAACAAATTTTTGTCATAAAAACAACACTAAAACTCATTTTCTGGACGTTTTGACATCCTATAGGAAAAAATTTTTTGTCATTAAAACAACGCTTAAACTTATTATTTCGACTTTTTAGGATTCCATTAAAAAAAATTTTGGTCATCAAAATCATCCCGAAACTCGTTTCCACGACGATTTGAGATCCTATAAGAAATAAATTTGCGTCATTAAAATAACGCTGGAACTCATTTTCTGGACGCTTTAAGATTCCTTTACAAAAAATTTTGGTCATCAAAACTATCCTAAAACTCATTTTCTCAACGATTCAAAATTCTATAGTAAATTAATTTTCGTCATTAAAACAACGCTAAAACTCATTTTCTTGACGATTTGAGATCCTATAAGAAATAAATTTTTGTCATCAAAATACCGCTTAAACTCATTTTTTGCACGTTTTGTGATCCTATGAGAAACAAATTTTCTAGACGTTTTAAGATCCTATAAGAAAACATTTTAGTCATTAAAACAAAGCTAAAACTCATTTTTTGGACGTTTTGAGATCCTATAAGAAATAAATTGTCGTCATCAAAACAAAGCTAAACCTCATTTTCTGGACGTTTTGGAATCCCATGAGAAAAAAAATTTGGTCATCAAAACATTTTCTGGACGTTTTGAGATCCTATAGGAAAAAATGTTTTGTCATTAAAACAACGCTTAAACTTATTATTTCGACTTTTTAAGATTCCATTAAAAAAAATTTAGTCATCAAAACAACACTAAAACAAACTTTCTGAGCGTTTTAAGATCCTATAAGAAAAACGTTTGGTCATTAAACTAACACTAAAACTCATTATTTGGGCGTTGTAGGATCCCATTAGAAAAAACAATTAGTCATCAAAACAACGCTAAACCTCATTGTCTTGACGTTTTGAGATCCTTAGGGGAATGAATTTTGGTCATCGAAACAATGCTAACACTCATTTTCCGGACGTTTTAGGATCCTATAGGAAAACATTTTAGTCATAAAACAACGCTAAAACTCATTTTTTGGACGATTTCAGACTCCATAAGAAACAAATTTTCGTCATAAAAACAACGCTAAAACTCATTTCCTGGACGTTTTAGGATCCTATAGGAAAAAAATTTTTTTCATTAAAACAACGCTTAAACTTATTTCGACTTTTTAGGATTCCATTTAAAGAAATTTTGGTCATCAAAGTCATCCCGAAACTCTTTTACACGACGATTTGAGATCCTGTAAGGAATAAATTTGCGTCATTGAAATAACGCTGAAACTCATTTTCTGGACGCTTCAAGATCCTATAGGAAAAAAATTTTAGTCATCAAAACAACGCTCAAACGCATTTTCTAGACGTTTTAGGATTCCATTAGAAATAAATTTTGGTCATCAAAACTATTCTAAAACTCATTTTCTCGATGATTTAAGATTCAATATGGAATCGATTTTGGTCATCAAAACAACGCTTAGCTTCATTTCCTGGACATTTTAAAATTTTATAGGAAAAAAATTTTAGTCATCAAAACAACGCTAAAACTTATTTTCTGGACGTTTTAAGATTCCTTTACAAAAAATTTTGGTCATCAAAACTATCCTAAAACTCATTTTCTCAACGATTTAAAATTCTATAGTAAATTGATTTTCGTCATTAAAACAACGCTAAAACTCATTTTCTAGACGATTTGAGATCCTATAAGAAATAAATTTTTGTCATCAAAATAACGCTTAAACTCATTTTTTGCACGCTTTGTGATCCTATGAGAAACAAATTTTCTAGACGTTGTAAGATCCTATAAGAAAACATTTTAGTCATTAAAACAACGCTAAAACTCATTTTTTGGACGTTTTGAGATCCTATAAGAAATAAATTGTCGTCATCAAAACAAAGCTAAACCTCATTTTCTGGACGTTTTGGAATCCCATGAGAAAAAAAATTTGGTCATTAAAACAACACTAAAACAAACTTTCTTGGCGTTTTAAGATCCTATAAGAAAAACGTTTAGTCATTAAACTAACACTAAAACTCATTATGTGGGCGTTGTAAGATCCCATAAGAAAAAAAATTTAGTCATCAAAACAACGCTAAAACTCATTGTCTGGACGTTTTGAGATCCTTAGAGGAATAAATTTTGGTCATCGAAACAACGCTAACACTCATTTTCTGGACGTTTTAGGATCCTATAGGAAATTATTTTAGTCATTAAAACAACGCTAAAACTCATTTTCTCGACGATTTAAGACTCCATAAGAAACAAATTTTCGTCATCAAAACAACGCTAAAACTCATTTTCTGGACGTTTTGAGATCCTATAGGAAAAAAACTTTTGTCATTAAAACAACGCTAAAACTCATTTTCTCGACGATTTAAGACTCCATAAGAAACAAATTTTCGTCATAAAAACAACACTAAAACTCATTTTCTGGACGTTTTAAGATTCCTTTACAAAAAATTTTGGTCATCAAAACTATCCTAAAACTCATTTTCTCAACGATTTAAAATTCTATAGTAAATTAATTTTCGTCATTAAAACAACGCTAAAACTCATTTTCTTGACGATTTGAGATCCTATACCAAATAAATTTTTGACATCAAAATAACGCTTAAACTCATTTTTTGGACGTTTTGTGATCCTATGAGAAACAAATTTTCTAGACGTTTTAAGATCCTATAAGAAATAAATTTTAGTCATTAAAACAACGCTAAAACTCATTTTTTGGACGTTTTGAGATCCTATAAGAAATAAATTGTCGTCTTCAAAACAAAGCTAAACCTCATTTTCTGGACGTTTTGGAATCCCATGAGAAAAAAAATTTGGTCATCAAAACAACACTAAAACAAACTTTCTGAGCGTTTTAAGATCCTATAAGAAAAACGTTTGGTCATTAAACTAACACTAAAACTCATTATGTGGGCGTTGTAAGATCCCATTAAAAAAAAATTTAGTCATCAAAACAACACTAAAACTCATTGTCTGGACGTTTTGAGATCCTTAGGGGAATAAATTTTGGTCATCGAAACAACGCTAACACTCATTTTCCGGACGTTTTAGGATCCTATAGGAAAACATTTTAGTCATAAAAACAACGCTAAAACTCATTTTCTGGACGTTTTGAGATCCTATAAGAAATAAATTGTCGTCATCAAAACAAAGCTAAACCTCATTTTCTGGACGATTTGAGATTCAATATGGAATCGATTTTGGTCATCAAAACAACGCTTAGCTTCATTTCCTGGACATTTTAAAATTTTATAGGAAAAAAATTTTAGTCATCATAACAACGCTAAAACTCATTTTCTGGACGTTTTAAGATTCCTTTACAAAAAATTTGGGTCATCAAAACTATCCTAAAACTCATTTTCTCAACGATTCAAAATTCTATAGTAAATTAATTTTCGTCATTAAAACAACGCTAAAACTCATTTTCTTGACGATTTGAGATCCTATAAGAAATAAATTTTTGTCATCAAAATACCGCTTAAACTCATTTTTTGCACGTTTTGTGATCCTATGAGAAACAAATTTTCTAGACGTTTTAAGATCCTATAAGAAAACATTTTAGTCATTAAAACAAAGCTAAAACTCATTTTTTGGACGTTTTGAGATCCTATAAGAAATAAATTGTCGTCATCAAAACAAAGCTAAACCTCATTTTCTGGACGTTTTGGAATCCCATGAGAAAAAAAATTTGGTCATCAAAACATTTTCTGGACGTTTTGAGATCCTATAGGAAAAAATGTTTTGTCATTAAAACAACGCTTAAACTTATTATTTCGACTTTTTAAGATTCCATTAAAAAAAATTTAGTCATCAAAACAACACTAAAACAAACTTTCTGAGCGTTTTAAGATCCTATAAGAAAAACGTTTGGTCATTAAACTAACACTAAAACTCATTATTTGGGCGTTGTAGGATCCCATTAGAAAAAACAATTAGTCATCAAAACAACGCTAAACCTCATTGTCTTGACGTTTTGAGATCCTTAGGGGAATGAATTTTGGTCATCGAAACAATGCTAACACTCATTTTCCGGACGTTTTAGGATCCTATAGGAAAACATTTTAGTCATAAAACAACGCTAAAACTCATTTTTTGGACGATTTCAGACTCCATAAGAAACAAATTTTCGTCATAAAAACAACGCTAAAACTCATTTCCTGGACGTTTTAGGATCCTATAGGAAAAAAATTTTTTTCATTAAAACAACGCTTAAACTTATTTCGACTTTTTAGGATTCCATTTAAAGAAATTTTGGTCATCAAAGTCATCCCGAAACTCTTTTACACGACGATTTGAGATCCTGTAAGGAATAAATTTGCGTCATTGAAATAACGCTGAAACTCATTTTCTGGACGCTTCAAGATCCTATAGGAAAAAAATTTTAGTCATCAAAACAACGCTCAAACGCATTTTCTAGACGTTTTAGGATTCCATTAGAAATAAATTTTGGTCATCAAAACTATTCTAAAACTCATTTTCTCGATGATTTAAGATTCAATATGGAATCGATTTTGGTCATCAAAACAACGCTTAGCTTCATTTCCTGGACATTTTAAAATTTTATAGGAAAAAAATTTTAGTCATCAAAACAACGCTAAAACTTATTTTCTGGACGTTTTAAGATTCCTTTACAAAAAATTTTGGTCATCAAAACTATCCTAAAACTCATTTTCTCAACGATTTAAAATTCTATAGTAAATTGATTTTCGTCATTAAAACAACGCTAAAACTCATTTTCTAGACGATTTGAGATCCTATAAGAAATAAATTTTTGTCATCAAAATAACGCTTAAACTCATTTTTTGCACGCTTTGTGATCCTATGAGAAACAAATTTTCTAGACGTTGTAAGATCCTATAAGAAAACATTTTAGTCATTAAAACAACGCTAAAACTCATTTTTTGGACGTTTTGAGATCCTATAAGAAATAAATTGTCGTCATCAAAACAAAGCTAAACCTCATTTTCTGGACGTTTTGGAATCCCATGAGAAAAAAAATTTGGTCATTAAAACAACACTAAAACAAACTTTCTTGGCGTTTTAAGATCCTATAAGAAAAACGTTTAGTCATTAAACTAACACTAAAACTCATTATGTGGGCGTTGTAAGATCCCATAAGAAAAAAAATTTAGTCATCAAAACAACGCTAAAACTCATTGTCTGGACGTTTTGAGATCCTTAGAGGAATAAATTTTGGTCATCGAAACAACGCTAACACTCATTTTCTGGACGTTTTAGGATCCTATAGGAAATTATTTTAGTCATTAAAACAACGCTAAAACTCATTTTCTCGACGATTTAAGACTCCATAAGAAACAAATTTTCGTCATCAAAACAACGCTAAAACTCATTTTCTGGACGTTTTGAGATCCTATAGGAAAAAAACTTTTGTCATCAAAACAACGCTAAAACTCATTTTCTCGACGATTTTAGACTCCATAAGAAACAAATTTTCGTCATAAAAACAACACTAAAACTCATTTTCTGGACGTTTTAAGATTCCTTTACAAAAAATTTTGGTCATCAAAACTATCCTAAAACTCATTTTCTCAACGATTTAAAATTCTATAGTAAATTAATTTTCGTCATTAAAACAACGCTAAAACTCATTTTCTTGACGATTTGAGATCCTATAAGAAATAAATTTTTGACATCAAAATAACGCTTAAACTCATTTTTTGGACGTTTTGTGATCCTATGAGAAACAAATTTTCTAGACGTTTTAAGATCCTATAAGAAATAAATTTTAGTCATTAAAACAACGCTAAAACTCATTTTTTGGACGTTTTGAGATCCTATAAGAAATAAATTGTCGTCTTCAAAACAAAGCTAAACCTCATTTTCTGGACGTTTTGGAATCCCATGAGGAAAAAAATTTGGTCATCAAAACAACACTAAAACAAACTTTCTGAGCGTTTTAAGATCCTATAAGAAAAACGTTTGGTCATTAAACTAACACTAAAACTCATTATGTGGGCGTTGTAAGATCCCATTAAAAAAAAATTTAGTCATCAAAACAACACTAAAACTCATTGTCTGGACGTTTTGAGATCCTTAGGGGAATAAATTTTGGTCATCGAAACAACGCTAACACTCATTTTCCGGACGTTTTAGGATCCTATAGGAAAACATTTTAGTCATAAAAACAACGCTAAAACTCATTTTCTGGACGTTTTGAGATCCTATAAGAAATAAATTGTCGTCATCAAAACAAAGCTAAACCTCATTTTCTGGACGATTTGAGATTCAATATGGAGTCGATTTTGGTCATCAAAACAACGCTTAGCTTCATTTCCTGGACATTTTAAAATTTTATAGGAAAAAAATTTAAGTCATCAAAACAACGCTAAAACTTATTTTCTGGACGTTTTAAGATTCCTTTACAAAAAATTTTGGTCATCAAAACTATCCTAAAACTCATTTTCTCAACGATTTAAAATTCTATAGTAAATTAATTTTCGTCATTAAAACAACGCTAAAACTCATTTTCTTGACGATTCGAGATCCTATAAGAAATAAATTTTTGTCATCAAAATAACGCTTAAACTCATTTTTTGCACGGTTTGTGATCCTATGAGAAACAAATTTCCTAGACGTTGTAAGATCCTATAAGAAAACATTGTAGTCATTAAAACAACGCTAAAACTCATTTTTTGGACGTTTTGAGATCCTATAAGAAATAAATTGTCGTCATCAAAACAAAGCTAAACCTCATTTTCTGGACGTTTTGGAATCCCATGAGAAAAAAAATTTGGTCATCAAAACAACACTAAAACAAACTTTTTGGGCGTTTTAAGATCCTATAAGAAAAACGTTTGGTCATTAAACTAACACTAAAACTCATTAGGTGGGCGTTGTAAGATCCCATTAGAAAAAAAATTTAGTCATCAAAACAACGCTAAAACTCATTGTCTGGACGTTTTGAGATCCTTAGAGGAATAAATTTTGGTCATCGAAACAACGCTAACACTCATTTTCCGGACGTTTTAGGATCCTATAGGAAATTATTTTAGTCATAAAAACAACGCTAAAACTCATTTTCTCGACGATTTAAGACTCCATAAGAAACAAATTTTCGTCATCAAAACAACGTTAAAACTCATTTTCTGGACGTTTTGAGATCCTATTGGAAAACATTTTAGTCATAAAAACAACACTAAAACTCATTTTCTGGACGTTTTGACATCCTATAGGAAAAAAATTTTTGTCATTAAAACAACGCTTAAACTTATTATTTCGACTTTTTAGGATTCCATTAAAAAAAATTTTGGTCATCGAAATCATCCCGAAACTCGTTTCCACGACGATTTGAGATCCTATAAGAAATAAATTTGCGTCATTAAAATAACGCTGGAACTCATTTTCTGGACGCTTGAAGATCCTATAGGAAAAAAATTGTAGTCATCAAAACAACGCTAAAACGCATTTTCTAGACGTTTTAGGATTCCATTAGAAATAAATTTTGGTCATCAAAACTATTCTAAAACTCATTTTCACGACGATTTGAGATTCAATATGGAATCGATTTTGGTCATCAAAACAACGCTTAGCTTCATTTCCTGGACATTTTAAAATTTTATAGGAAAAAAATTTTAGTCATCAAAACAACGCTAAAACTCATTTTCTGGACGTTTTAAGATTCCTTTACAAAAAATTTTGGTCATCAAAACTATCCTAAAACTCATTTTCTCAACGATTCAAAATTCTATAGTAAATTAATTTTCGTCATTAAAACAACGCTAAAACTCATTTTCTTGACGATTTGAGATCCTATAAGAAATAAATTTTTGTCATCAAAATACCGCTTAAACTCATTTTTTGCACGTTTTGTGATCCTATGAGAAACAAATTTTCTAGACGTTTTAAGATCCTATAAGAAAACATTTTAGTCATTAAAACAAAGCTAAAACTCATTTTTTGGACGTTTTGAGATCCTATAAGAAATAAATTGTCGTCATCAAAACAAAGCTAAACCTCATTTTCTGGACGTTTTGGAATCCCATGAGAAAAAAAATTTGGTCATCAAAACATTTTCTGGACGTTTTGAGATCCTATAGGAAAAAATGTTTTGTCATTAAAACAACGCTTAAACTTATTATTTCGACTTTTTAAGATTCCATTAAAAAAAATTTAGTCATCAAAAAACAACACTAAAACAAACTTTCTGAGCGTTTTAAGATCCTATAAGAAAAACGTTTGGTCATTAAACTAACACTAAAACTCATTATTTGGGCGTTGTAGGATCCCATTAGAAAAAACATTTAGTCATCAGCACAACGCTAAACCTCATTGTCTTGACGTTTTGAGATCCTTAGGGGAATGAATTTTGGTCATCGAAACAATGCTAACACTCATTTTCCGGACGTTTTAGGATCCTATAGGAAAACATTTTAGTCATAAAACAACGCTAAAACTCATTTTTTGGACGATTTCAGACTCCATAAGAAACAAATTTTCGCCATAAAAACAACGCTAAAACTCATTTCCTGGACGTTTTAGGATCCTATAGGAAAAAAATTTTTTTCATTAAAACAACGCTTAAACTTATTTCGACTTTTTAGGATTCCATTTAAAGAAATTTTGGTCATCAAAGTCATCCCGAAACTCTTTTACACGACGATTTGAGATCCTGTAAGGAATAAATTTGCGTTATTGAAATACGCTGAAACTCATTTTCTGGACGCTTCGAAATCCTATGGGAAAAAAATTTTAGTCATCAAAACAACGCTAAAACTCTTTTTCTAGACGTTTAGGGATTCCATTAGAAATAAATTTTGGTCATCAAAACCATTCTAAAATTCATTTTCTCGACGATTTGAGATTCAATATAGAGTCGATTTTCGTCATCAAAACAACGCTTAGCTGCATTTCCTGGACATTTTAAGATCCTATAGGAAAAAACTTTTTGTCATTAAAACAACGCTTAAACTTATTTCGACTTTTTAGGATTCCATTTAAAGAAATTTTGGTCATCAAAGTCATCCCGTAACTCGTTTCCACGACGATTTGAGATCCTATAAGGAATAAATTTGCGTCATCAAAACAACGCTAAAACTCATTATCTGGACGTTTTGAGATCCTTAGGGGAATACATTTTAGTCATCGAAACAATGCTAACACTCATTTTCCGGACGTTTTAGGATCCTATAGGAAAACATTTTAGTCATAAAAACAACGCTAAAACTCATTTTCTGGACGTTTTGAGATCCTATAAGAAATAAATTGCCGTCATCAAAACAAAGCTAAACCTCATTTTCTGGACGAGTTGAGATTCAATATGGAGTCGATTTTAGTCATCAAAACAACGCTTAGCTTCATTTCCTGGACATTTTAAAATTTTATAGGAAAAAAATTTTAGTCATAAAAACAACGCTAAAACTCATTTTCTGGACGTTTTAAGATTCCTTTACAAAAAATTTTGGTCATCAAAATTATCCTAAAACTCATTTTCTCAACGATTTAAAATTCTATAGTAAATTAATTTTCGTCATTAAAACAACGCTAAAACTCATTTTCTTGACGATTTGAGATCCTATAAGAAATAAATTTTTGTCATCAAAATAACGCTTAAACTCATTTTTTGCACGTTTTGTGATCCTATGAGAAACAAATTTCCTAGACGTTTTAAGATCCTATAAGAAAACATTTTAGTCATTAAAACAACGCTAAAACTCATTTTCTGGACGTTTTGAGATCCTATAAGAAATAAATTGTCGTCATCAAAACAAAGCTAAACCTCATTTTCTGGACGTTTTGGAATCCCATGAGAAAAAAAATTAGGTAATCTAAACAACACTAAAACAAACTTTCTGGGCGTTTTAAGATCGTATAAGAAAAACGTTTGGTCATTAAACCAACACTAAAACTCATTATGTGGGCGCTGTAAGATCCCATTAAAAAAAAATTAAGTCATCAAAACAACGCTAAAACTCATTATCTGGACGTTTTGAGATCCTTAGGGGAATAAATTTTAGTCATCGAAACAATGCTAACTCATTTTCCGGACGTTTTAGGATCCTATAGGAAAACATTTTAGTCATAAAAACAACGCTAAAACTCATTTTCTCGACCATTTCAGACTCCATAAGAAACAAATTTTTGTCATAAAAACAACACTAAAACTCATTTTCTGGACGTTTTGACATCCTATAGGAAAAAATTTTTTGTCATTAAAACAACGCTTAAACTTATTATTTCGACTTTTTAGGATTCCATTAAAAAAAATTTTGGTCATCAAAATCATCCCGAAACTCGTTTCCACGACGATTTGAGATCCTATAAGAAATAAATTTGCGTCATTAAAATAACGCTGGAACTCATTTTCTGGACGTTTTAAGATTCCTTTACAAAAAATTTTGGTCATCAAAACTATCCTAAAACTCATTTTCTCAACGATTTAAAATTCTATAGTAAATTAATTTTCGTCATTAAAACAACGCTAAAACTCATTTTCTTGACGATTCGAGATCCTATGAGAAATAAATTTTTGTCATCAAAATAACGCTTAAACTCATTTTTTGCACGGTTTGTGATCCTATGAGAAACAAATTTCCTAGACGTTGTAAGATCCTATAAGAAAACATTTTAGTCATTAAAACAACGCTAAAACTCATTTTTTGGACGTTTTAAGATCCTATAAGAAATAAATTGTCGTCATCAAAACAAAGCTAAACCTCATTTTCTGGACGTTTTGGAATCCCATGAGAAAAAAAATTTGGTCATCAAAACAACACTAAAACAAACTTTTTGGGCGTTTTAAGATCCTATAAGAAAAACGTTTGGTCATTAAACTAACACTAAAACTCATTAGGTGGGCGTTGTAAGATCCCATTAGAAAAAAAATTTAGTTATCAAAACAACGCTAAAACTCATTGTCTGGACGTTTTGAGATCCTTAGAGGAATAAATTTTGGTCATCGAAACAACGCTAACACTCATTTTCCGGACGTTTTAGGATCCTATAGGAAATTATTTTAGTCATAAAAACAACGCTAAAACTCATTTTCTCGACGATTTAAGACTCCATAAGAAACAAATTTTCGTCATCAAAACAACGTTAAAACTCATTTTCTGGACGTTTTGAGATCCTATTGGAAAACATTTTAGTCATAAAAACAACACTAAAACTCATTTTCTGGACGTTTTGACATCCTATAGGAAAAAAATTTTTGTCATTAAAACAACGCTTAAACTTATTATTTCGACTTTTTAGGATTCCATTAAAAAAAATTTTGGTCATCGAAATCATCCCGAAACTCGTTTCCACGACGATTTGAGATCCTATAAGAAATAAATTTGCGTCATTAAAATAACGCTGGAACTCATTTTCTGGACGCTTGAAGATCCTATAGGAAAAAAATTGTAGTCATCAAAACAACGCTAAAACGCATTTTCTAGACGTTTTAGGATTCCATTAGAAATAAATTTTGGTCATCAAAACTATTCTAAAACTCATTTTCACGACGATTTGAGATTCAATATGGAATCGATTTTGGTCATCAAAACAACGCTTAGCTTCATTTCCTGGACATTTTAAAATTTTATAGGAAAAAAATTTTAGTCATCAAAACAACGCTAAAACTCATTTTCTGGACGTTTTAAGATTCCTTTACAAAAAATTTTGGTCATCAAAACTATCCTAAAACTCATTTTCTCAACGATTCAAAATTCTATAGTAAATTAATTTTCGTCATTAAAACAACGCTAAAACTCATTTTCTTGACGATTTGAGATCCTATAAGAAATAAATTTTTGTCATCAAAATACCGCTTAAACTCATTTTTTGCGCGTTTTGTGATCCTATGAGAAACAAATTTTCTAGACGTTTTAAGATTCTATAAGAAAACATTTTAGTCATTAAAACAAAGCTAAAACTCATTTTTTGGACGTTTTGAGATCCTATAAGAAATAAATTGTCGTCATCAAAACAAAGCTAAACCTCATTTTCTGGACGTTTTGGAATCCCATGAGAAAAAAAATTTGGTCATCAAAACATTTTCTGGACGTTTTGAGATCCTATAGGAAAAAATGTTTTGTCATTAAAACAACGCTTAAACTTATTATTTCGACTTTTTAAGATTCCATTAAAAAAAATTTAGTCATCAAAAAACAACACTAAAACAAACTTTCTGAGCGTTTTAAGATCCTATAAGAAAAACGTTTGGTCATTAAACTAACACTAAAACTCATTATTTGGGCGTTGTAGGATCCCATTAGAAAAAACATTTAGTCATCAGCACAACGCTAAACCTCATTGTCTTGACGTTTTGAGATCCTTAGGGGAATGAATTTTGGTCATCGAAACAATGCTAACACTCATTTTCCGGACGTTTTAGGATCCTATAGGAAAACATTTTAGTCATAAAACAACGCTAAAACTCATTTTTTGGACGATTTCAGACTCCATAAGAAACAAATTTTCGCCATAAAAACAACGCTAAAACTCATTTCCTGGACGTTTTAGGATCCTATAGGAAAAAAATTTTTTTCATTAAAACAACGCTTAAACTTATTTCGACTTTTTAGGATTCCATTTAAAGAAATTTTGGTCATCAAAGTCATCCCGAAACTCTTTTACACGACGATTTGAGATCCTGTAAGGAATAAATTTGCGTTATTGAAATACGCTGAAACTCATTTTCTGGACGCTTCGAAATCCTATGGGAAAAAAATTTTAGTCATCAAAACAACGCTAAAACTCTTTTTCTAGACGTTTAGGGATTCCATTAGAAATAAATTTTGGTCATCAAAACCATTCTAAAACTCATTTTCTCGACGATTTGAGATTCAATATAGAGTCGATTTTCGTCATCAAAACAACGCTTAGCTGCATTTCCTGGACATTTTAAGATCGTATAGGAAAAAACTTTTTGTCATTAAAACAACGCTTACACTTATTTCGACTTTTTAGGATTCCATTTAAAGAAATTTTGGTCATCAAAGTCATCCCGAAACTCGTTTCCACGACGATTTGAGATCCTATAAGGAATAAATTTGCGTCATCAAAACAACGCTAAAACTCATTATCTGGACGTTTTGAGATCCTTAGGGGAATAAATTTTAGTCATCGAAACAATGCTAACACTCATTTTCCGGACGTTTTAGGATCCTACAGGAAAACATTTTAGTCATAAAAACAACGCTAAAACTCATTTTCTGGACGTTTTGAGATCCTATAAGAAATAAATTGCCGTCATCAAAACAAAGCTAAACCTCATTTTCTGGACGAGTTGAGATTCAATATGGAGTCGATTTTAGTCATCAAAACAACGCTTAGCTTCATTTCCTGGACATTTTAAAATTTTATAGGAAAAAAATTTTAGTCATAAAAACAACGCTAAAACTCATTTTCTGGACGTTTTAAGATTCCTTTACAAAAAATTTTGGTCATCAAAATTATCCTAAAACTCATTTTCTCAACGATTTAAAATTCTATAGTAAATTAATTTTCGTCATTAAAACAACGCTAAAACTCATTTTCTTGACGATTTGAGATCCTATAAGAAATAAATTTTTGTCATCAAAATAACGCTTAAACTCATTTTTTGCACGTTTTGTGATCCTATGAGAAACAAATTTCCTAGACGTTTTAAGATCCTATAAGAAAACATTTTAGTCATTAAAACAACGCTAAAACTCATTTTCTGGACGTTTTGAGATCCTATAAGAAATAAATTGTCGTCATCAAAACAAAGCTAAACCTCATTTTCTGGACGTTTTGGAATCCCATGAGAAAAAAAATTAGGTAATCTAAACAACACTAAAACAAACTTTCTGGGCGTTTTAAGATCGTATAAGAAAAACGTTTGGTCATTAAACCAACACTAAAACTCATTATGTGGGCGCTGTAAGATCCCATTAAAAAAAAATTTAGTCATCAAAACAACGCTAAAACTCATTATCTGGACGTTTTGAGATCCTTAGGGGAATAAATTTTAGTCATCGAAACAATGCTAACTCATTTTCCGGACGTTTTAGGATCCTATAGGAAAACATTTTAGTCATAAAAACAACGCTAAAACTCATTTTCTCGACCATTTCAGACTCCATAAGAAACAAATTTTTGTCATAAAAACAACACTAAAACTCATTTTCTGGACGTTTTGACATCCTATAGGAAAAAATTTTTTGTCATTAAAACAACGCTTAAACTTATTATTTCGACTTTTTAGGATTCCATTAAAAAAAATTTTGGTCATCAAAATCATCCCGAAACTCGTTTCCACGACGATTTGAGATCCTATAAGAAATAAATTTGCGTCATTAAAATAACGCTGGAACTCATTTTCTGGACGCTTTAAGATTCCTTTACAAAAAATTTTGGTCATCAAAACTATCCTAAAACTCATTTTCTCAACGATTCAAAATTCTATAGTAAATTAATTTTCGTCATTAAAACAACGCTAAAACTCATTTTCTTGACGATTTGAGATCCTATAAGAAATAAATTTTTGTCATCAAAATACCGCTTAAACTCATTTTTTGCACGTTTTGTGATCCTATGAGAAACAAATTTTCTAGACGTTTTAAGATCCTATAAGAAAACATTTTAGTCATTAAAACAAAGCTAAAACTCATTTTTTGGACGTTTTGAGATCCTATAAGAAATAAATTGTCGTCATCAAAACAAAGCTAAACCTCATTTTCTGGACGTTTTGGAATCCCATGAGAAAAAAAATTTGGTCATCAAAACAACACTAAAACAAACTTTCTGGGCGTTTTAAGATCCTATAAGAAAAACGTTTGGTCATTAAACTAACACTAAAACTCATTAGGTGGGCGTTGTAAGATCCCATTAGAAAAAAAATTTAGTCATCAAAACAACGCTAAAACTCATTTTTTGGACGTTTTGAGATCCTTAGAGGAATAAATTTTGGTCATCGAAACAACGCTAACACTCATTTTCCGGACGTTTTAGGATCCTATAGGAAATTATTTTAGTCATAAAAACAACGCTAAAACTCATTTTCTCGACGATTTAAGACTCCATAAGAAATAAATTTTCGTCATCAAAACAACGCTAAAACTCATTTTCTGGACGTTTTGACATCCTATAGGAAAACAATTTTTGTCATCAAAACAACGCTTAAACTCATTTCGACTTTTTAGGATTCCATTTAAAGAAATTTTGGTCATCAAAGTCATCCCGAAACTCGTTTCCACGACGATTTGAGATCCTATAAGGAATAAATTTGCGTCATCAAAACAACGCTAAAACTCATTATCTGGACGTTTTGAGATCCTTAGGGGAATAAATTTTAGTCATCGAAACAATGCTATCACTCATTTTCCGGACGTTTTAGGATCCTATAGGAAAACATTTTAGTCATAAAAACAACGCTAAAACTCATTTTCTGGATGTTTTGAGATCCTATAAGAAATAAATTGTCGTCATCAAAACAAAGCTAAACCTCATTTTCTGGACGAGTTGAGATTCAATATGAAGTCGATTTTGGTCATCAAAACAACGCTTAGCTTTATTTCCTGGACATTTTAAAATTTTATAGGAAAAAAATTTTAGTCATAAAAACAACGCTAAAACTCATTTTCTGGACGTTTTAAGATTCCTTTACAAAAAATTTTAGTCATCAAAATTATCCTAACTCATTTTCTCAACAATTCAAAATTCTATAGTAAATTAATTTCCGTCATTAAAACAACGCTAAAACTCATTTTCTTGACGATTTGAGATCCTATAAGAAATAAAATTTTGTCATCAAAATAACGCTTAAACTCATTTTTTGCACGTTTTGTGATCCTATGAGAAACAAATTTCCTAGACGTTTTAAGATCCTATAAGAAAACATTTTAGTCATTAAAACAACGCTAAAACTAATTTTCTGGACGTTTTGAGATCCTATAAGAAATAAATTGTCGTCATCAAAACAAAGCTAAACCTCATTTTCTGGACGTTTTGGAATCCCATGAGAAAAAAAATTTAGTAATCAAAACAACACTAAAACAAACTTTCTGGGCGTTTTAAGATCGTATAAGAAAAACGTTTGGTCATTAAACCAACACTAAAACTCATTATGTGGGCGCTGTAAGATCCCATTAAAAAAAAATTTAGTCATCAAAACAACGCTAAAACTCATTATCTGGACGTTTTGAGATCCTTAGGGGAATAAATTTTAGTCATCGAAACAATGCTAACACTCATTTTCCGGACGTTTTAGGATCCTATAGGAAAACATTTTAGTCATAAAAACAACGCTAAAACTCATTTTCTCGACGATTTCAGACTCCATAAGAAACAAATTTTCGTTATAAAAACAACACTAAAACTCAATTTCTGGACGTTTTGAGATACTATAGGAAAACATTTTAGTCATAAAAACAACGCTAAAACTCATTTTCTCGACGATTTCAGACTCCATAAGAAACAAATTTTCGTCATAAAAACAACACTAAAACTCATTGTCTGGACGTTTTGAGATCCTTAGGGGAATAAATTTGCGTTATTGAAATACGCTGAAACTCATTTTCTGGACGCTTCAAGATCCTATGGGAAAAAAATTTTAGTCATCAAAACAACGCTAAAACTCTTTTTCTAGACGTTTAAGGATTCCATTAGAAATAAATTTCGGTCATCAAAACCATTCTAAAACTCATTTTCTCGACGATTTGAGATTCAATATAGAGTCGATTTTCGTCATCAAAACAACGCTTAGCTGCATTTCCTGGACATTTTAAAATTTTATAGGAAAAAAATTTTAGTCATCAAAACAACGCTAAAACTCATTTTCTGGACGTTTTAAGATTCCTTTACAAAAAATTTTGGTCATCAAAACTATCCTAAAACTCATTTTCTCAACGATTTAAAATTCTATAGTAAATTAATTTTTGTCATTAAAGCAACGCTAAAACTCATTTTCTGGACGTTTTAGGATTCCATTAGAAATAAATTTTGGTCATCAAAACCATTCTAAAACTCATTTTCTCGACGATTTAAGATTCAATATGGAGTCGATTTTGTTTCATAAAACAACGCTTAGCTTTATTTCCTGGACATTCTAAAATTTTATAGGAAAAAAATTTTAGTCATCAAAACAACGCTAAAATTTATTTTTTGCACGTTTTGTGATCTTATGAGAAACAAATTTTCTAGACGTTTTAAGATCCTATAAGAAAACATTTTAGTCATTAAAACAACGCTAAAACTCATTTTTTGGACGTTTTGAGATCCTATAAGAAATAAATTGTCGTCATCAAAACAAAGCTAAACCTCATTTTCTGGACGTTTTGGAATCCCATGAGAAAAAAAATTTGGTCATCAAAACAACACTAAAACAAACTTTCAGGGCGTTTTAAGATCCTATAAGAAAAACGTTTATTCATTAAACTAACACTAAAACTCATTTTGGTCATCGAAACCAAAAAAAAATTTAGTCTTCATAACTATCCCAAAACTAATTTTCCCGACGACTTGGGATCCTTTAAGAAAAAAATTTTAGTCATTAAAACAACGCTAAACTTCGTTTCCTCGACGATTTGAGATTCTATAAGGAATAGATTTTGGTCATCAAAACAACATTTTAAGATTTTAATAAAAAAAATTTTGGTCTTCAAAACCATCCCAAAACTCATTTTCTCGACGACTTGAGATCCTTTAGGAAAAAAATTTAGTCATTAAAACAACGCTAAACTTCGTTTTCTCGACGATTTGAGATTCTATAAGGAATAGATTTTGGTCATCAAAACAACGCTTAACATTATTTCCTGGACGTTTTGAAATCCTAATGGTAAAAATTTTTAGTCATCAAAACCATTCCAATACTTATTTTCTCGACAATTTAAAATTCTATAAGGAATAGATTTTGGTCATCAAAACAACGCTTAACTTTATTACCTGGACGTTTTAAAATCCTAATGGAAAAAAATTTTAGTCATCAAAACAACGCTAAAATTTATTTTCTGGACGTTTTAAAATCCTATAGGAACAAAAATTTGGTCATTAAAACTATTCCAAAACTTATTTTCTTGATGATTTAAAATCCTATAGGAAATAAATTTTTGTCATCAAAAGAACGCAAAAACAAATTTTTTGAACGTTTTAAGATCCTATAAGAAAACATTTTAATTTTTAAAACAACGCTAAAACTCATTAAGTGGACGTTTAATGATTCCATTAAAAAAAATTCTGGTCTTCAAAACCATCCTAAAACTCATTTTCTCGACGACTTGAGATCCTATAGGAAAAAAATTTTAGTCATTAAAATAACGCTAAACTTCATTTTCTGGACGTTTTGAGATCCTATAGGAAAAAACTTTTAGTCCTCAAAACAACGCTAAAAAACATTTTTTAGACGTTTTAAGATCCTATAAGAAAACATTATAGTCACCAAAACAACGCAAAACCTCATCATGTGGACGTTTCAAGATTCCATTGTAAAAAAATTTTATTCATTAAAACCATCCCAAAAATCATTTTTTTGACGATTTGAGATTCTATAAGAAATAAATTTTCGTCATCAAAAAAACGCTAAACTTCATTTTCTAGACGTTTTGCGATCCTATAGGAAAAATTTTTTAGTCATTAAAACAACGCTTAACTTTATTTTGTGAACGTTTAAGGATCCTATAGACAAAACATTTTGGTCATCAAAACAACGCTAAAACTCATTTTCTGGACGTTTTAAAATCCTATAGGAACAAAAATTTGGTCATCAAAACTATTCCAAAACTTATTTTCTCGATGATTTAAGATCCTATAGGAAAAAAATTATTGTCATCAAAACAACGCTAAAACTCATTTTCTGGACGTTTTAAGATCCTATAAGAAAAAAATTATTGTCATCAAAACAACGTAAAAACTCATTTTCTGGACGTTTTGGGATCCTATTGGAAATAAATTAGCGTCATCGAAACAACGCTAAACCTCCTTTTCCTTACGTTAAGAGATCCTATAAGAAAAAAAATTTAGTCATTTAAACTATGCCAAAACTCATTTTCTTGACGATTTAAAATTCTATAAGAAATAAATTGTCGTCATCAAATCAACGCTAAAACAAATTTTCTGGACGTTTTAAGATCCTATGGGAAAAAAATAATTGTCATCAAAACAACGTTAAAACTCATTTTCCAGACGTTTTAAGATCCTATAGGAAAAACCATTTAGTCATTAAAACTATGCTAAAACTCATTTTCTCGACGTTTTCAAATCCTATTGGAAAACAATTTTGGTCATCAAAACCATCCTAAAACTTTTTTTCTCGACGATTTAAAATTCTATAAGGAATAAATTTTCGTCATCAAAACAACGCTGAACTTCATTTTCTAGACGTTTTGGGATCCTATGGGAAAAAAAATTTAGGCATTAAAACAACGCTAAAACTCATTTTCTGGACGATTCAAGATCCTATAGGAAAAAAAATATTGTCATCAAAACAACGCTAGAACTCATTTTCTGGACGTTTTAAGATCCTATAGAAAATGAATTTTAGTCATCGAAACAACGCTAAACCTCCTTTTCCTTACGTTAAGAGATCCTATAAGAAAAAAAATTTGGTCGTTTAAACCATGCCAAAACTCATTTTGGTCATCGAAACCGTCATAACAAAAAAAATTTAGTCTTTAAAACTATCCTAAAACTAATTTTCCCGACGACTTGAGATCCTTTACGAAAAAAATTTTAGTCATTAAAACAACGCTAAACTTCGTTTCCTCGACGATTTGAGATTCTATAAGGAATAGATTTTGGTCATCCAAACAACATTTTAAGATTTAATTAAAAAAAATTTTGGTCTTCAAAACCAACCCAAAACTCATTTTCTCTACGACTTGAGATCCTTTAAGAAAAAATTTTAGTCATTAAAACAACGCTAAACTTCGTTTTCTTGACGATTTGAGATTCTATAAGGAATAAATTTTGGTCATCAAAACAACGCTAACACTCATTTTCCGGACGTTTTGACATCCTATAGGAAAACAATTTTAGTCATCAAAACAACAGTTAAACTCATTTTCTAGACGTTTGAGGATTCCATTAGAAATAAATTTTGGTCATCAAAACAACGCTAACACTCATTTTCCGGACGTGTAAGGATCCTATAGGAAAACATTTTAGTCATAAAACAACGCTAAAACTCATTTTCTCGACGATTTGAGACTCCATAAGAAACAAATTTTCGTCATAAACACAACGCTAAAACTCATTTTCTGGACGTTTTGACATCCTATAGGAAAAAAATTTTTGTCATTAAAACAACGCTTAAACTTATTATTTCGACTTTCTAGGATTCCATTAAAAAAAATTTTGGTCATCAAAATCATCCCGAAACTCGTTTCCACGACGATTTGAGATCCTATAAGGAATACATTTGCGTCATTGAAATACGCTGAAATTCATTTTCTAGACGCTTCAAGATCCTATAGGAAAATAATTTTAGTCATCAAAACAACGCTAAAACTCATTTTCTAGACGTTTTAGGATTCCATTAGAAATAAATTTTGGTCATCAAAACCATTCTAAAACTCATTTTCTCGACGATTTGAGATTCAATATGGAGTCGATTTTGTTTCATCAAAACAACGCTTAGCTTCATTTCCTGGACATTTTAAAATTTTATAGAAAAAAAATTTTAGTCATCAAAACAACGCTAAAACTCATTTTGTGGACGTTTTAAGATTCCTTTACAAAAAATTTTGTTCATCAAAACTATCTTAAAACTCATTTTCTCAACGATTTAAAATTCTAATGTAAATTAATTTTCGTAATTAAAACAACGCTAAAACTCATTGTCTTGACGATTTGAGATCCTATAAGAAATAAATTTTTGTCATCAAAATAAAGCTTAAACTCATTTTTTGCACGTTTTGTGATCTTATGAGAAACAAATTTTCTAGACGTTTTAAGATCCTATAAGAAAACATTTTAGTCATTAAAACAACGCTAAAACTCATTTTTTGGACGTTTTGAGATCCTATAAGAAATAAATTGTCGTCATCAAAACAAAGCTAAACCTCATTTTCTGGACGTTTTGGAATCCCATGAGAAAAAAAATTTGGTCATCAAAACAACACTAAAACAAACTTTCTGGGCGTTTTAAGATCCTATAAGAAAAACAATTGGTCATTAAACTAACACTAAAACTCATTTTGGTCATCGAAACCAAAAAAAAATTTAGTCTTCGAAACTATCCCAAAACTAATTTTCCCGACGACTTGAGATCCTTTAAGAAAAAAATTTTAGTCATTAAAACAACGCTAAACTTCGTTTCCTCGACGATTTGAGATTCTATAAGGAATAGATTTTGGTCATCAAAACAACGCTTAACATTATTTCCTGGACGTTTTGAAATCCTAATGGTAAAAATTTTTAGTCATCAAAACCATTCCAATACTTATTTTCTCGACAATTTAAAATTCTATAAGGAATAGATTTTGGTCATCAAAACAACGCTTAACTTTATTACCTGGACGTTTTAAAATCCTAATGGAAATAAATTTTAGTCATCAAAACAACGCTAAACTTCGTTTTCTCGACGATTTGAGATTCTATAAGGAATAGATTTTGGTCATCAAAACAACGCTTAACATTATTTCCTGGACGTTTTGAAATCCTAATGGTAAAAATTTTTAGTCATCAAAACCATTCCAATACTTATTTTCTCGACAATTTAAAATTCTATAAGGAATAGATTTTGGTCATCAAAACAACGCTTAACTTTATTACCTGGACGTTTTAAAATCCTAATGGAAAAAAATTTTAGTCATCAAAACAACGCTAAAATTTATTTTCTGGACGTTTTAAAATCCTATAGGAACAAAAATTTGGTCATTAAAACTATTCCAAAACTTATTTTCTTGATGATTTAAAATCCTATAGGAAATAAATTTTTGTCATCAAAAGAACGCAAAAACAAATTTTTTGAACGTTTTAAGATCCTATAAGAAAACATTTTAATTTTTAAAACAACGCTAAAACTCATTAAGTGGACGTTTAATGATTCCATTAAAAAAAATTCTGGTCTTCAAAACCATCCTAAAACTCATTTTCTCGACGACTTGAGATCCTATAGGAAAAAAATTTTAGTCATTAAAATAACGCTAAACTTCATTTTCTGGACGTTTTGAGATCCTATAGGAAAAAACTTTTAGTCCTCAAAACAACGCTAAAAAACATTTTTTAGACGTTTTAAGATCCTATAAGAAAACATTATAGTCACCAAAACAACGCAAAACCTCATCATGTGGACGTTTCAAGATTCCATTGTAAAAAAATTTTATTCATTAAAACCATCCCAAAAATCATTTTTTTGACGATTTGAGATTCTATAAGAAATAAATTTTCGTCATCAAAAAAACGCTAAACTTCATTTTCTAGACGTTTTGCGATCCTATAGGAAAAATTTTTTAGTCATTAAAACAACGCTTAACTTTATTTTGTGAACGTTTAAGGATCCTATAGACAAAACATTTTGGTCATCAAAACAACGCTAAAACTCATTTTCTGGACGTTTTAAAATCCTATAGGAACAAAAATTTGGTCATCAAAACTATTCCAAAACTTATTTTCTCGATGATTTAAGATCCTATAGGAAAAAAATTATTGTCATCAAAACAACGCTAAAACTCATTTTCTGGACGTTTTAAGATCCTATAAGAAAAAAATTATTGTCATCAAAACAACGTAAAAACTCATTTTCTGGACGTTTTGGGATCCTATTGGAAATAAATTAGCGTCATCGAAACAACGCTAAACCTCCTTTTCCTTACGTTAAGAGATCCTATAAGAAAAAAAATTTAGTCATTTAAACTATGCCAAAACTCATTTTCTTGACGATTTAAAATTCTATAAGAAATAAATTGTCGTCATCAAATCAACGCTAAAACAAATTTTCTGGACGTTTTAAGATCCTATGGGAAAAAAATAATTGTCATCAAAACAACGTTAAAACTCATTTTCCAGACGTTTTAAGATCCTATAGGAAAAACCATTTAGTCATTAAAACTATGCTAAAACTCATTTTCTCGACGTTTTCAAATCCTATTGGAAAACAATTTTGGTCATCAAAACCATCCTAAAACTTTTTTTCTCGACGATTTAAAATTCTATAAGGAATAAATTTTCGTCATCAAAACAACGCTGAACTTCATTTTCTAGACGTTTTGGGATCCTATGGGAAAAAAAATTTAGGCATTAAAACAACGCTAAAACTCATTTTCTGGACGATTCAAGATCCTATAGGAAAAAAAATATTGTCATCAAAACAACGCTAGAACTCATTTTCTGGACGTTTTAAGATCCTATAGAAAATGAATTTTAGTCATCGAAACAACGCTAAACCTCCTTTTCCTTACGTTAAGAGATCCTATAAGAAAAAAAATTTGGTCGTTTAAACCATGCCAAAACTCATTTTGGTCATCGAAACCGTCATAACAAAAAAAATTTAGTCTTTAAAACTATCCTAAAACTAATTTTCCCGACGACTTGAGATCCTTTACGAAAAAAATTTTAGTCATTAAAACAACGCTAAACTTCGTTTCCTCGACGATTTGAGATTCTATAAGGAATAGATTTTGGTCATCCAAACAACATTTTAAGATTTAATTAAAAAAAATTTTGGTCTTCAAAACCAACCCAAAACTCATTTTCTCTACGACTTGAGATCCTTTAAGAAAAAATTTTAGTCATTAAAACAACGCTAAACTTCGTTTTCTTGACGATTTGAGATTCTATAAGGAATAAATTTTGGTCATCAAAACAACGCTAACACTCATTTTCCGGACGTTTTGACATCCTATAGGAAAACAATTTTAGTCATCAAAACAACGGTTAAACTCATTTTCTAGACGTTTGAGGATTCCATTAGAAATAAATTTTGGTCATCAAAACAACGCTAACACTCATTTTCCGGACGTGTAAGGATCCTATAGGAAAACATTTTAGTCATAAAACAACGCTAAAACTCATTTTCTCGACGATTTGAGACTCCATAAGAAACAAATTTTCGTCATAAACACAACGCTAAAACTCATTTTCTGGACGTTTTGACATCCTATAGGAAAAAAATTTTTGTCATTAAAACAACGCTTAAACTTATTATTTCGACTTTCTAGGATTCCATTAAAAAAAATTTTGGTCATCAAAATCATCCCGAAACTCGTTTCCACGACGATTTGAGATCCTATAAGGAATACATTTGCGTCATTGAAATACGCTGAAATTCATTTTCTAGACGCTTCAAGATCCTATAGGAAAATAATTTTAGTCATCAAAACAACGCTAAAACTCATTTTCTAGACGTTTTAGGATTCCATTAGAAATAAATTTTGGTCATCAAAACCATTCTAAAACTCATTTTCTCGACGATTTGAGATTCAATATGGAGTCGATTTTGTTTCATCAAAACAACGCTTAGCTTCATTTCCTGGACATTTTAAAATTTTATAGAAAAAAAATTTTAGTCATCAAAACAACGCTAAAACTCATTTTGTGGACGTTTTAAGATTCCTTTACAAAAAATTTTGTTCATCAAAACTATCTTAAAACTCATTTTCTCAACGATTTAAAATTCTAATGTAAATTAATTTTCGTAATTAAAACAACGCTAAAACTCATTGTCTTGACGATTTGAGATCCTATAAGAAATAAATTTTTGTCATCAAAATAAAGCTTAAACTCATTTTTTGCACGTTTTGTGATCTTATGAGAAACAAATTTTCTAGACGTTTTAAGATCCTATAAGAAAACATTTTAGTCATTAAAACAACGCTAAAACTCATTTTTTGGACGTTTTGAGATCCTATAAGAAATAAATTGTCGTCATCAAAACAAAGCTAAACCTCATTTTCTGGACGTTTTGGAATCCCATGAGAAAAAAAATTTGGTCATCAAAACAACACTAAAACAAACTTTCTGGGCGTTTTAAGATCCTATAAGAAAAACAATTGGTCATTAAACTAACACTAAAACTCATTTTGGTCATCGAAACCAAAAAAAAATTTAGTCTTCAAAACTATCCCAAAACTAATTTTCCCGACGACTTGAGATCCTTTAAGAAAAAAATTTTAGTCATTAAAACAACGCTAAACTTCGTTTCCTCCACGATTTGAGATTCTATAAGGAATAGATTTTGGTCATCAAAACAACGCTTAACATTATTTCCTGGACGTTTTGAAATCCTAATGGTAAAAATTTTTAGTCATCAAAACCATTCCAATACTTATTTTCTCGACAATTTAAAATTCTATAAGGAATAGATTTTGGTCATCAAAACAACGCTTAACTTTATTACCTGGACGTTTTAAAATCCTAATGGAAATAAATTTTAGTCATCAAAACAACGCTAAACTTCGTTTTCTCGACGATTTGAGATTCTATAAGGAATAGATTTTGGTCATCAAAACAACGCTTAACATTATTTCCTGGACGTTTTGAAATCCTAATGGTAAAAATTTTTAGTCATCAAAACCATTCCAATACTTATTTTCTCGACAATTTAAAATTCTATAAGGAATAGATTTTGGTCATCAAAACAACGCTTAACTTTATTACCTGGACGTTTTAAAATCCTAATGGAAAAAAATTTTAGTCATCAAAACAACGCTAAAATTTATTTTCTGGACGTTTTAAAATCCTATAGGAACAAAAATTCGGTCATCAAAACTATTCCAAAACTTATTTTCTTGATGATTTAAGATCCTATAGGAAATAAATTTTTGTCATCAAAAGAACGCAAAAACAAATTTTTTGAACGTTTTAAGATCCTATAAGAAAACATTTTAATTATTAAAACATCGCTAAAACTCATTAAGTGGACGTTTAATGATTCCATTAAAAAAAATTCTGGTCTTCAAAACCATCCTAAAACTCATTTTCTCGACGACTTGAGATCCTATAGGAAAAAAATTTTAGTCATTAAAATAACGCTAAACTTCATTTTCTGGACGTTTTGAGATCCTATAGGAAAAAACTTCTAGTCCTCAAACCAACGCTAAAAAACATTTTTTAGACGTTTTAAGATCCTATAAGAAAACATTATAGTCACCAAAACAACGCAAAACCTCATCATGTGGACGTTTCAAGATTCCATTGTAAAAAAATTTTATTCATTAAAACCATCCCAAAAATCATTTTTTTGACGATTTGAGATTCTATAAGGAATAAATTTTCGTCATCCAAAAAACGCTAAACTTCATTTTCTAGACGTTTTGCGATCCTATAGGAAAAATTTTTTAGTCATTAAAACAACGCTAAACTTTATTTTGTGAACGTTTAGGGATCCTATAGACAAAACATTTTGGTCATCAAAACAACGCTAAAACTCATTTTCTGGACGATTCAAGATCCTATAGGAAAAAAAATATTGTCACTAAAACAACGTTAAAACTCATTTTCTGGACGTTTCAAGATCCTATAGGAAATGAATTTTGGTAATCGAAGCAACGCTAAACCTCCTTTTCTTAACGCTTGGAGATCCCATAAAAAAAAATTTGGTCATTGGAACTATGCCAAAACTCATTTTCTCGACGTTTTGAGATCCTATAGGAAAAAAATTTTAGTCATCAAAACAACGCTAAAACTCATTTTGTGGACGTTTTAAGATTCCTTTACAAAAAATTTTGTTCATCAAAACTATCTTAAAACTCATTTTCTCAACGATTTAAAATTCTAATGTAAATTAATTTTCGTAATTAAAACAACGCTAAAACTCATTGTCTTGACGATTTGAGATCCTATAAGAAATAAATTTTTGTCATCAAAATAAAGCTTAAACTCATTTTTTGCACGTTTTGTGATCTTATGAGAAACAAATTTTCTAGACGTTTTAAGATCCTATAAGAAAACATTTTAGTCATTAAAACAACGCTAAAACTCATTTTTTGGACGTTTTGAGATCCTATAAGAAATAAATTGTCGTCATCAAAACAAAGCTAAACCTCATTTTCTGGACGTTTTGGAATCCCATGAGAAAAAAAATTTGGTCATCAAAACAACACTAAAACAAACTTTCTGGGCGTTTTAAGATCCTATAAGAAAAACAATTGGTCATTAAACTAACACTAAAACTCATTTTGGTCATCGAAACCAAAAAAAAATTTAGTCTTCAAAACTATCCCAAAACTAATTTTCCCGACGACTTGAGATCCTTTAAGAAAAAAATTTTAGTCATTAAAACAACGCTAAACTTCGTTTCCTCCACGATTTGAGATTCTATAAGGAATAGATTTTGGTCATCAAAACAACGCTTAACATTATTTCCTGGACGTTTTGAAATCCTAATGGTAAAAATTTTTAGTCATCAAAACCATTCCAATACTTATTTTCTCGACAATTTAAAATTCTATAAGGAATAGATTTTGGTCATCAAAACAACGCTTAACTTTATTACCTGGACGTTTTAAAATCCTAATGGAAATAAATTTTAGTCATCAAAACAACGCTAAACTTCGTTTTCTCGACGATTTGAGATTCTATAAGGAATAGATTTTGGTCATCAAAACAACGCTTAACATTATTTCCTGGACGTTTTGAAATCCTAATGGTAAAAATTTTTAGTCATCAAAACCATTCCAATACTTATTTTCTCGACAATTTAAAATTCTATAAGGAATAGATTTTGGTCATCAAAACAACGCTTAACTTTATTACCTGGACGTTTTAAAATCCTAATGGAAAAAAATTTTAGTCATCAAAACAACGCTAAAATTTATTTTCTGGACGTTTTAAAATCCTATAGGAACAAAAATTCGGTCATCAAAACTATTCCAAAACTTATTTTCTTGATGATTTAAGATCCTATAGGAAATAAATTTTTGTCATCAAAAGAACGCAAAAACAAATTTTTTGAACGTTTTAAGATCCTATAAGAAAACATTTTAATTATTAAAACATCGCTAAAACTCATTAAGTGGACGTTTAATGATTCCATTAAAAAAAATTCTGGTCTTCAAAACCATCCTAAAACTCATTTTCTCGACGACTTGAGATCCTATAGGAAAAAAATTTTAGTCATTAAAATAACGCTAAACTTCATTTTCTGGACGTTTTGAGATCCTATAGGAAAAAACTTCTAGTCCTCAAACCAACGCTAAAAAACATTTTTTAGACGTTTTAAGATCCTATAAGAAAACATTATAGTCACCAAAACAACTCAAAACCTCATCATGTGGACGTTTTGTGAGAATATGACAATCTTAAATATGTCAAATAATGCTTTTCATATGCTGAAAAGCATTTTTGGGAAATTGTAATCATTATTAATATAATATTATTATTATTCAATGTAAATGAATTCAATGTATTTGTTAAATTATAACAATATGTCATATAATGCTTTTTACATGCTGAAAAGCATTTTCGGGAAATAACGATAATTATTACATAAATACTATTATTATTGTATGCCATTAAATTAAATGTAATATAATGAATTTAATAATGTAATTATTGCCTTTTCGAAAAATCATCACTTTTGTCTTTGATAGGTTCACTTTGAGGTCGTTGTCTCTAAAAAAAGTGCTAAGAGTGTTGATTTGCCTCTGTAAGTCTAGTTCATTGGATGCAAGAAGAATGATATCATCAGCATATAGTAGGATCAGAATTTCTAGTGTGAACATCTGTGTTCCTTGGATGCCGCTTTTTTGGAGTATTTCCGTTATTTTGTCAATGTAAATGGTAAAGAGAGTTGGGGACAGTGTTTCTCCTTGCAGAACTCCTCCCATTACTTTGATCATGTCTGTAAAACCTTCCTTGCACCTGATTTTTGTTTTTGCTAGATCATACAGCTCTTTTATTTTTTCTACAAAGTGATCACTTAGTCCCGCTTCTTTGAGTCTTGTCCATAGCTTACTTCGTTTGATTGAGTCAAATGCCTGACTAAGGTCTACAAACAGAGCGAAGAGTTTTCCTTTTTTTCTTAACGCTGGCTTGTTTAGTTGTTTAAGTATACAGGTATAGAGTGCGAATATATGATCTGTACATCCTCGTCCTTTCCTGTATGCCGCTTGATTCTCTGAGATAGTGTTGTATTTCTGGCAGAATAGGTTAAGTCTATTGGACATTATGCATGTAAGCAGCTTTGTTATGGTGTTGATAAGAGCGATTGGTCTGTAATTTGCAGGCAGGTTTGAGTCACCTTTTTTGTATATTGGAGCTGTTATAATTTCGCCCCAGCTCTCCGGCACTTGTTCCTTCCACACTTTGTTGAGCAGAATAAGCAGGTAGTCGTTAGTTGTTGTGTCTAGTGCTTTCCATACTTCGTTTGGAATGCCATCTGCTCCTGGGGATTTATTATTGCTAAGATGCTTGACTGCTCTGTGTAGTTCAATAATTGATATCTCGCGGTCCAGGATTTCTGAGCTGTTTTTGGATGGATCATGGTTGGGGTCGAGGGCTTCAACTTCATCAATACTGACATCTTCAAAAACCTTACGGAAGTGGGCGTCCCATTCGTCGGTAGCAATATTGTTTGACACGTAGCTGTATTTTTTATCCCTACACATGTTAATGGCCTTCCAATATCCCGCTGAGTCTTTGCTGTGATGGATTTCTTGTGTGATGTTGTTATAAAACATTTTCTTTTTGTCACAGCAGAGCTGACGGTAAAATTTCTTACTTTCCAGATATGCTTTGAGACTGTCGAAAGTGGGTCGGCTGTATCGATGCTCATTTCTGTAGTGATGTAGAAAAAAAAGTGCTTTCTTTTTAGCAGCACTACACTCCTTATCAAACCACTTTGGGCCAAAGTTTCTTCTGCTGTCGCTGGGGAGTGTTGGGCACATTTTAGTTTGGTTAGCAGTTTGATGGATAAGGTTGTGCAGATCTGCGTAGTCACATTTGCTGAAGTTAAGATTTTTGCTGTTGATTTTGAGTTTCTCCTGAAAGTTTGAAGCTTCTTCCTTGTTCCATCTTATTCTTTCTTTATTTTTGGCTAAAACAGATTCAAGCATGTGCAATTTCTGCTCACTACTTAACATTATTGGCATGTGGTCAGACTCAATGCATTCAATTACTGAGAGGTCTGTAAGGTCTTCGAGTGCGTTAGAGTTGCATATGCATAGGTCAATAAGGCTGTTTCCGCTATGTCCAATGTATGTAGGTTTTCCGTATGGGTCGGATGTGCTTCTTCCATTAAGTATTGACATGTTATTTGTCACAATCAAGTCAGCTAGTCTCTTGCCTCGTTTATTATATCCAGGGTCCGTGGATTTCCTGGAACGATTAAAGTGCAGCGTATATTCAGTAGGATTATCGAAATTTCCAACTCGGCTGTTAAGGTCTCCCATAAGAATGAATTTTCGTACGCTCAACTCTGTAGGTTGTTCAAACAGGTTCTCAATGCGGTCGTCAAACTCTGTGGCTGGTGGTATGTAAGCAAAGCAGATTAAAGCAGATTTGCCATGTATTTTGATATCAACTAGGATCTTGTACCTGTCGATGTGTAGGATTTTGCAGTAGCTTGTGATGCTTTTTTTAATCCCTAAAATGAGTCCGCCACTTTTTCTTCCCCTCTCACCTATTGCTGGGCTATTTGTAAGCGTAAAATTGCAAAAACTCTTCCTCAAGTCGTCATGTATTTCAGTAATCCATGTTTCAGATAGGCAGAATATATCCACGTCATTTTGTAAAACAATATTCACTTTGTCAAATTTACAGTTGTTGATTCCATTTACATTCCAGTATAAAACTTTATCTACAGAGGTTATCTTAGTCAATGTATCATTAGTCAGTTTTCTTTGAGTATTTACAGATGTGTGTTGTATGGGGTGGCCGATTTCCTATCTTGTTTCCATGTTGGTGGTTCCGTCTTGGTTTACAATTTTGTTAGCCTTTTTCTTTCGCTCTTCGTAGTTTGCTTTGGAAATTTCTGCAGGAAGGTCAAGATTAATGTAGTGTTTCTCGTCATTAGCTTCCTTGAGCGTCTTTTTGGCTGCAAGGACGGAGCTCCGGTCTGATGTAGAGCGAAAGGATACACAAATTTTGTTGGATGGGATTCCGTCTTTGTTCTTAAATCGCCTAGCATTGTCGATTTGAACGTTGCTGAGCTTGAGGACGTCATGAATAAACCTGTTGACCTTGTGTTGCAGAGTTAGGTAGTTTTCAGCCGAGTCACAGTCTATGCCAGTGAATATAAGATTAAGCTTCCTTGCTTCTAGGTCCATTCTCAGTAGCCTTCGCTCTAACTGTTTGCTGAGGGATGGATTGGATGGATTTGTCTCTAGCGCTTCAATTCTGGACTTCAGTTGTTCATTTTCCTCCTCCAGAATGGTTATCCGAGAAGATAGTTCCTCAATTTTGCCAGAACGACTTTGCTCTATGATATTTAAGCGCTGGTGTAGTGTGTTTTCAGAGGCAGAGATTTTCTCAGAGAGCCGGGCTGTTACTTCATCTTTTACTTCCTGATTTCCTTTCTGGATGGCGTCTAGTATTAACTGGGAATCCATATTGTTGCTAGGCTCGTCGTCAGTGTCGTCGTCAAACTCAAGTAGGTCAGCCGCTGTCAGTGTTGGCTGCTTTGGTCGTTTTAGTACAGGTGGGGATTCTTCAGTGTTGTTTCTTCGTTTTCCGTTTTCGTTTGTTGCTCTTTCTGGGTTTATTCTATCAGGGGATCTGCTAATTTGCTTTCCATCAGGAACACAGTTATTCGGCATTTATTGTCTGTAGGTGCGCACTGTAGGTTCGTTATCTTGGTGTCACACGTTAGGTCAGTCGCGCTACTTTCACACGGTTGGTCCGTTATAAATATTTCACACTGTAAGACCAGTATATTAGTGTCACACTGTAGGTTCGTTATTTTAGTGTAACATAGTGTGTCTGTTATATTACTGTCACACGAAGAGACCGTTAAATGTGAGTCACACTGTAAGTCCGTTATATTACTGTCACACGATAAGACCGTTAAATGTGAGACACACTGTAAGACCGTTAAATTTGAGTCACGCTGTAAGACCGTTCGATTCGAGTCACACTATAATACCGTTAAATTTGAGTCACACTGTAAGACCGCTGGATTCGAGTCACACTGTAAGACCGTTAAATTGGAGTCACACTGTAGGCCCGTTTTTTGGTGTGCAGTTACCGTAATAATAAATTAGTTTATTTTGTATGTGTCCCTACCTATTCGTTCGAATTAATAGGTAGAGTTGTACTATGGCGTAAGAATACAACTGACAACTGTTGTAATCTGTTTTAGTAGGGCATCACTGTAGTTACCGTGTTATAAGTATATCACTGTATATCTGTTCTTAATGGTCAGTCCAATGTAGTTGACAACTACCTTTTACTGGTTTACAGTTTAATTCCAGACCCCAGCCTGCAGCTTACAATATTCATGCATGTTACTTTAGAAGAGAAAATAAAAAGTGTATTTGAGTAATACTTAGTAGCAGTACGAGATTGTATAGTTATGCAGACTTCGACAATTATTTGAATATTGAGTTATTGATAGAACGACTTAAACTTTCCTCCTTAAAAATTCTTCCTTATTTATAGTTATTTAAATTGGTTGCATTTGAATATGCCTATAGATTTTGTTCTTTGGTGTTTATGCTATATGGTACCTTGTTACGTTTATTTTTAGCTATGTAAAATATTTCAAAACAGAGTTACCTTGTTCTCCAGGTTCTATATCGAAAGCTTAACTCGCTGCTGTGACTAATTTTTCCTAGAATGTACCTTCAATGGCGGTCCTTTTTTTGTTCAGAGTTGGATTTTTTTTATAACTTTTTACTTTATTGAATTTTAACTTATTAATCACAATTATTTTTAGGTTACTTTTATTTAATTCGGATGTAGGATTTTTTTCTTGACACGTTAGTTGCTGGTTCGGTGTTTTCCGTTTACTTTTTCACTTGTTATTTCCTATTTTATAATTCTATCTACCACCGCTAGCCAGAGATAATGTTACCACTTCGGCTGTCAACCAAGAACAAAAGGCAATAAGCTAAGTAACTCAACAAAATTTAAGTGGGAGAGTCAGCCGCTGGAAATAGTCAACAAATATGTTTATCTGGGAGTCCCATTCACTCAAAGCGGCATTTTTAATGAAGCCAAAAACCACTTCTTTAACAAAGCAAGAGCCGCACAGGAAAAATTGTTTGAACTTTTCTACCGAGCCAAAATAAAGGACATTAACATACACCTCAGGCTTTTCCAGTCCCTGGTTACCTCGATACTGATGTATGCGGCCCCTATATGGGGGCTCCGTTACTGTGAAGAACTTGAAACTTTTCAAACCATGTTCCTCCGACGCCTAACAGGGAGCTCAAACTTGACACCAGGATTTTTTCTTCGCCTAGAAACAGGAGCTGATAACATTAAGCTGCAACTGTTTAAAGCTTTGATGGGATTTCTAGAAAAAGCCACTAATGCAGAAGACAGCAGCATTACAAAGAATTGCTATCTTGAAGCTCTGAAGACAAAAACAACAGACCCCCGTTACAACTGGAAGCTGCAAGTTCATAATCTGTTTGCTGAAGCATCACTTGAAATCGATCTCGAGAATGTAAGTACGAAATACCTAACAAAGCACAAGTCTGAAATGATTGAAAAATATAAACTTAGCTGTATTAACAATGATGTCTGCAGAATGCAAAGCAGCAACACACTGAAACACTTTGCCTGCATAAAGACAAAAGCTCTTAGATCCGAATATTTTGACTTAGACTTGCCCTGGAACCTAACAAAATTTGTGCTAAACCTAAGAACAGGCCTACCTAGGATAGTAATTAGAGGAAAAGTGAGCAACCTTAATGGCATGAACAAAGTATGGAAGCGTACAGAAGCAACTGACTGTGACCTATGTGGAAGGGAGGTAGAGGATGTCTTTCACATAATGCTCAACTGCCCGCACTATATACCGCCAAGGACCAAATTCTTGAAAAGACTCTCAAACTCCAAACCGACAAGAGATAGCCTAGTGCCTGACATATTCAAAAGATACCATGACACTGAAGGATTTGGACTGATCTTTAACTTCTGGGACGAAGCTATAAGAATTCGGAACTTCTTCTACAACTGTATTGATGAAGAGTAAACCCTCCAAGTCTCAAGTCTGAGTCTGCAACTAACTATTACGCAATTCAATATGCAAACATTATCGATGGCTGTGCTTCAGTAAGTATATGACAATTTCCTCTGCTCAGCGATTGTACTCTAGTATTGCCTCCGTATCCTGCTCTGCTTAGTGCTTGTGATTCAGTATTGCCTCCGTAACTAGTTCTGCTGTGGGTGTGCTTCAGTATTTAATCTATAATTAGCTATACTCGGTACTTGTGTCTCAGTATTGCCCCAGTGGCTCTCTTTCTGCTCAGTGCTTCAGTAGTGCCCCCGTAACTATCTCTACTCAGTGCTCCAGTATTGCCCCCGTAACTCTCTCTGCTCAGTGCTCCAGTATTGCCCCCGTATTGCCCCCGTATTGCCCCCGTAACTCTCTGCTCAGTGCCTATGCTTCTGTCCTGCCCCCGTAATTCGCTCTGCTCCGCGCTTGTGCTTCAGAATTGTCCCTTTGTACCCTTGGCTCAGATCCGTAGCGTCCTCAATGGGTGTGTTACTAAAACTTAGCACTGGTAGTTTCATATAACATATTCTTCACTTCAGTAATTGATGACCAAAAAGGCAAATGATCTTGATGGAAAGCGGTTTTGTTCGAGTGGTTCTGGCCAAGAGAAGCTGAATCGTCGTCCGAAGCTTAACACTTTCAACTGTGCATACTTTATTATTGCGAATATTTTTAACAATTTAAGGATACATGATTGCCATGGTTGTATTTAATATATCTTAAATCATGACCTACTTTTTAGGCATTACATAAACTAAAAATAACTGCTTATCATATTAACATATTTTACCTTTAACCGACATGGTCTAACCAAGGACCAACAATACTTTTGTAAATCTCTAATTGTATATATCTAAACAATGTTGTATGGGCTGCGGCCAAATCGACAAAATGAATAAATTATTATTATTATAATGTAATTGAATTATATATGAAATGCAATGTACATGTTATTTAATATAATGGAAATATATTGTATGTCAACTATATGAATGTATGTATATCTATATAAGCATAGGCATAATGTTATTATAATTGGAAATATTGAATGATTAATGTTAATGAACAATATTATTATACGGAAATTGTATGTGTCATCATTTATATGGAAAATGACTAATGTTGTAAATGTACTCTGGTATTAACAGAGTTACTCGACTCGATGTACCCGATGAACCCAAAGTTCTCGGAATTGGGGATTAATCCTTCCATTACCTGGAAGACCTTTTTTGTATGTACGTGCTTAACCATTGTTATAGTTGGTACAGAATCTACCCTCTACTCGAGGGGATCTACTCGACTTCACAAATCTTACTCGACCAAAGGGTCTATATAAACTCGTGTATCCTCATTATTGTGATCACTCGCGTACAAACTCTTGACTAATAAAGCTGTTACTCTGTCCATTTGTATATTGTTGGAAGTTCGTTACTGAACATTACAAGGTCCACGCTGTTCTGTGAAATAAGTCTTTTAGTTCACTTCATTATTTTATATTCATCACATGGTAGCAGAAGCGTTTGGTGTTATAGACAGTGTTTTTGACAGTTTTTTGAATTTTTACGAAAGTTTTTCAAAATTTTGATTTTGTGGAAAAAGCTAGGAAGTAAAAAGTTCAGTGGAATATTTTATTTTGTGGAGAGTTTGGAATTATTGTAGCTACAAAATTTTATTTTGGGGAAGGCTATTATTTTTATTAAGTGGTTTAAATTATAAGCTACAAAAATATTTATACTTTTGAGGAAGGCTAGGAAGTTCATTTGAAATTTCGAACATTATTGTGCTACAAAAATTATTATATTTTTGAGGAATAGCTAGGAAATAGTAGTGTGGAATTTTTTTTGAGTTGGACGAACAAACTATTAATTGATTTATTAAGAGAAAGTTTGGAATTTCGAGTCGGAAAATAGTTTTTGATTTTGTTGATTACCCGTGAAGTGGAATTTTACAAATACTGAGCTACAAAAATATATTTTTTTGGGGAAAGTTTGGTGGAATATTTTGGTTTTTGTTTTCATTTTTCTGATAATTGTTATTTTCTTGTGGCAACTCTGTTTTTGAGTGGAAATTTTTCTAATTTTTAAAGTATTTTAAATTGTGGAAAATAACGGAATTATTTTGTTTTTTGGAAGCTAAAACTCACTTTTGGGGGTAATTTAATAATCTTGAATTTTAGGATCATTTTTCTGTGATTTGAGTGCAAGTTAAAAATCATTAAAACAGTTCTGATTTTCAGACGATTTTTAACTGGAATTGATTTGTTTGTGTTGGAAAGTTTTGAAGAAAAAAAAGAATTAGAACTTCGGTTCAGTCATAAATCATTAAAAAAGATTTAAACTTGGTTTAAACGATTTTTGACAAAAAGTGTTTTTTGGACTGAGATAATGTGATGAATATGAAATAAAGATGTGAACTAAAAGACTTATTTCACAGAACAGCGTGGACCTTGTAATGTTCAGTAACGAACTTCCAACAATATACAAATGGACAGAGTAACAGCTTTATTAGTCAAGAGTTTGTACACGAGTGATTACAAACTCTTGACTAATAAAGCTGTTACTCTGTCCATTTGTATATTGTTGGAAGTTCGTTACTGAACATTACAAGGTCCACGCTGTTCTGTGAAATAAGTCTTTTAGTTCACTTCTTTATTTCATATTCATCACATGGTAGCAGAAGCGTTTGGTGTTATAGACAGTGTTTTTGACAGTTTTTTGAATTTTTACGAAAGTTTTTCAAAATTTTGATTTTGTGGAAAAAGCTAGGAAGTAAAAAGTTCAGTGGAATATTTTATTTTGTGGAGAGTTTGGAATTACTGTAGCTACAAAATTTTATTTTGGGGAAGGCTATTATTTTTATTAAGTGGTTCAAATTATAAGCTACAAAAATATTTATATTTTTGAGGAAGGCTAGGAAGTTAATTTGAAATTTTGAACATTATTGTGCTACAAAAATTATTATATTTTTGAGGAATAGCTAGGAAATAGTAGTGTGGAATTTTTTTGTGAGTTGGACGAACAAACTATTAATTGATTTATTAAGGGAAAGTTTGGAATTTCGAGTCGGAAAATAGTTTTTGATTTTGTTGATTACCCGTGAAGTGGAATTTTACAAATACTGAGCTACAAAAATATATTTTTTTGGGGAAAGTTTGGTGGAATATTTTGATTTTTGTTTTCATTTTTCTGATAATTGTTATTTTCTTGTGGCAACTCTGTTTTTGAGTGGAAATTTTTCTAATTTTTAAAGTATTTTAAATTGTTGAAAATAACGGAATTATTTTGTTTTTTGGAAGCTAAAACTCACTGTTGGGGGTAATTTAATAATCTTGAATTTTAAGATCATTTTTCTGTGATTTGAGTGCAAGTTAAAAATCATTAAAACAGTTCTGATTTTCAGACGATTTTTAACTGGAATTGATTTGTTTGTGTTAGAAAGTTTTGAAGAAAAAAAAATAATTAGAACTTCGGTTCAGTCATAAATCATTAAAAAAAGATTTAAACTTGGTTTAAACGATTTTTGACAAAAAGTGTTTTTTTGGACTGAGATAAGCACTTTTGGGCATCAAGTGGAAAATTCCTACAATGGCGTCCCGATTTCAGACGAATTCGATTGAAAAACTGAATGGAACTAATTGTAATCGATGGCGGCTACAGATCAGTCTTACCTTGAAGGCAGCCAAGCTGTGGAAAGTGGTAGACGGAACGGACCCTAGACCGGACGTGAATACGGACTCAGCTCAGGACAAGTGGGATTTACTTGATGTGGAAGCTCAATCTCTAATAGTGCCAACACTGGATGCGACCCAAACAAATCTAATTTACTCATGCAATACATCAAAGGAAATGTGGGATCGACTGAAGGATGCCAACTCGGATAGCAGCACTCTCAACAAGCAACATACTTTGACGAAGTTCCTGACGTACCAAGTTGGGAAATCTCAATCTCCAGTGCAGGCCATGATTGAAATGGAGGAACTTGCTCGAAGCTTGGCCGAAATGGGTGTCAAACTGGACGAGGCCACTGTGGTAACGAAAATCATCTCCAGCCTTCCATCTTCCTACAACGCATTTAAAAAGGCGTGGGACAGTGTTGCGGATGGCTCGCAAACTAGAGCTGTACTTCTGGCAAGACTCAAAAAGGAGGAACTCGAGTCACGTGGAACTTCTGGGGAAAATACAGAAGAAGCGGAATCAACTCGGGCCTTTTTGACGTATCCAGACAGGAAAAATCAAGATTTCCGAAAACCAAATCACGGCGGAGGGGGAAACCAACGCGGCGGTGGAAATTATGGTGGGAACGGAAATTCTAGTGGGAATGGCAACTCTGGTGGGAACGGAAATTACAGTGGGGGTGGAAATCATAGTGGGGGTGGAAGTCAAAATGGTGGCGGAAATCGCAAAAAGTTTAAGTGCTACAAGTGTGGGAAAATGGGGCATTTAAGAAGAGACTGCAGATCGGGTGGAAATCAAAACCAAAATCAACAGGGAGGAAATCGCAACCAAAATCAGCAGCAAGGAAGGGGTTTTCATGCCAACGCCCAAAACGACTCAACTCATTCTGAAAACAACAATTCGTCATCGGGCTCAAATACGTTCGCCTTCATGGGAAAGTTACATGGAACGTCATCAATTAGTCCACACGACTGGATTAGTGACTCAGGGGCGACGCATCATATCTGTGGGGACAAGGCTTGGTTTACGAAGCTGGAAGAATTCCAAAGTGACACATCAGTACTGCTCACTAATAATACTCCTGTAAAGGCATCAGGGAAAGGAACAGTGACAGTGGAAGCCTTCATCAGTGGGGAATGGGCTACGTGTACTCTCGATAATGTGATCTACATTCCGGGTGGGGCTAATTTATTCTCTGAAGGCGTTGTGGCTAAAAAGGGGTTCAAGATTTACAGGGATGATGAAACGACTGTATTTGTGAAGAATGGGAAAACGGAAGGACCTGTTGCCGATTTTAAGTGTGGGCTCTATATTATGCGTTTTCGTCCTGTAAGGGAGAAGATTAGTGCGTTTTCAGTGCGGAAAGATACTTCGCGGTTGTGGCATCAACGGTTGACCCACATCAATATGCAGTATATCCGGGACACTGTGAAGAAAGGGGTGGTAAAGGGGCTGGAGTCTACTGACGTTGCCAATTCATTCGACTGCCATGACTGTCAGTTGGGGAAGCAAGCCAGGAAGCCATATCCTAGGAATGACGCGGAAGATCTCTCCACACCAGGTGAAGTACTACATGCCGATTTGGCTGGAAAAATGCCGGTAAGCAGTTTGGGCGGTGCAAATTTTTTCCTCATTATCAAGGATCAAGCAACTGGTTTTCGTATGGCTTATTTTCTGAAAACAAAGGATGAGACTTTTCAGTGCTTGAAAACATTTATTAACTTCGTCGAAAATCAAACTGGAAACAAAGTGAAATCAGTGCATAGTGACAATGGGACGGAATTTGTGAATACAGTGTCCAATAAATACTTTAACAAGAAAGGAATTGAACATGTGAAATCTGCTCCATACTGTCCAGAAACCAATGGGAAGATTGAACGGGAAATTCGGAAGATTGAAGACTGTGCTCGTACTATTCTACTAGCAAGTGGACTTCCAGAATTTCTATGGGCGGAAGCTGTAGGGGCTACGGTGTATGTACACAACCGGGTGCTGGACAAGCAAAGTCGGGAAGTCACAGCATACGAAAGTTTTTTCGGGAAACGTCCAACAGTGGCTCATCTTCGTGTGTTTGGGTGTACAGCGTTCGCACATGTTCCAGATGTCAAGCGGACAGTTTGGGAAGCAAAAGGAAGACGTTGTGTTTTGGTCGGGTATGACGGCTATACTCGGAAGTACAGACTGTATGATGAATCGACTCAAACTGTGTTTATGGCTCACAACGCTACATTTTTTGAGGAAGAGCCGGAAGTTGCAGTGATCAACAGGCTCCAACCAGTCGAAGAACCAAAAGTGCGTCCTAGGGCGCCAAAATCAACTTTGGGCGGAAATCAAAATGCATCCCAGGGTCCAAATGTGCGTACTTCCCAAAACGACGTTTCAGCTCCTGAAATGGAAGATTTAGCGGAAGATACTCCACAGCAACCAATCAGGTCAGAAACTGCTTCTGGAAGTAAATCGATGGTTCCTGTCGTTCCTTCACGTGAAGTGCTCATTCGTACTGAGGAAGGTGATTTTGTTGCGGAAATACCCGATGGAACGGATCAAGCTGAAATCGTTATTCCGACCGAAAAAGGCAAAAAGAAGTATCAGGGGTGGTTCAAGCCTGAAATACTTACGAATATGCTCAGGGATCGTGCAAAATCGGAAGACAATATTCAACCTAAGACGTATGCAACGAGGTTGGTGAACGAGCCCTCAACTTACAAGGAAGCCATTTCTTCTCCGGAAAGTGCCGAATGGATTCAGGCCATGGAAGAAGAAATTCAAAGTCAGGAAGAAAATAAGACTTGGGAGGTGGTACCCAAACCACCTGATGCAAAGCTGCTGGACATGAGATGGGTATTCAAGGTGAAGCGTAATCCGGATGGAAGCGTTGCTAGATTTAAAGCAAGATTGGTCGTCCGGGGATACCTGCAGGAAGAAGGAATCGACTTCTCCGAAACGTTTGCTTCAGTGTGCCGGTATGAGTCCATTCGACTACTTCTCAATATTGCAGCAGCGTACGACATGAAGATTGCTCAGTTTGATATCAAGACAGCGTTTCTGCATGGAGAACTGGAAGAAATTATTTTCAGCAAGATTCCCAAGGGTTATTCACGCGGTTCGCCTGAAAGTGTTTTTCTCCTCAAGAAAAGCATTTATGGACTGAAGCAAGCACCACGTTGTTGGAATGAAAAATTTACGCAAGTGTTACGTTCTCTATTTAACTTTGAAACTTCAAATTATGATCCGAGTGTGTATTTCGGTTTTGTGAATTCAGTTCTTGTGATTTTGGCGTTGTATGTTGATGATGGGCTAATTATTTCACCGAAGCAAGAAATAATTGATTTAGTGTTGGAGGGCATCGCTGGGGAATTTGAACTTACCAGGGGGCGCCCACAAACTACGTTGGTCTGGAACTTCAACGGAATAGGGACAGTGGAACCATAACTGTCTCCCAACGCCAATACGTTCACATGCTGCTGGAAAGGTTCAACATGGAAGAGTGTAACCCATGCAGCGTCCCACTACAGCCATATACTGATTTGGAACCAGCGGAAGAGTTGGAAGCTCAATTCCCTTTTCGACAGCTCATCGGCGCCATGCTCTTTTTGGCCAAGTGTACTCGGCCGGACATCTCCTTCGCTGTGTCCAAGCTTTCACAGTTCATGCACTGCTACAATGAGTCTCATTGGGTAGCAGCAAAGAAGATTCTACGGTACCTTAAGGGAACTGCGGATCTTGGAATCTCCTATCATTCAGGAGGGAACATGGACTTGGTGGGCTACAGTGACTCGGACTATGCGGGCGACAAGATTCAGCGGAAATCTACTAGTGGTGTTCTAGTGATGCTGAATGGTGGAATAGTGAGTTGGTCAAGCCAAAAACAGTCGTGCATCGCTCTTTCTTCGACAGAAGCGGAATATGTAGCAGCATCTTCAGCAACTCGCGAAATCGTCTGGATTCGGAATTTCCTGCAAGAATTGGGATTTTCACAAAATGGCCCAACGACTCTATTGGTGGACAATCAGAGTGCGATTCGACTCGTGAAAAATCCGGAAATGCATGCTCGAACAAAGCATATTGATGTCCGGTACCACTACATCCGGGATCAGGTTGCGAAGAAGGAAGTTGAAGTGGAATACGTCAACACGACTCAACAACTTGCAGATGGACTAACAAAGCCATTGCTTAAGGGAAAGTTGGAAACTAACCGTGGATCAATTGGTTTGAGTGCGACGACCCGTCCTAAACCAATTAAGGCTAACATGGCCCGGAAAATCAGTGATTGCCCAAAACGTCTTATCTCCCCCTGGAAATCAGTTTTGGCGATAACCTTCCTCATGTGTCTTGTGGGTGGGGAAACAGGGACGGATACTTCGTCGCCGGTTATTTGGCGGAAAAGCAACACTCCGATTACTGTGGGACATCACCAGGTGAACTTGTTGGTGGATTTCGTGGACCCTTGTGACCTCATCACCAAGGATACTTTTCATACGGACTTGACTGAAGCGGCCTGGAAAAAGTGTAAGGAGCGCTACAAGGAACTCTGGATGAGATTCTGGATGAGATTGAAAAGATGTGCCCTCGGAAACACTGGACGCTTACTCGGACGAAAAGGGTTATACCGGTCATTGTCGGGGTTTTGGTCATTGCTGTCACTGCCTGTGCTGGACTTGGAATTGCAACGGCGCACCAGGCATCACTTAATGCGAACGAGATTGCAGTTATCGGGGACCGGATCAACGTGCAGATCAGTACCATTAACGCTATTGAGCGTGAAATTCGCAAAGAAAATGGCGGGATTCAGCACATCCAGAACAAATTCAACGAGGCCCTATCCAATCTTACTGTTCTGCAAGCGGACCATGATGAGATGAAGGGAAAGTATCTCTCAAGCACCTTCGCCATCTCTTATATTACCAGCCGTCTAATGGTTGGTAGATCGATTTTAAAGGAAACCCAGAGGAAATGGAAACAAGGCAGGATGGACGCGGGATTTCTGGACCATCTGAATATTACTTTGCCTTGTGGGGAAGCCTGTCCCGTGGAACTTGCCCAAGCGCACAGCTGTGCGCTGTCACAGAACGGAGAGAAATTATTTATGGATTTCTCAGCTCCGGAAGTTAGCCAGGATCTCACTCTGGTGGAAGCGGATGCGTTTCAGCTGATGGTAAGAAAAGGAGGACAGACATGTACTGTGCAGTATACTGGACCCCGGAATGCCATTCTCTCAACGAAGGAAGAATGTGTTTACGCTGTAAACATTCACCAGCCTGTCCAATCGGAACTCATCCTGGCTCCAACAAGCGGATGTAGGATTCGGACGGAATCCAATGATACTAAGTACTTTTCTTTAAATCATTGTGAAAGGCGTGTACTTAATGACGAAAAAGACTTTTTGCAGATTAAGCCGCATGTTGGGCAATACCATATATATTGCCCTGAATCCAACCTGACTCTAGATGGAATTAGCGGAAAGTGCCCTGACCGTGTGTGGACCATTCCAATGGATACTACGTTCAAGATTAATGATCTTAGCTTCAACGGATCTAGAATCAATAAGGCCTACAAGGAATCTCTGGACCATGTTGTGTCACTGAAGACTAACATGCACCTGCAGCCAACTATTAACTGGAAGTCTCTGATGGAGGAACCCATTACTGGAACTGACCTACAGGAATTACCTCCCTACTACCCTCATGCAGTAAACAACTATTGGACGACTGGTACTGCTATAATAATTATATTAATTTTGGTTGTCATTATAATGGTTTTGTGTCGGAAGGGGAAAAATAGGTCAGGCAGAATATCAATTATTGCAAAGCCTGTGAATTCGACTGCGATCGAAATGGCTCAGTTTAAATGATTAATCTCATCATGTTTTTGTGTTTATTTGAATTTTAAGATTGAGGGAAAGTGTGAGAATATGACAATCTTAAATATGTCAAATAATGCTTTTCATATGCTGAAAAGCATTTTTGGGAAATTGTAATCATTATTAATATAATATTATTATTATTCAATGTAAATGAATTCAATGTATTTGTTAAATTATAACAATATGTCATATAATGCTTTTTACATGCTGAAAAGCATTTTCGGGAAATAACGATAATTATTACATAAATACTATTATTATTGTATGCCATTAAATTAAATGTAATATAATGAATTTAATAATGTAATTGAATTATATATGAAATGCAATGTACATGTTATTTAATATAATGGAAATATATTGTATGTCAACTATATGAATGTATGTATATCTATATAAGCATAGGCATAATGTTATTATAATTGGAAATATTGAATGATTAATGTTAATGAACAATATTATTATACGGAAATTGTATGTGTCATCATTTATATGGAAAATGACTAATGTTGTAAATGTACTCTGGTATTAACAGAGTGACTCGACTCGATGTACCCGATGAATCCAAAGTTCTCGGAATTGGGGATTAATCCTTCCATTACCTGGAAGACCTTTTTTGTATGTACGTGCTTAACCATTGTTATAGTTGGTACAGAATCTACCCTCTACTCGAGGGGATCTACTCGACTTCACAAATCTTACTCGACCAAAGGGTCTATATAAACTCGTGTATCCTCATTATTGTGATCACTCGCGTACAAACTCTTGACTGATAAAGCTGTTACTCTGTCCATTTGTATATTGTTGGAAGTTCGTTACTGAACATTACAAGGTCCACGCTGTTCTGTGAAATAAGTCTTTTAGTTCACTTCATTATTTTATATTCATCACAATAAATTTTCCCGTGACGTCATTTGCGCGTCAACCCTACTCTGCTTACCTAATGTGAATGCGATAGCAGCTGGGTGGGGGTGTCTCAAAGAAATTTTCACGTAACGTCATTAGCGCGTCATCTGTAGCCAACTTACTTAATGTAAATGCGATAGCAGCTGGGTGGGGGTGTCTCAAAGAAATTTCCACGTGACGTCATTTGCGCGTCACCCCTACTCTGCTTACCTAATGTGAATGCGATAGCAGCTGGGTGGGTGTGTCTATAATAAATTTTTACGTGACGTCATTTGCGCGTCACCCCTACTCTGCTTACCTAATGTGAATGCAATAGCCGGTAGGTGAGGATGTCTCAAAGGAATTTTCGCGTGACGTCATCTGCGCGTCAACCCTACTCTGCTTACCTAATGTGAATGCGATAGCAGCTGGGTGGGGGTGTCTCAAAGAAATTTTCACGTAACGTCATTAGCGCGTCATCTGTAGCCAACTTACTTAATGTGAATACGATAGCAGCTGGGTGGGGGTGTCTATAGTAAATTTTTACGTGACGTCATTTGCGCGTCACCCCTACTCTGCTTACCTAATGTGAATGCAATAGCCGCTAGGTGAGGATGTCTCAAAGAAATTTTCGCGTGACGTCATGTGTGCGTATCCCCTACTCTGTTTACCTAATGTGAATGCAAAAGCAGCTTGGTAGGGGTGTTTAAAAGAAATTTTCACGTGACGTCATTTGCGCGTTACTTGTAGCCTGCTTACCTAATATGAATGTGATAGCAGCCGGGTGGGGGTGTCTTAAAGAAACTGTCACGTGACGTCATTTGCGCGTCACCCGTAGCCCGCTTACATAATATGAATGCGGATGCAGCCAGGTGGGGGTGGCTATAATAAATTTTTACGTGACGTCATTTGCGCGTTACCCCTACTTTGCTTACCCAATGTGAATGCGATAGCCGCTGGGTGGGGGTTTCTCAAAGAAATTTTTGCGTGACGTCATCTGCGCGTATCCCCTACTCTGTTTACCTAATGTGAATGCAAAAGCAGCTTGGTGGGGGTGTTTAAAAGAAATTTTCACGTGACGTCATTTGCGCGTTACCCGTAGCCTGCTTACCTAATATGAATGCAGTAGCAGCCGGGTGGGGGTGTCGTAAAGAAATTTTTACGTGACGTCATTTGCGCGTCACCCGTAGCCTGCTTACCTAATGTGAATGCGATAGCAGCTGGGTGGGGGTGTCTAAAAGAAATTTTCACGTTACGTCATTTGCGCGTCACCCCTGCATCAGACAATCAGACTACAGACCATTGAGTACTGTAGCTAAGATTGTTGGGGTCTGTACTATGAGATATACCTGTATACGCCGCGCAGAACTTTAAAATTACTTATGTACTTAACAGTCTGTATTTTCTTACACGCACTTATTAGTTTTTAAGGAAATTACTTCACGAAATTTTGACATAGGTCCAGTTAACTGTTAACTGTGGATAAATGGTTGGTCCGATGACCTATTAAAAACAATACGGCTCCTCTCGCGCGCTTTTGTGAGATTTTAAAAGCAGTTTGATAAAAATCACTTAAAAACTGTGACCTGTAGAGCACGGCCAACGAACGGACGGACGGACAGACAGACAGACAAAACCATTTCAATAGATGCTCAGCATCTAAAAAACTATCAGTAATCAAAACAACGCTAAAAAACATTTTCTGGACGTTTAAGGATCCTATAAGAAAACATTATAGTCACCAAAACAACGTGAAAACTCATTATGTGGACTTTTTAAGATTCCATTGTAAAAAAATGTTATTCATTAAAACCATCCCAAAACTCATTTTTTTGACGATTTGAGATTCTATAAGGAATAAACTTTCGTCATCAAAGAAACGCTAAACGTCATTTTCTAGACGTTTTGCGATCCTATAGGAAAAACATTTTAGTCATTAAAACAACGCTAAACTTTATTTTGTGGACGTTTTAAGATCCTATAGACAAAACATTTTGGTAATCAAAACAACGCTAAAACTCATTTTCTGGACGATTCAAGATCCCATAGGAAAAAAATTTTAGTCATCCAAAAACGCTAAAACTCATTTTCCAGACGTTTTAAGATCCTATAGGAAAAACCATTTAGTCATTAAAACTATGCTAAAACTCATTTTCTCGACGTTTTGAGATCCTATTGGAAAACAATTTTGGTCATCAAAACCATCCTAAACCTTCATTTCTCGACGATTTAAAATTCTATAAGGAATAAATTTTCGTCATCAAAACAACGCTGAACTTCATTTTCGGGACGTTTTGAGATCCTATAGGAAAAAACTATCAGTCATCAGAACAACGCTAAAAAACATTTTCTGGACGTTTAAGGATCATATAAGAAAACATTAAAGTCACCAAAACAACGTGAAAACTCATTATGTGGACTTTTTAAGATTCCATTGTAAAAAAATGTTATTCATTAAAACCATTCCAATACTTATTTTCTCCACGATTTAAAATTCTATAAGGAATAGATTTTAGTCATCAAAACAACGCTAAAATTTATTTTCTGGACGTTTTAAAATCCTATAGGAACAGTAATTTGGTCATCAAAACTATTCCAAAACTTATTTTCTCGATAATTTAAGATCCAATAGGAAATGAATTTTTGTCATCAAAAGAACGCTAAAACAAATTTTTTGAACGTTTTGAGATCCTATAAGAAAACATTTTAATTATTAAAACAACGCTAAAACTCATTAAGTGGACATTTTAAGATTTAATTTTAAAAAATTTTGGTCTTCAAAACCATCCCAAAACTCATTTTCTCGACGACTTGAGATCCTTTAAGAAAAAAATTTTAGTCATTAAAACAACGCTAAACTTCGTTTCCTCGACGATTTAAGATTCTATAAGGAATAGATTTTGGTCATCAAAACAACATTTCAAGATTTTATTAAAAAAAATTTTGGTCTTCAAAACCATCTCAAAACTCATTTTCTCGACGACTTGAGATCCTTTAAGAAAAAATTTTAGTCATTAAAACAACGCTAAACTTCGTTTTCTCGACGATTTGAAATTCTATAAGGAATAGATTTTGGTCATCAAAACAACGCTTAACATTATTTCCTGGACGTTTTGAAATCCTAATGGTAAAATTTTTTAGTCATCAAAACCATTCCAATACTTATTTTCTCGACGATTTAAAATTCTATAAGGAATAGATTTTGGTCATCAAAACAACGCTTAACTTTATTTCCTGGAAGTTTTAAAATCCTATAGGAACAAAAATTTGGTCATCAAAACTATTCCAAAACTTATTTTCTCGATGATTTAAGATCCTATAGGAAATAAATTTTTGTCATCAAAAGAACGCTAAAACAAATTTTTTGAACGTTTTAAGATCCTATAAGAAAACATTTTAATTATTAAAACAACGCTAAAACTCATTGAGTGGACGTTTTAAGATTCCATTCAAAAAAATTCTGGTCTTCAAAACCATCCTTAAACTCATTTTCTCGACGACTTGAGATCCTATAGGAAAAAAATTTTAGTCATTAAAATAACGCTAAACTTCATTTTCTGGACGTTTTGAGATCCTATAGGAAAAAACTTTTAGTCCTCAAAACAACGCTAAAAAACATTTTTTGGACGTTTTAAGATCCTATAAGAAAACATTATAGTCACCAAAACAACGCAAAAACTCATCATGTGGACGTTTCAAGATTCCATTGTAAAAAAATTTTATTCATTAAAACCATCCCAAATCTCATTTTTTTGACGATGTGAGATTCTATAAGGAATAAATTTTCGTCATCAAAAAAACGCTAAACTTTATTTTCTGGGCGTTTTGAGATCCTATAGACAAAAGATTTTGGTCATCAAAACAACGCTAAAACTCATTTTCTAGACGATTCATGCTCCTATAGGAAAAAAAATATTGTCATCAAAACAACGTTAAAACTCATTTTCTGGACGTTTTAGGATCCTATAGAATATAAATTTTGGTCTTTGAAACAACGCTAAACCTACTTTTCTTAACGTTTAGAGATCTTATAGGAAAAAACATTTGGTCCTTTAAACCATGCCAAAACTCATTTTGGTCATCAAAACCGTCATAACAAAAAAATTTTAGTCTCCAAAACTATCCCAAAACTAATTTTCCCGACGACTTGAGATCCTTTAAGAAAAAATTTTAGTCATTAAAACAACGCTAAACTTCGTTTTCTCGACGATTTGAGATTCTATAAGGAATAGATTTTGGTCATCAAAACAACATTTTAAGATTTTAATAAAAAAAATTTTGGTCTTCAAAACCATCCCAAAACTCATTTTCTCGACGACTTGAGATCCTTTAAGAAAAAAATTTTAGTTATTAAAACAACGCTAAACTTCGTTTCCTCGACGATTTAAGATTCTATAAGGAATAGATTTTGGTCATCAAAACAACATTTCAAGATTTTATTAAAAAAAATTTTGGTCTTCAAAACCATCTCAAAACTCATTTTCTCGACGACTTGAGATCCTTTAAGAAAAAATTTTAGTCATTAAAACAACGCTAAACTTCGTTTTCTCGACGATTTGAAATTCTATAAGGAATAGATTTTGGTCATCAAAACAACGCTTAACATTATTTCCTGGACGTTTTGAAATCCTAATGGTAAAATTTTTTAGTCATCAAAACCATTCCAATACTTATTTTCTCGACGATTTAAAATTCTATAAGGAATAGATTTTGGTCATCAAAACAACGCTTAACTTTATTTCCTGGAAGTTTTAAAATCCTATAGGAACAAAAATTTGGTCATCAAAACTATTCCAAAACTTATTTTCTCGATGATTTAAGATCCTATAGGAAATAAATTTTTGTCATCAAAAGAACGCTAAAACAAATTTTTTGAACGTTTTAAGATCCTATAAGAAAACATTTTAATTATTAAAACAACGCTAAAACTCATTGAGTGGACGTTTTAAGATTCCATTCAAAAAAATTCTGGTCTTCAAAACCATCCTTAAACTCATTTTCTCGACGACTTGAGATCCTATAGGAAAAAAATTTTAGTTATTAAAACAACGCTAAACTTCGTTTCCTCGACGATTTAAGATTCTATAAGGAATAGATTTTGGTCATCAAAACAACATTTCAAGATTTTATTAAAAAAAATTTTGGTCTTCAAAACCATCTCAAAACTCATTTTCTCGACGACTTGAGATCCTTTAAGAAAAAATTTTAGTCATTAAAACAACGCTAAACTTCGTTTTCTCGACGATTTGAAATTCTATAAGGAATAGATTTTGGTCATCAAAACAACGCTTAACATTATTTCCTGGACGTTTTGAAATCCTAATGGTAAAATTTTTTAGTCATCAAAACCATTCCAATACTTATTTTCTCGACGATTTAAAATTCTATAAGGAATAGATTTTGGTCATCAAAACAACGCTTAACTTTATTTCCTGGAAGTTTTAAAATCCTATAGGAACAAAAATTTGGTCATCAAAACTATTCCAAAACTTATTTTCTCGATGATTTAAGATCCTATAGGAAATAAATTTTTGTCATCAAAAGAACGCTAAAACAAATTTTTTGAACGTTTTAAGATCCTATAAGAAAACATTTTAATTATTAAAACAACGCTAAAACTCATTGAGTGGACGTTTTAAGATTCCATTCAAAAAAATTCTGGTCTTCAAAACCATCCTTAAACTCATTTTCTCGACGACTTGAGATCCTATAGGAAAAAAATTTTAGTCATTAAAATAACGCTAAACTTCATTTTCTGGACGTTTTGAGATCCTATAGGAAAAAACTTTTAGTCCTCAAAACAACGCTAAAAAACATTTTTTGGACGTTTTAAGATCCTATAAGAAAACATTATAGTCACCAAAACAACGCAAAAACTCATCATGTGGACGTTTCAAGATTCCATTGTAAAAAAATTTTATTCATTAAAACCATCCCAAATCTCATTTTTTTGACGATGTGAGATTCTATAAGGAATAAATTTTCGTCATCAAAAAAACGCTAAACTTTATTTTCTGGGCGTTTTGAGATCCTATAGACAAAAGATTTTGGTCATCAAAACAACGCTAAAACTCATTTTCTAGACGATTCATGCTCCTATAGGAAAAAAAATATTGTCATCAAAACAACGTTAAAACTCATTTTCTGGACGTTTTAGGATCCTATAGAATATAAATTTTGGTCTTTGAAACAACGCTAAACCTCCTTTTCTTAACGTTTAGAGATCTTATAAGAAAAAACATTTGGTCCTTTAAACCATGCCAAAACTCATTTTGGTCATCAAAACCGTCATAACAAAAAAATTTTAGTCTCCAAAACTATCCCAAAACTAATTTTCCCGACGACTTGAGATCCTTTAAGAAAAAATTTTAGTCATTAAAACAACGCTAAACTTCGTTTTCTCGACGATTTGAGATTCTATAAGGAATAGATTTTGGTCACCAAAACAACATTTTAAGATTTTAATAAAAAAAATTTTGGTCTTCAAAACCATCCCAAAACTCATTTTCTCGACGACTTGAGATCCTTTAAGAAAAAATTTTAGTCATTAAAACAACGCTAAACTTCGTTTTCTCGACGATTTGAGATTCTATAAGGAATAGATTTTGGTCATCAAAACAACGCTTAACATTATTTCCTGGACGTTTTGAAATCCTAATGGTAAAAATTTTCAGTCATCAAAACCATTCCAATACTTATTTTCTCGACGATTTAAAATTCTATAAGGAATAGATTTTGGTCATCAAAACAACGCTTAACTTTATTTCCTGGAAGTTTTGAAATCCTAATGGAAAAAAATTTTAGTCATCAAAACAACGCTAAAATTTATTTTCTGGACGTTTTAAAATCCTAATGGAAAAAAAATTTGGTCATCAAAACTATTTCAAAACTTATTTTCTCGATAATTTAAGATCCAATAGGAAATGAATTTTTGTCATCAAAAGAACGCTAAAACAAATTTTTTGAACGTTTTGAGATCCTATAAGAAAACATTTTAATTATTAAAACAACGCTAAAACTCATTAAGTGGACATTTTAAGATTTAATTTTAAAAAATTTTGGTCTTCAAAACCATCCCAAAACTCATTTTCTCGACGACTTGAGATCCTTTAAGAAAAAAATTTTAGTTATTAAAACAACGCTAAACTTCGTTTCCTCGACGATTTAAGATTCTATAAGGAATAGATTTTGGTCATCAAAACAACATTTCAAGATTTTATTAAAAAAAATTTTGGTCTTCAAAACCATCTCAAAACTCATTTTCTCGACGACTTGAGATCCTTTAAGAAAAAATTTTAGTCATTAAAACAACGCTAAACTTCGTTTTCTCGACGATTTGAAATTCTATAAGGAATAGATTTTGGTCATCAAAACAACGCTTAACATTATTTCCTGGACGTTTTGAAATCCTAATGGTAAAATTTTTTAGTCATCAAAACCATTCCAATACTTATTTTCTCGACGATTTAAAATTCTATAAGGAATAGATTTTGGTCATCAAAACAACGCTTAACTTTATTTCCTGGAAGTTTTAAAATCCTATAGGAACAAAAATTTGGTCATCAAAACTATTCCAAAACTTATTTTCTCGATGATTTAAGATCCTATAGGAAATAAATTTTTGTCATCAAAAGAACGCTAAAACAAATTTTTTGAACGTTTTAAGATCCTATAAGAAAACATTTTAATTATTAAAACAACGCTAAAACTCATTGAGTGGACGTTTTAAGATTCCATTCAAAAAAATTCTGGTCTTCAAAACCATCCTTAAACTCATTTTCTCGACGACTTGAGATCCTATAGGAAAAAAATTTTAGTCATTAAAATAACGCTAAACTTCATTTTCTGGACGTTTTGAGATCCTATAGGAAAAAACTTTTAGTCCTCAAAACAACGCTAAAAAACATTTTTTGGACGTTTTAAGATCCTATAAGAAAACATTATAGTCACCAAAACAACGCAAAAACTCATCATGTGGACGTTTCAAGATTCCATTGTAAAAAAATTTTATTCATTAAAACCATCCCAAATCTCATTTTTTTGACGATGTGAGATTCTATAAGGAATAAATTTTCGTCATCAAAAAAACGCTAAACTTTATTTTCTGGGCGTTTTGAGATCCTATAGACAAAAGATTTTGGTCATCAAAACAACGCTAAAACTCATTTTCTAGACGATTCATGCTCCTATAGGAAAAAAAATATTGTCATCAAAACAACGTTAAAACTCATTTTCTGGACGTTTTAGGATCCTATAGAATATAAATTTTGGTCTTTGAAACAACGCTAAACCTCCTTTTCTTAACGTTTAGAGATCTTATAAGAAAAAACATTTGGTCCTTTAAACCATGCCAAAACTCATTTTGGTCATCAAAACCGTCATAACAAAAAAATTTTAGTCTCCAAAACTATCCCAAAACTAATTTTCCCGACGACTTGAGATCCTTTAAGAAAAAAATTTTAGTCATTAAAACAACGCTAAACTTCGTTTCCTCGACGATTTGAGATTCTATAAGGAATAGATTTTGGTCATCAAAACAACATTTCAAGATTTTAATAAAAAAAATTTTGGTCTTCAAAACCATCCCAAAACTCATTTTCTCGACGACTTGAGATCCTTTAAGAAAAAATTTTAGTCATTAAAACAACGCTAAACTTCGTTTTCTCGACGATTTGAGATTCTATAAGGAATAGATTTTGGTCATCAAAACAACATTTTAAGATTTTAATAAAAAAAATTTTGGTCTTCAAAACCATCCCAAAACTCATTTTCTCGACGACTTGAGATCCTTTAAGAAAAAATTTTAGTCATTAAAACAACGCTAAACTTCGTTTCCTCGACGATTTAAGATTCTATAAGGAATAGATTTTGGTCATCAAAACAACATTTCAAGATTTTTATAAAAAAAATTTTGGTCTTCAAAACCATCTCAAAACTCATTTTCTCGACGACTTGAGATCCTTTAAGAAAAAATTTTAGTCATTAAAACAACGCTAAACTTCGTTTTCTCGACGATTTGAAATTCTATAAGGAATAGATTTTGGTCATCAAAACAACGCTTAACATTATTTCCTGGACGTTTTGAAATCCTAATGGTAAAATTTTTTAGTCATCAAAACCATTCCAATACTTATTTTCTCGACGATTTAAAATTCTATAAGGAATAGATTTTGGTCATCAAAACAACGCTTAACTTTATTTCCTGGAAGTTTTAAAATCCTATAGAAACAAAAATTTGGTCATCAAAACTATTCCAAAACTTATTTTCTCGATGATTTAAGATCCTATAGGAAATAAATTTTTGTCATCAAAAGAACGCTAAAACAAATTTTTTGAACGTTTTAAGATCCTATAAGAAAACATTTTAATTATTAAAACAACGCTAAAACTCATTGAGTGGACGTTTTAAGATTCCATTCAAAAAAATTCTGGTCTTCAAAACCATCCTTAAACTCATTTTCTCGACGACTTGAGATCCTATAGGAAAAAAATTTTAGTCATTAAAATAACGCTAAACTTCATTTTCTGGACGTTTTGAGATCCTATAGGAAAAAACTTTTAGTCCTCAAAACAACGCTAAAAAACATTTTTTGGACGTTTTAAGATCCTATAAGAAAACATTATAGTCACCAAAACAACGCAAAAACTCATCATGTGGACGTTTCAAGATTCCATTGTAAAAAAATTTTATTCATTAAAACCATCCCAAATCTCATTTTTTTGACGATGTGAGATTCTATAAGGAATAAATTTTCGTCATCAAAAAAACGCTAAACTTAATTTTCTGGGCGTTTTGAGATCCTATAGACAAAAGATTTTGGTCATCAAAACAACGCTAAAACTCATTTTCTAGACGATTCATGCTCCTATAGGAAAAAAAATATTGTCATCAAAACAACGTTAAAACTCATTTTCTGGACGTTTTAGGATCCTATAGAATATAAATTTTGGTCTTTGAAACAACGCTAAACCTCCTTTTCTTAACGTTTAGAGATCTTATAAGAAAAAACATTTGGTCCTTTAAACCATGCCAAAACTCATTTTGGTCATCAAAACCGTCATAACAAAAAAATTTTAGTCTCCAAAACTATCCCAAAACTAATTTTCCCGACGACTTGAGATCCTTTAAGAAAAAAATTTTAGTCATTAAAACAACGCTAAACTTCGTTTCCTCGACGATTTGAGATTCTATAAGGAATAGATTTTGGTCATCAAAACAACATTTCAAGATTTTAATAAAAAAAATTTTGGTCTTCAAAACCATCCCAAAACTCATTTTCTCGACGACTTGAGATCCTTTAAGAAAAAATTTTAGTCATTAAAACAACGCTAAACTTCGTTTTCTCGACGATTTGAGATTCTATAAGGAATAGATTTTGGTCATCAAAACAACATTTTAAGATTTTAATAAAAAAAATTTTGGTCTTCAAAACCATCCCAAAACTCATTTTCTCGACGACTTGAGATCCTTTAAGAAAAAATTTTAGTCATTAAAACAACGCTAAACTTCGTTTCCTCGACGATTTAAGATTCTATAAGGAATAGATTTTGGTCATCAAAACAACATTTCAAGATTTTTATAAAAAAAATTTTGGTCTTCAAAACCATCTCAAAACTCATTTTCTCGACGACTTGAGATCCTTTAAGAAAAAATTTTAGTCATTAAAACAACGCTAAACTTCGTTTTCTCGACGATTTGAAATTCTATAAGGAATAGATTTTGGTCATCAAAACAACGCTTAACATTATTTCCTGGACGTTTTGAAATCCCAATGGTAAAATTTTTTAGTCATCAAAACCATTCCAATACTTATTTTCTCGACGATTTAAAATTCTATAAGGAATAGATTTTGGTCATCAAAACAACGCTTAACTTTATTTCCTGGAAGTTTTAAAATCCTATAGGAACAAAAATTTGGTCATCAAAACTATTCCAAAACTTATTTTCTCGATGATTTAAGATCCTATAGGAAATAAATTTTTGTCATCAAAAGAACGCTAAAACAAATTTTTTGAACGTTTTAAGATCCTATAAGAAAACATTTTAATTATTAAAACAACGCTAAAACTCATTGAGTGGACGTTTTAAGATTCCATTCAAAAAAATTCTGGTCTTCAAAACCATCCTTAAACTCATTTTCTCGACGACTTGAGATCCTATAGGAAAAAAATTTTAGTCATTAAAATAACGCTAAACTTCATTTTCTGGACGTTTTGAGATCCTATAGGAAAAAACTTTTAGTCCTCAAAACAACGCTAAAAAACATTTTTTGGACGTTTTAAGATCCTATAAGAAAACATTATAGTCACCAAAACAACGCAAAAACTCATCATGTGGACGTTTCAAGATTCCATTGTAAAAAAATTTTATTCATTAAAACCATCCCAAATCTCATTTTTTTGACGATGTGAGATTCTATAAGGAATAAATTTTCGTCATCAAAAAAACGCTAAACTTTATTTTCTGGGCGTTTTGAGATCCTATAGACAAAAGATTTTGGTCATCAAAACAACGCTAAAACTCATTTTCTAGACGATTCATGCTCCTATAGGAAAAAAAATATTGTCATCAAAACAACGTTAAAACTCATTTTCTGGACGTTTTAGGATCCTATAGAATATAAATTTTGGTCTTTGAAACAACGCTAAACCTCCTTTTCTTAACGTTTAGAGATCTTATAAGAAAAAACATTTGGTCCTTTAAACCATGCCAAAACTCATTTTGGTCATCAAAACCGTCATAACAAAAAAAATTTAGTCTCCAAAACTATCCCAAAACTAATTTTCCCGACGACTTGAGATCCTTTAAGAAAAAAATTTTAGTCATTAAAACAACGCTAAACTTCGTTTCCTCGACGATTTGAGATTCTATAAGGAATAGATTTTGGTCATCAAAACAACATTTCAAGATTTTAATAAAAAAAATTTTGGTCTTCAAAACCATCCCAAAACTCATTTTCTCGACGACTTGAGATCCTTTAAGAAAAAATTTTAGTCATTAAAACAACGCTAAACTTCGTTTTCTCGACGATTTGAGATTCTATAAGGAATAGATTTTGGTCATCAAAACAACATTTTAAGATTTTAATAAAAAAAATTTTGGTCTTCAAAACCATCCCAAAACTCATTTTCTCGACGACTTGAGATCCTTTAAGAAAAAATTTTAGTCATTAAAACAACGCTAAACTTCGTTTTCTCGACGATTTGAAATTCTATAAGGAATAGATTTTGGTCATCAAAACAACGCTTAACATTATTTCCTGGACGTTTTGAAATCCTAATGGTAAAAATTTTTAGTCATCAAAACCATTCCAATACTTATTTTCTCGACGATTTAAAATTCTATAAGGAATAGATTTTGGTCATCAAAACAACGCTTAACTTTATTTCCTGGAAGTTTTGAAATCCTAATGGAAAAAAATTTTAGTCATCATAACAACGCTAAAATTTATTTTCTGGACGTTTTAAAATCCTAATGGAAAAAAAATTTGGTCATCAAAACTATTCCAAAACTTATTTTCTCGATGATTTAAGATCCTATAGGAAATAAATTTTTGTCATCAAAAGAACGCTAAAACAAATTTTTTGAACGTTTTAAGATCCTATAAGAAAACATTTTAATTATTAAAACAACGCTAAAACTCATTAAGTGGACGTTTTAAGATTCCATTTAAAAAAATTCTGGTCTTCAAAACCATCCTAAAACTCATTTTCTCGACGACTTGAGATCCTATAGGAAAAAAATTTTAGTCATTAAAATAACGCTAAACTTCATTTTCTGGACGTTTTGAGATCCTATAGGAAAAAACTTTTAGTCCTCAAAACAACGCTAAAAAACATTTTTTGGACGTTTTAAGATCCTATAAGAAAACATTATAGTCACCAAATCAACGCAAAACCTCATCATGTGGACGTTTCAAGATTCCATTGTAAAAAAATTTTATTCATTAAAACCATCCCAAATCTCATTTTTTTGACGATGTGAGATTCTATAAGGAATAAATTTTCGTCATCAAAATAACGCTAAACTTTATTTTCTGGGCGTTTTGAGATCCTATAGACAAAAGATTTTGGTCATCAAAACAACGCTAAAACTCATTTTCTAGACGATTCATGCTCCTATAGGAAAAAAAATATTGTCATCAAAACAACGTTAAAACTCATTTTCTGGACGTTTTAGGATCCTGTAGGAAATGAATTTTGGTCTTTGAAACAACGCTAAACCTCCTTTTCTTAACGTTTATAGATCTTATAAGAAAAAACATTTGGTCCTTTAAACCATGCCAAAACTCATTTTGGTCATCAAAAGCGTCATAACAAAAAAATTTTAGTCTCCAAAACTATCCCAAAACTAATTTTCCCGACGACTTGAGATCCTTTAAGAAAAAAATTTTAGTCATTAAAACAACGCTAAACTTCGTTTCCTCGACGATTTGAGATTCTATAAGGAATAGATTTTGGTCATCAAAACAACATTTCAAGATTTTAATAAAAAAAATTTTGGTCTTCAAAACCATCCCAAAACTCATTTTCTCGACGACTTGAGATCCTTTAAGAAAAAATTTTAGTCATTAAAACAACGCTAAACTTCGTTTTCTCGACGATTTGAGATTCTATAAGGAATAGATTTTGGTCATCAAAACAACGCTTAACATTATTTCCTGGACGTTTTGAAATCCTAATGGTAAAAATTTTTAGTCATCAAAACCATTCCAATACTTATTTTCTCGACGATTTAAAATTCTATAAGGAATAGATTTTGGTCATCAAAACAACGCTTAACTTTATTTCCTGGAAGTTTTGAAATCCTAATGGAAAAAAATTTTAGTCATCAAAACAACGCTAAAATTTATTTTCTGGACGTTTTAAAATCCTAATGGAAAAAAAATTTGGTCATCAAAACTATTCCAAAACTTATTTTCTCGATGATTTAAGATCCTATAGGAAATAAATTTTTGTCATCAAAAGAACGCTAAAACAAATTTTTTGAACGTTTTAAGATCCTATAAGAAAACATTTTAATTATTAAAACAACGCTAAAACTCATTAAGTGGACGTTTTAAGATTCCATTTAAAAAAATTCTGGTCTTCAAAACCATCCTAAAACTCATTTTCTCGACGACTTGAGATCCTATAGGAAAAAAATTTTAGTCATTAAAATAACGCTAAACTTCATTTTCTGGACGTTTTGAGATCCTATAGGAAAAAACTTTTAGTCCTCAAAACAACGCTAAAAAACATTTTTTGGACGTTTTAAGATCCTATAAGAAAACATTATAGTCACCAAATCAACGCAAAACCTCATCATGTGGACGTTTCAAGATTCCATTGTAAAAAAATTTTATTCATTAAAACCATCCCAAATCTCATTTTTTTGACGATGTGAGATTCTATAAGGAATAAATTTTCGTCATCAAAATAACGCTAAACTTTATTTTCTGGGCGTTTTGAGATCCTATAGACAAAAGATTTTGGTCATCAAAACAACGCTAAAACTCATTTTCTAGACGATTCATGCTCCTATAGGAAAAAAAATATTGTCATCAAAACAACGTTAAAACTCATTTTCTGGACGTTTTAGGATCCTGTAGGAAATGAATTTTGGTCTTTGAAACAACGCTAAACCTCCTTTTCTTAACGTTTATAGATCTTATAAGAAAAAACATTTGGTCCTTTAAACCATGCCAAAACTCATTTTGGTCATCAAAAACGTCATAACAAAAAAATTTTAGTCTCCAAAACTATCCCAAAACTAATTTTCCCGACGACTTGAGATCCTTTAAGAAAAAAATTTTAGTCATTAAAACAACGCTAAACTTCGTTTCCTCGACGATTTGAGATTCTATAAGGAATAGATTTTGGTCATCAAAACAACATTTCAAGATTTTAATAAAAAAAATTTTGGTCTTCAAAACCATCCCAAAACTCATTTTCTCGACGACTTGAGATCCTTTAAGAAAAAATTTTAGTCATTAAAACAACGCTAAACTTCGTTTTCTCGACGATTTGAGATTCTATAAGGAATAGATTTTGGTCATCAAAACAACGCTTAACATTATTTCCTGGACGTTTTGAAATCCTAATGGTAAAAATTTTTAGTCATCAAAACCATTCCAATACTTATTTTCTCGACGATTTAAAATTCTATAAGGAATAGATTTTGGTCATCAAAACAACGCTTAACTTTATTTCCTGGAAGTTTTGAAATCCTAATGGAAAAAAATTTTAGTCATCAAAACAACGCTAAAATTTATTTTCTGGACGTTTTAAAATCCTAATGGAAAAAAAATTTGGTCATCAAAACTATTCCAAAACTTATTTTCTCGATGATTTAAGATCCTATAGGAAATAAATTTTTGTCATCAAAAGAACGCTAAAACAAATTTTTTGAACGTTTTAAGATCCTATAAGAAAACATTTTAATTATTAAAACAACGCTAAAACTCATTAAGTGGACGTTTTAAGATTCCATTTAAAAAAATTCTGGTCTTCAAAACCATCCTAAAACTCATTTTCTCGACGACTTGAGATCCTATAGGAAAAAAATTTTAGTCATTAAAATAACGCTAAACTTCATTTTCTGGACGTTTTGAGATCCTATAGGAAAAAACTTTTAGTCCTCAAAACAACGCTAAAAAACATTTTTTGGACGTTTTAAGATCCTATAAGAAAACATTATAGTCACCAAATCAACGCAAAACCTCATCATGTGGACGTTTCAAGATTCCATTGTAAAAAAATTTTATTCATTAAAACCATCCCAAATCTCATTTTTTTGACGATGTGAGATTCTATAAGGAATAAATTTTCGTCATCAAAATAACGCTAAACTTTATTTTCTGGGCGTTTTGAGATCCTATAGACAAAAGATTTTGGTCATCAAAACAACGCTAAAACTCATTTTCTAGACGATTCATGCTCCTATAGGAAAAAAAATATTGTCATCAAAACAACGTTAAAACTCATTTTCTGGACGTTTTAGGATCCTGTAGGAAATGAATTTTGGTCTTTGAAACAACGCTAAACCTCCTTTTCTTAACGTTTATAGATCTTATAAGAAAAAACATTTGGTCCTTTAAACCATGCCAAAACTCATTTTGGTCATCAAAAACGTCATAACAAAAAAATTTTAGTCTCCAAAACTATCCCAAAACTAATTTTCCCGACGACTTGAGATCCTTTAAGAAAAAAATTTTAGTCATTAAAACAACGCTAAACTTCGTTTCCTCGACGATTTGAGATTCTATAAGGAATAGATTTTGGTCATCAAAACAACATTTCAAGATTTTAATAAAAAAAATTTTGGTCTTCAAAACCATCCCAAAACTCATTTTCTCGACGACTTGAGATCCTTTAAGAAAAAATTTTAGTCATTAAAACAACGCTAAACTTCGTTTTCTCGACGATTTGAGATTCTATAAGGAATAGATTTTGGTCATCAAAACAACGCTTAACATTATTTCCTGGACGTTTTGAAATCCTAATGGTAAAAATTTTTAGTCATCAAAACCATTCCAATACTTATTTTCTCGACGATTTAAAATTCTATAAGGAATAGATTTTGGTCATCAAAACAACGCTTAACTTTATTTCCTGGAAGTTTTGAAATCCTAATGGAAAAAAATTTTAGTCATCAAAACAACGCTAAAATTTATTTTCTGGACGTTTTAAAATCCTATAGGAAAAAAAATTTGGTCATCAAAACTATTCCAAAACTTATTTTCTCGATGATTTAAGATCCTATAGGAAATAAATTTTTGTCATCAAAAGAACGCTAAAACAAATTTTTTGAACGTTTTGAGATCCTATAAGAAAACATTTTAATTATTAAAACAACGCTAAAACTCATTAAGTGGACGTTTTAAGATTCCATTTAAAAAAATTCTGGTCTTCAAAACCATCCTAAAACTCATTTTCTCGACGACTTGAGATCCTATAGGAAAAAAATTTTAGTCATTAAAATAACGCTAAACTTCATTTTCTGGACGTTTTGAGATCCTATAGGAAAAAACTTTTAGTCCTCAAAACAACGCTAAAAAACATTTTTTGGACGTTTTAAGATCCTATAAGAAAACATTATAGTCACCAAATCAACGCAAAACCTCATCATGTGGACGTTTCAAGATTCCATTGTAAAAAAATTTTATTCATTAAAACCATCCCAAATCTCATTTTTTTGACGATGTGAGATTCTATAAGGAATAAATTTTCGTCATCAAAATAACGCTAAACTTTATTTTCTGGGCGTTTTGAGATCCTATAGACAAAAGATTTTGGTCATCAAAACAACGCTAAAACTCATTTTCTAGACGATTCATGCTCCTATAGGAAAAAAAATATTGTCATCAAAACAACGTTAAAACTCATTTTCTGGACGTTTTAGGATCCTGTAGGAAATGAATTTTGGTCTTTGAAACAACGCTAAACCTCCTTTTCTTAACGTTTATAGATCTTATAAGAAAAAACATTTGGTCCTTTAAACCATGCCAAAACTCATTTTGGTCATCAAAAACGTCATAACAAAAAAATTTTAGTCTCCAAAACTATCCCAAAACTAATTTTCCCGACGACTTGAGATCCTTTAAGAAAAAAATTTTAGTCATTAAAACAACGCTAAACTTCGTTTCCTCGACGATTTGAGATTCTATAAGGAATAGATTTTGGTCATCAAAACAACATTTCAAGATTTTAATAAAAAAAATTTTGGTCTTCAAAACCATCCCAAAACTCATTTTCTCGACGACTTGAGATCCTTTAAGAAAAAATTTTAGTCATTAAAACAACGCTAAACTTCGTTTTCTCGACGATTTGAGATTCTATAAGGAATAGATTTTGGTCATCAAAACAACGCTTAACATTATTTCCTGGACGTTTTGAAATCCTAATGGTAAAAATTTTTAGTCATCAAAACCATTCCAATACTTATTTTCTCGACGATTTAAAATTCTATAAGGAATAGATTTTGGTCATCAAAACAACGCTTAACTTTATTTCCTGGAAGTTTTGAAATCCTAATGGAAAAAAATTTTAGTCATCAAAACAACGCTAAAATTTATTTTCTGGACGTTTTAAAATCCTATAGGAAAAAAAATTTGGTCATCAAAACTATTCCAAAACTTATTTTCTCGATGATTTAAGATCCTATAGGAAATAAATTTTTGTCATCAAAAGAACGCTAAAACAAATTTTTTGAACGTTTTGAGATCCTATAAGAAAACATTTTAATTATTAAAACAACGCTAAAACTCATTAAGTGGACATTTTAAGATTTAATTTTAAAAAATTTTGGTCTTCAAAACCATCCCAAAACTCATTTTCTCGACGACTCGAGATCCTTTAAGAAAAAAATTTTAGTTATTAAAACAACGCTAAACTTCGTTTCCTCGACGATTTAAGATTCTATAAGGAATAGATTTTGGTCATCAAAACAACATTTCAAGATTTTTATAAAAAAAATTTTGGTCTTCAAAACCATCTCAAAACTCATTTTCTCGACGACTTGAGATCCTTTAAGAAAAAATTTTAGTCATTAAAACAACGCTAAACTTCGTTTTCTCGACGATTTGAAATTCTATAAGGAATAGATTTTGGTCATCAAAACAACGCTTAACATTATTTCCTGGACGTTTTGAAATCCTAATGGTAAAATTTTTTAGTCATCAAAACCATTCCAATACTTATTTTCTCGACGATTTAAAATTCTATAAGGAATAGATTTTGGTCATCAAAACAACGCTTAACTTTATTTCCTGGACGTTTTAAAATCCTAATGGAAAAAAAATTTGGTCATCAAAACTATTCCAAAACTTATTTTCTCGATGATTTAAGATCCTATAGGAAATAAATTTTTGTCATCAAAAGAACGCTAAAACAAATTTTTTGAACGTTTTAAGATCCTATAAGAAAACATTTTAATTATTAAAACAACGCTAAAACTCATTAAGTGGACGTTTTAAGATTCCATTTAAAAAAATTCTGGTCTTCAAAACCATCCTAAAACTCATTTTCTCGACGACTTGAGATCCTATAGGAAAAAAATTTTAGTCATTAAAATAACGCTAAACTTCATTTTCTGGACGTTTTGAGATCCTATAGGAAAAAACTTTTAGTCCTCAAAACAACGCTAAAAAACATTTTTTGGACGTTTTAAGATCCTATAAGAAAACATTATAGTCACCAAATCAACGCAAAACCTCATCATGTGGACGTTTCAAGATTCCATTGTAAAAAAATTTTATTCATTAAAACCATCCCAAATCTCATTTTTTTGACGATGTGAGATTCTATAAGGAATAAATTTTCGTCATCAAAATAACGCTAAACTTTATTTTCTGGGCGTTTTGAGATCCTATAGACAAAAGATTTTGGTCATCAAAACAACGCTAAAACTCATTTTCTAGACGATTCATGCTCCTATAGGAAAAAAAATATTGTCATCAAAACAACGTTAAAACTCATTTTCTGGACGTTTTAGGATCCTGTAGGAAATGAATTTTGGTCTTTGAAACAACGCTAAACCTCCTTTTCTTAACGTTTATAGATCTTATAAGAAAAAACATTTGGTCCTTTAAACCATGCCAAAACTCATTTTGGTCATCAAAAACGTCATAACAAAAAAATTTTAGTCTCCAAAACTATCCCAAAACTAATTTTCCCGACGACTTGAGATCCTTTAAGAAAAAAATTTTAGTCATTAAAACAACGCTAAACTTCGTTTCCTCGACGATTTAAGATTCTATAAGGAATAGATTTTGGTCATCAAAACAACATTTCAAGATTTTTATAAAAAAAATTTTGGTCTTCAAAACCATCTCAAAACTCATTTTCTCGACGACTTGAGATCCTTTAAGAAAAAATTTTAGTCATTAAAACAACGCTAAACTTCGTTTTCTCGACGATTTGAAATTCTATAAGGAATAGATTTTGGTCATCAAAACAACGCTTAACATTATTTCCTGGACGTTTTGAAATCCTAATGGTAAAATTTTTTAGTCATCAAAACCATTCCAATACTTATTTTCTCGACGATTTAAAATTCTATAAGGAATAGATTTTGGTCATCAAAACAACGCTTAACTTTATTTCCTGGACGTTTTAAAATCCTAATGGAAAAAAAATTTGGTCATCAAAACTATTCCAAAACTTATTTTCTCGATGATTTAAGATCCTATAGGAAATAAATTTTTGTCATCAAAAGAACGCTAAAACAAATTTTTTGAACGTTTTAAGATCCTATAAGAAAACATTTTAATTATTAAAACAACGCTAAAACTCATTAAGTGGACGTTTTAAGATTCCATTTAAAAAAATTCTGGTCTTCAAAACCATCCTAAAACTCATTTTCTCGACGACTTGAGATCCTATAGGAAAAAAATTTTAGTCATTAAAATAACGCTAAACTTCATTTTCTGGACGTTTTGAGATCCTATAGGAAAAAACTTTTAGTCCTCAAAACAACGCTAAAAAACATTTTTTGGACGTTTTAAGATCCTATAAGAAAACATTATAGTCACCAAATCAACGCAAAACCTCATCATGTGGACGTTTCAAGATTCCATTGTAAAAAAATTTTATTCATTAAAACCATCCCAAATCTCATTTTTTTGACGATGTGAGATTCTATAAGGAATAAATTTTCGTCATCAAAATAACGCTAAACTTTATTTTCTGGGCGTTTTGAGATCCTATAGACAAAAGATTTTGGTCATCAAAACAACGCTAAAACTCATTTTCTAGACGATTCATGCTCCTATAGGAAAAAAAATATTGTCATCAAAACAACGTTAAAACTCATTTTCTGGACGTTTTAGGATCCTGTAGGAAATGAATTTTGGTCTTTGAAACAACGCTAAACCTCCTTTTCTTAACGTTTATAGATCTTATAAGAAAAAACATTTGGTCCTTTAAACCATGCCAAAACTCATTTTGGTCATCAAAAACGTCATAACAAAAAAATTTTAGTCTCCAAAACTATCCCAAAACTAATTTTCCCGACGACTTGAGATCCTTTAAGAAAAAAATTTTAGTCATTAAAACAACGCTAAACTTCGTTTCCTCGACGATTTGAGATTCTATAAGGAATAGATTTTGGTCATCAAAACAACATTTCAAGATTTTAATAAAAAAAATTTTGGTCTTCAAAACCATCCCAAAACTCATTTTCTCGACGACTTGAGATCCTTTAAGAAAAAATTTTAGTCATTAAAACAACGCTAAACTTCGTTTTCTCGACGATTTGAGATTCTATAAGGAATAGATTTTGGTCATCAAAACAACGCTTAACATTATTTCCTGGACGTTTTGAAATCCTAATGGTAAAAATTTTTAGTCATCAAAACCATTCCAATACTTATTTTCTCGACGATTTAAAATTCTATAAGGAATAGATTTTGGTCATCAAAACAACGCTTAACTTTATTTCCTGGAAGTTTTGAAATCCTAATGGAAAAAAATTTTAGTCATCAAAACAACGCTAAAATTTATTTTCTGGACGTTTTAAAATCCTATAGGAAAAAAAATTTGGTCATCAAAACTATTCCAAAACTTATTTTCTCGATGATTTAAGATCCTATAGGAAATAAATTTTTGTCATCAAAAGAACGCTAAAACAAATTTTTTGAACGTTTTGAGATCCTATAAGAAAACATTTTAATTATTAAAACAACGCTAAAACTCATTAAGTGGACATTTTAAGATTTAATTTTAAAAAATTTTGGTCTTCAAAACCATCCCAAAACTCATTTTCTCGACGACTCGAGATCCTTTAAGAAAAAAATTTTAGTTATTAAAACAACGCTAAACTTCGTTTCCTCGACGATTTAAGATTCTATAAGGAATAGATTTTGGTCATCAAAACAACATTTCAAGATTTTTATAAAAAAAATTTTGGTCTTCAAAACCATCTCAAAACTCATTTTCTCGACGACTTGAGATCCTTTAAGAAAAAATTTTAGTCATTAAAACAACGCTAAACTTCGTTTTCTCGACGATTTGAAATTCTATAAGGAATAGATTTTGGTCATCAAAACAACGCTTAACATTATTTCCTGGACGTTTTGAAATCCTAATGGTAAAATTTTTTAGTCATCAAAACCATTCCAATACTTATTTTCTCGACGATTTAAAATTCTATAAGGAATAGATTTTGGTCATCAAAACAACGCTTAACTTTATTTCCTGGAAGTTTTAAAATCCTATAGGAACAAAAATTTGGTCATCAAAACTATTCCAAAACTTATTTTCTCGATGATTTAAGATCCTATAGGAAATAAATTTTTGTCATCAAAAGAACGCTAAAACAAATTTTTTGAACGTTTTAAGATCCTATAAGAAAACATTTTAATTATTAAAACAACGCTAAAACTCATTGAGTGGACGTTTTAAGATTCCATTCAAAAAAATTCTGGTCTTCAAAACCATCCTTAAACTCATTTTCTCGACGACTTGAGATCCTATAGGAAAAAAATTTTAGTCATTAAAATAACGCTAAACTTCATTTTCTGGACGTTTTGAGATCCTATAGGAAAAAACTTTTAGTCCTCAAAACAACGCTAAAAAACATTTTTTGGACGTTTTAAGATCCTATAAGAAAACATTATAGTCACCAAAACAACGCAAAAACTCATCATGTGGACGTTTCAAGATTCCATTGTAAAAAAATTTTATTCATTAAAACCATCCCAAATCTCATTTTTTTGACGATGTGAGATTCTATAAGGAATAAATTTTCGTCATCAAAAAACGCTAAACTTTATTTTCTGGGCGTTTTGAGATCCTATAGACAAAAGATTTTGGTCATCAAAACAACGCTAAAACTCATTTTCTAGACGATTCATGCTCCTATAGGAAAAAAAATATTGTCATCAAAACAACGTTAAAACTCATTTTCTGGACGTTTTAGGATCCTATAGAATATAAATTTTGGTCTTTGAAACAACGCTAAACCTCCTTTTCTTAACGTTTAGAGATCTTATAAGAAAAAACATTTGGTCTTTTAAACCATGCCAAAACTCATTTTGGTCATCAAAACCGTCATAACAAAAAAATTTTAGTCTCCAAAACTATCCCAAAACTAATTTTCCCGACGACTTGAGATCCTTTAAGAAAAAAATTTTAGTCATTAAAACAACGCTAAACTTCGTTTCCTCGACGATTTGAGATTCTATAAGGAATAGATTTTGGTCATCAAAACAACATTTCAAGATTTTAATAAAAAAAATTTTGGTCTTCAAAACCATCCCAAAACTCATTTTCTCGACGACTTGAGATCCTTTAAGAAAAAATTTTAGTCATTAAAACAACGCTAAACTTCGTTTTCTCGACGATTTGAGATTCTATAAGGAATAGATTTTGGTCATCAAAACAACATTTTAAGATTTTAATAAAAAAAATTTTGGTCTTCAAAACCATCCCAAAACTCATTTTCTCGACGACTTGAGATCCTTTAAGAAAAAATTTTAGTCATTAAAACAACGCTAAACTTCGTTTTCTCGACTATTTGAAATTCTATAAGGAATAGATTTTGGTCATCAAAACAACGCTTAACATTATTTCCTGGACGTTTTGAAATCCTAATGGTAAAAATTTTTAGTCATCAAAACCATTCCAATACTTATTTTCTCGACGATTTAAAATTCTATAAGGAATAGATTTTGGTCATCAAAACAACGCTTAACTTTATTTCCTGGAAGTTTTGAAATCCTAATGGAAAAAAATTTTAGTCATCAAAACAACGCTAAAATTTATTTTCTGGACGTTTTAAAATCCTAATGGAAAAAAAATTTGGTCATCAAAACTATTCCAAAACTTATTTTCTCGATGATTTAAGATCCTATAGGAAATAAATTTTTGTCATCAAAAGAACGCTAAAACAAATTTTTTGAACGTTTTAAGATCCTATAAGAAAACATTTTAATTATTAAAACAACGCTAAAACTCATTAAGTGGACGTTTTAAGATTCCATTTAAAAAAATTCTGGTCTTCAAAACCATCCTAAAACTCATTTTCTCGACGACTTGAGATCCTATAGGAAAAAAATTTTAGTCATTAAAATAACGCTAAACTTCATTTTCTGGACGTTTTGAGATCCTATAGGAAAAAACTTTTAGTCCTCAAAACAACGCTAAAAAACATTTTTTGGACGTTTTAAGATCCTATAAGAAAACATTATAGTCACCAAATCAACGCAAAACCTCATCATGTGGACGTTTCAAGATTCCATTGTAAAAAAATTTTATTCATTAAAACCATCCCAAATCTCATTTTTTTGACGATGTGAGATTCTATAAGGAATAAATTTTCGTCATCAAAATAACGCTAAACTTAATTTTCTGGGCGTTTTGAGATCCTATAGACAAAAGATTTTGGTCATCAAAACAACGCTAAAACTCATTTTCTAGACGAGTCATGCTCCTATAGGAAAAAAAATATTGTCATCAAAACAACGTTAAAACTCATTTTCTGGACGTTTTAGGATCCTATAGAATATAAATTTTGGTCTTTGAAACAACGCTAAACCTCCTTTTCTTAACGTTTAGAGATCTTATAAGAAAAAACATTTGGTCCTTTAAACCATGCCAAAACTCATTTTGGTCATCAAAACCGTCATAACAAAAAAATTTTAGTCTCCAAAACTATCCCAAAACTAATTTTCCCGACGACTTGAGATCCTTTAAGAAAAAAATTTTAGTCATTAAAACAACGCTAAACTTCGTTTCCTCGACGATTTGAGATTCTATAAGGAATAGATTTTGGTCATCAAAACAACATTTCAAGATTTTAATAAAAAAAATTTTGGTCTTCAAAACCATCCCAAAACTCATTTTCTCGACGACTTGAGATCCTTTAAGAAAAAATTTTAGTCATTAAAACAACGCTAAACTTCGTTTTCTCGACGATTTGAGATTCTATAAGGAATAGATTTTGGTCATCAAAACAACATTTTAAGATTTTAATAAAAAAAATTTTGGTCTTCAAAACCATCCCAAAACTCATTTTCTCGACGACTTGAGATCCTTTAAGAAAAAATTTTAGTCATTAAAACAACGCTAAACTTCGTTTCCTCGACGATTTAAGATTCTATAAGGAATAGATTTTGGTCATCAAAACAACATTTCAAGATTTTTATAAAAAAAATTTTGGTCTTCAAAACCATCTCAAAACTCATTTTCTCGACGACTTGAGATCCTTTAAGAAAAAATTTTAGTCATTAAAACAACGCTAAACTTCGTTTTCTCGACGATTTGAAATTCTATAAGGAATAGATTTTGGTCATCAAAACAACGCTTAACATTATTTCCTGGACGTTTTGAAATCCCAATGGTAAAATTTTTTAGTCATCAAAACCATTCCAATACTTATTTTCTCGACGATTTAAAATTCTATAAGGAATAGATTTTGGTCATCAAAACAACGCTTAACTTTATTTCCTGGAAGTTTTAAAATCCTATAGGAACAAAAATTTGGTCATCAAAACTATTCCAAAACTTATTTTCTCGATGATTTAAGATCCTATAGGAAATAAATTTTTGTCATCAAAAGAACGCTAAAACAAATTTTTTGAACGTTTTAAGATCCTATAAGAAAACATTTTAATTATTAAAACAACGCTAAAACTCATTGAGTGGACGTTTTAAGATTCCATTCAAAAAAATTCTGGTCTTCAAAACCATCCTTAAACTCATTTTCTCGACGACTTGAGATCCTATAGGAAAAAAATTTTAGTCATTAAAATAACGCTAAACTTCATTTTCTGGACGTTTTGAGATCCTATAGGAAAAAACTTTTAGTCCTCAAAACAACGCTAAAAAACATTTTTTGGACGTTTTAAGATCCTATAAGAAAACATTATAGTCACCAAAACAACGCAAAAACTCATCATGTGGACGTTTCAAGATTCCATTGTAAAAAAATTTTATTCATTAAAACCATCCCAAATCTCATTTTTTTGACGATGTGAGATTCTATAAGGAATAAATTTTCGTCATCAAAAAAACGCTAAACTTTATTTTCTGGGCGTTTTGAGATCCTATAGACAAAAGATTTTGGTCATCAAAACAACGCTAAAACTCATTTTCTAGACGATTCATGCTCCTATAGGAAAAAAAATATTGTCATCAAAACAACGTTAAAACTCATTTTCTGGACGTTTTAGGATCCTATAGAATATAAATTTTGGTCTTTGAAACAACGCTAAACCTCCTTTTCTTAACGTTTAGAGATCTTATAAGAAAAAACATTTGGTCCTTTAAACCATGCCAAAACTCATTTTGGTCATCAAAACCGTCATAACAAAAAAAATTTAGTCTCCAAAACTATCCCAAAACTAATTTTCCCGACGACTTGAGATCCTTTAAGAAAAAAATTTTAGTCATTAAAACAACGCTAAACTTCGTTTCCTCGACGATTTGAGATTCTATAAGGAATAGATTTTGGTCATCAAAACAACATTTCAAGATTTTAATAAAAAAAATTTTGGTCTTCAAAACCATCCCAAAACTCATTTTCTCGACGACTTGAGATCCTTTAAGAAAAAATTTTAGTCATTAAAACAACGCTAAACTTCGTTTTCTCGACGATTTGAGATTCTATAAGGAATAGATTTTGGTCATCAAAACAACATTTTAAGATTTTAATAAAAAAAATTTTGGTCTTCAAAACCATCCCAAAACTCATTTTCTCGACGACTTGAGATCCTTTAAGAAAAAATTTTAGTCATTAAAACAACGCTAAACTTCGTTTTCTCGACGATTTGAAATTCTATAAGGAATAGATTTTGGTCATCAAAACAACGCTTAACATTATTTCCTGGACGTTTTGAAATCCTAATGGTAAAAATTTTTAGTCATCAAAACCATTCCAATACTTATTTTCTCGACGATTTAAAATTCTATAAGGAATAGATTTTGGTCATCAAAACAACGCTTAACTTTATTTCCTGGAAGTTTTGAAATCCTAATGGAAAAAAATTTTAGTCATCAAAACAACGCTAAAATTTATTTTCTGGACGTTTTAAAATCCTAATGGAAAAAAAATTTGGTCATCAAAACTATTCCAAAACTTATTTTCTCGATGATTTAAGATCCTATAGGAAATAAATTTTTGTCATCAAAAGAACGCTAAAACAAATTTTTTGAACGTTTTAAGATCCTATAAGAAAACATTTTAATTATTAAAACAACGCTAAAACTCATTAAGTGGACGTTTTAAGATTCCATTTAAAAAAATTCTGGTCTTCAAAACCATCCTAAAACTCATTTTCTCGACGACTTGAGATCCTATAGGAAAAAAATTTTAGTCATTAAAATAACGCTAAACTTCATTTTCTGGACGTTTTGAGATCCTATAGGAAAAAACTTTTAGTCCTCAAAACAACGCTAAAAAACATTTTTTGGACGTTTTAAGATCCTATAAGAAAACATTATAGTCACCAAATCAACGCAAAACCTCATCATGTGGACGTTTCAAGATTCCATTGTAAAAAAATTTTATTCATTAAAACCATCCCAAATCTCATTTTTTTGACGATGTGAGATTCTATAAGGAATAAATTTTCGTCATCAAAATAACGCTAAACTTTATTTTCTGGGCGTTTTGAGATCCTATAGACAAAAGATTTTGGTCATCAAAACAACGCTAAAACTCATTTTCTAGACGATTCATGCTCCTATAGGAAAAAAAATATTGTCATCAAAACAACGTTAAAACTCATTTTCTGGACGTTTTAGGATCCTGTAGGAAATGAATTTTGGTCTTTGAAACAACGCTAAACCTCCTTTTCTTAACGTTTATAGATCTTATAAGAAAAAACATTTGGTCCTTTAAACCATGCCAAAACTCATTTTGGTCATCAAAAACGTCATAACAAAAAAATTTTAGTCTCCAAAACTATCCCAAAACTAATTTTCCCGACGACTTGAGATCCTTTAAGAAAAAAATTTTAGTCATTAAAACAACGCTAAACTTCGTTTCCTCGACGATTTGAGATTCTATAAGGAATAGATTTTGGTCATCAAAACAACATTTCAAGATTTTAATAAAAAAAATTTTGGTCTTCAAAACCATCCCAAAACTCATTTTCTCGACGACTTGAGATCCTTTAAGAAAAAATTTTAGTCATTAAAACAACGCTAAACTTCGTTTTCTCGACGATTTGAGATTCTATAAGGAATAGATTTTGGTCATCAAAACAACGCTTAACATTATTTCCTGGACGTTTTGAAATCCTAATGGTAAAAATTTTTAGTCATCAAAACCATTCCAATACTTATTTTCTCGACGATTTAAAATTCTATAAGGAATAGATTTTGGTCATCAAAACAACGCTTAACTTTATTTCCTGGAAGTTTTGAAATCCTAATGGAAAAAAATTTTAGTCATCAAAACAACGCTAAAATTTATTTTCTGGACGTTTTAAAATCCTATATGAAAAAAAATTTGGTCATCAAAACTATTCCAAAACTTATTTTCTCGATGATTTAAGATCCTATAGGAAATAAATTTTTGTCATCAAAAGAACGCTAAAACAAATTTTTTGAACGTTTTGAGATCCTATAAGAAAACATTTTAATTATTAAAACAACGCTAAAACTCATTAAGTGGACATTTTAAGATTTAATTTTAAAAAATTTTGGTCTTCAAAACCATCCCAAAACTCATTTTCTCGACGACTCGAGATCCTTTAAGAAAAAAATTTTAGTCATTAAAACAACGCTAAACTTCGTTTCCTCGACGATTTAAGATTCTATAAGGAATAGATTTTGGTCATCAAAACAACATTTCAAGATTTTTATAAAAAAAATTTTGGTCTTCAAAACCATCTCAAAACTCATTTTCTCGACGACTTGAGATCCTTTAAGAAAAAATTTTAGTCATTAAAACAACGCTAAACTTCGTTTTCTCGACGATTTGAAATTCTATAAGGAATAGATTTTGGTCATCAAAACAACGCTTAACATTATTTCCTGGACGTTTTGAAATCCTAATGGTAAAATTTTTTAGTCATCAAAACCATTCCAATACTTATTTTCTCGACGATTTAAAATTCTATAAGGAATAGATTTTGGTCATCAAAACAACGCTTAACTTTATTTCCTGGAAGTTTTAAAATCCTATAGGAACAAAAATTTGGTCATCAAAACTATTCCAAAACTTATTTTCTCGATGATTTAAGATCCTATAGGAAATAAATTTTTGTCATCAAAAGAACGCTAAAACAAATTTTTTGAACGTTTTAAGATCCTATAAGAAAACATTTTAATTATTAAAACAACGCTAAAACTCATTGAGTGGACGTTTTAAGATTCCATTCAAAAAAATTCTGGTCTTCAAAACCATCCTTAAACTCATTTTCTCGACGACTTGAGATCCTATAGGAAAAAAATTTTAGTCATTAAAACAACGCTAAACTTCATTTTCTGGACGTTTTGAGATCCTATAGGAAAAAACTTTTAGTCCTCAAAACAACGCTAAAAAACATTTTTTGGACGTTTTAAGATCCTATAAGAAAACATTATAGTCACCAAAACAACGCAAAAACTCATCATGTGGACGTTTCAAGATTCCATTGTAAAAAAATTTTATTCATTAAAACCATCCCAAATCTCATTTTTTTGACGATGTGAGATTCTATAAGGAATAAATTTTCGTCATCAAAAAAACGCTAAACTTTATTTTCTGGGCGTTTTGAGATCCTATAGACAAAAGATTTTGGTCATCAAAACAACGCTAAAACTCATTTTCTAGACGATTCATGCTCCTATAGGAAAAAAAATATTGTCATCAAAACAACGTTAAAACTCATTTTCTGGACGTTTTAGGATCCTATAGAATATGAATTTTGGTCTTTGAAACAACGCTAAACCTCCTTTTCTTAACGTTTAGAGATCTTATAAGAAAAAACATTTGGTCTTTTAAACCATGCCAAAACTCATTTTGGTCATCAAAACCGTCATAACAAAAAAATTTTAGTCTCCAAAACTATCCCAAAACTAATTTTCCCGACGACTTGAGATCCTTTAAGAAAAAAATTTTAGTCATTAAAACAACGTTAAACTTCGTTTCCTCGACGATTTGAGATTCTATAAGGAATAGATTTTGGTCATCAAAACAACATTTCAAGATTTTAATAAAAAAAATTTTGGTCTTCAAAACCATCCCAAAACTCATTTTCTCGACGACTTGAGATCCTTTAAGAAAAAATTTTAGTCATTAAAACAACGCTAAACTTCGTTTTCTCGACGATTTGAGATTCTATAAGGAATAGATTTTGGTCATCAAAACAACATTTTAAGATTTTAATAAAAAAAATTTTGGTCTTCAAAACCATCCCAAAACTCATTTTCTCGACGACTTGAGATCCTTTAAGAAAAAATTTTAGTCATTAAAACAACGCTAAACTTCGTTTTCTCGACGATTTGAAATTCTATAAGGAATAGATTTTGGTCATCAAAACAACGCTTAACATTATTTCCTGGACGTTTTGAAATCCTAATGGTAAAAATTTTTAGTCATCAAAACCATTCCAATACTTATTTTCTCGACGATTTAAAATTCTATAAGGAATAGATTTTGGTCATCAAAACAACGCTTAACTTTATTTCCTGGAAGTTTTAAAATCCTATAGGAACAAAAATTTGGTCATCAAAACTATTCCAAAACTTATTTTCTCGATGATTTAAGATCCTATAGGAAATAAATTTTTGTCATCAAAAGAACGCTAAAACAAATTTTTTGAACGTTTTAAGATCCTATAAGAAAACATTTTAATTATTAAAACAACGCTAAAACTCATTGAGTGGACGTTTTAAGATTCCATTCAAAAAAATTCTGGTCTTCAAAACCATCCTAAAACTCATTTTCTCGACGACTTGAGATCCTATAGGAAAAAAATTTTAGTCATTAAAACAACGCTAAACTTCGTTTCCTCGACGATTTGAGATTCTATAAGGAATAGATTTTGGTCATCAAAACAACATTTCAAGATTTTAATAAAAAAAATTTTGGTCTTCAAAACCATCCCAAAACTCATTTTCTCGACGACTTGAGATCCTTTAAGAAAAAATTTTAGTCATTAAAACAACGCTAAACTTCGTTTTCTCGACGATTTGAGATTCTATAAGGAATAGATTTTGGTCATCAAAACAACATTTTAAGATTTTAATAAAAAAAATTTTGGTCTTCAAAACCATCCCAAAACTCATTTTCTCGACGACTTGAGATCCTTTAAGAAAAAATTTTAGTCATTAAAACAACGCTAAACTTCGTTTTCTCGACGATTTGAAATTCTATAAGGAATAGATTTTGGTCATCAAAACAACGCTTAACTTTATTTCCTGGAAGTTTTAAAATCCTATAGGAACAAAAATTTGGTCATCAAAACTATTCCAAAACTTATTTTCTCGATGATTTAAGATCCTATAGGAAATAAATTTTTGTCATCAAAAGAACGCTAAAACAAATTTTTTGAACGTTTTAAGATCCTATAAGAAAACATTTTAATTATTAAAACAACGCTAAAACTCATTGAGTGGACGTTTTAAGATTCCATTCAAAAAAATTCTGGTCTTCAAAACCATCCTAAAACTCATTTTCTCGACGACTTGAGATCCTATAGGAAAAAAATTTTAGTCATTAAAACAACGCTAAACTTCGTTTCCTCGACGATTTGAGATTCTATAAGGAATAGATTTTGGTCATCAAAACAACATTTCAAGATTTTAATAAAAAAAATTTTGGTCTTCAAAACCATCCCAAAACTCATTTTCTCGACGACTTGAGATCCTTTAAGAAAAAATTTTAGTCATTAAAACAACGCTAAACTTCGTTTTCTCGACGATTTGAGATTCTATAAGGAATAGATTTTGGTCATCAAAACAACATTTTAAGATTTTAATAAAAAAAATTTTGGTCTTCAAAACCATCCCAAAACTCATTTTCTCGACGACTTGAGATCCTTTAAGAAAAAATTTTAGTCATTAAAACAACGCTAAACTTCGTTTTCTCGACGATTTGAAATTCTATAAGGAATAGATTTTGGTCATCAAAACAACGCTTAACATTATTTCCTGGACGTTTTGAAATCCTAATGGTAAAAATTTTTAGTCATCAAAACCATTCCAATACTTATTTTCTCGACGATTTAAAATTCTATAAGGAATAGATTTTGGTCATCAAAACAACGCTTAACTTTATTTCCTGGAAGTTTTAAAATCCTATAGGAACAAAAATTTGGTCATCAAAACTATTCCAAAACTTATTTTCTCGATGATTTAAGATCCTATAGGAAATAAATTTTTGTCATCAAAAGAACGCTAAAACAAATTTTTTGAACGTTTTAAGATCCTATAAGAAAACATTTTAATTATTAAAACAACGCTAAAACTCATTGAGTGGACGTTTTAAGATTCCATTCAAAAAAATTCTGGTCTTCAAAACCATCCTAAAACTCATTTTCTCGACGACTTGAGATCCTATAGGAAAAAAATTTTAGTCATTAAAATAACGCTAAACTTCATTTTCTGGACGTTTTGAGATCCTATAGGAAAAAACTTTTAGTCCTCAAAACAACGCTAAAAAACATTTTTTGGACGTTTTAAGATCCTATAAGAAAACATTGTAGTCACCAAAACAACGCAAAAACTCATCATGTGGACGTTTCAAGATTCCATTGTAAAAAAATTTTATTCATTAAAGCCATCCCAAATCTCATTTTTTTGACGATGTGAGATTCTATAAGGAATAAATTTTCGTCATCCAAAAAACGCTAAACTTTATTTTCTGGGCGTTTTGAGATCCTATAGACAAAAGATTTTGGTCATCAAAACAACGCTAAAACTCATTTTCTAGACGATTCATGCTCCTATAGGAAAAAAAATATTGTCATCAAAACAACGTTAAAACTCATTTTCTGGACGTTTTAGGATCCTATAGAATATGAATTTTGGTCTTTGAAACAACGCTAAACCTCCTTTTCTTAACGTTTAGAGATCTTATAAGAAAAAACATTTGGTCCTTTAAACCATGCCAAAACTCATTTTGGTCATCAAAACCGTCATAACAAAAAAAATTTTAGTCTCCAAAACTATCCCAAAACTAATTTTCCTGACGACTTGAGATCCTTTAAGAAAAAAATTTTAGTCATTAAAACAACGCTAAACTTCGTTTCCTCGACGATTTGCGATTCTATAAGGAATAGATTTTGGTCATCAAAACAACATTTCAAGATTTTAATAAAAAAAATTTTGGTCTTCAAAACCATCCCAAAACTCATTTTCTCGACGACTTGAGATCCTTTAAGAAAAAAATTTTAGTCATTAAAACAACGCTAAACTTCGTTTCCTCGACGATTTGAGATTCTAAAAGGAATAGATTTTGGTCATCAAAACAACATTTCAAGATTTTATTAAAAACAATTTTGGTCTTTAAAACCATCTCAAAACTCATTTTCTCGACGACTTGAGATCCTTTAAGAAAAAATTTTAGTCATTAAAACAACGCTAAACTTCGTTTTCTCGACGATTTGAAATTCTATAAGGAATAGATTTTGGTCATCAAAACAACGCTTAACTTTATTTCCTGGAAGTTTTGAAATCCTAATGGAAAAAAATTTTAGTCATCAAAACAACGCTAAAATTTATTTTCTGGACGTTTTAAAATCCTATAGGAACAAAAATTTGGTCATCAAAACTATTCCAAAACTTATTTTCTCGATGATTTAAGATCCTATAGGAAATAAATTTTTGTCATCAAAAGAACGCTAAAACAAATTTTTTGAACGTTTTAAGATCCTATAAGAAAACATTTTAATTATTAAAACAACGCTAAAACTCATTAAGTGGACGTTTTAAGATTCCATTCAAAAAAATTCTGGTCTTCAAAACCATCCTAAAACTCATTTTCTCGACGACTTGAGATCCTATAGGAAAAAAATTTTAGTCATTAAAATAACGCTAAACTTCATTTTCTGGACGTTTTGAGATCCAATAGGAAAAAACTTTTAGTCCTCAAAACAACGCTAAAAAACATTTTTTGGACGTTTTAAGATCCTATAAGAAAACATTATAGTCACCAAAACAACGCAAAACCTCATCATGTGGACGTTTCAGGATTCCATTGTAAAAAATTTTATTCATTAAAACCATCCCAAATCTCATTTTTTTGACGATGTGAGATTCTATAAGGAATAAATTTTCGTCATCAAAAAAACGCTAAACTTCATTTTCTAGACGTTTTGAGATCCTATAGGAAAAAAATTTTAGTCATTTAAACAACGCTTAACTTTATTTTCTGGGCGTTTTGAGATCCTATAGACAAAACATTTTGGTCATCAAAACAACGCTAAAACTCATTTTCTAGACGATTCATGCTATTATAGGAAAAAAAATATCGTCATCAAAACAACGTTAAAACTCATTTTCTGGACGTTTTAGGATCCTGTAGGAAATGAATTTTGGTCTTTCAAACAACGCTAAACCTCCTTTTCTTAACGTTTAGAGATCTTATAAAAAAAAATTTGGTCCTTTAAACTATGCCAAAACTCATTTTGGTCATCAAAACCGTCATAACAAAAAAAATTTTAGTCTTCAAAACTATCCCAAAACTAATTTTCCCGACGACTTGAGATCCTTTAAGAAAAAAATTTTAGTCATTAAAACAACGCTAAACTGCGTTTCCTCGACGATTTGAGATTCTATAAGGAATAGATTTTGGTCATCAAAACAACGCTTAACATTATTTCCTGGACGTTTTGAAATCCTAATGGTAAAAATTTTTAGTCATCAAAACCATTCCAATACTTATTTTCTCGACGATTTAAAATTCTATAAGGAATAGATTTTGGTCATCAAAACAACGCTTAACTTTATTTCCTGGAAGTTTTGAAATCCTAATGGAAAAAAATTTTAGTCATCAAAACAACGCTAAAATTTATTTTCTGGACGTTTTAAAATCCTATAGGAACAAAAATTTGGTCATCAAAACTATTTCAAAACTTATTTTCTCGATGATTTAAGATCCTATAGGAAATAAATTTTTGTCATCAAAAGAACGCTAAAACAAATTTTTTGACCGTTTTAAGATCCTATAAGAAAACATTTTAATTATTAAAACAACGCTAAAACTCATTAAGTGGACGTTTTAAGATTCCATTCAAAAAAATTCTGGTCTTCAAAACCATCCTAAAACTCATTTTCTCGACGACTTGAGATCCTATAGGAAAAAAACTTTAGTCATTAAAATAACGCTAAACTTCATTTTCTGGACGTTTTGAGATCCTATAGGAAAAAACTTTTAGTCCTCAAAACAACGCTAAAAAACATTTTTTGGACGTTTTAAGATCCTATAAGAAAACATTGTAGTCACCAAAACAACGCAAAAACTCATCATGTGGACGTTTCAAGATTCCATTGTAAAAAAATTTTATTCATTAAAACCATCCCAAAACTCATTTTTTTGACGATTTGAGATTCTATAAGGAATAAATTTTCGTCATCAAAAAAACGCTAAACTTCATTTTCTAGACGTTTTGAGATCCTATAGGAAAAAAATTTTAGTCATTAAAACAACGCTAAACTTTATTTTCTGGACGTTTTGAGATCCTATAGACAAAACATGTTGGTCATCAAAACAACGCTAAAACTCATTTTCTGGACGATTCAAGATCCTATAGGAAAAAAAATATTGTCATCAAAACAACGTTAAAACTCATTTTCTGGACGTTTTACATGCATACATACATACATACATACATACAATAGAGATAATCAACTACTTGATATCTACAAGACGTGAATCACTGAAATACTTTTCAGTTTTAAACAGCAAGGAGGGAAGGCTTGAAGCGCAAGGTCAATCCTCATACTCTTCTAGTCCTACTAGAAAGACAGTCACTATGGGAGAATGCATCTTAATAAACGGCATCATCATTTACTGCAATTCGGAACAAAGCCAAGTACATAGAAGAAATGATAAAAAATACGAAATGCGAACTATATTCGCCACAACATTAAAAGCCATGGACACCTATGCATGTTTTTGCGAAATAGGACTTCAAAACTGGCTCAGCCCTATCCACTTCAGTACAACCTCAAGTAAGGGATGGTTATCTATCTATAACATGTCACTATACGATACATAGTCCACTTAAGACAAGCTGAAAAAGGAATTCTTTAAAGAAAGAATTGCGATGAACCAACTTGTCCCACACAGACAAAGCAACGGACAAATTTCAGTTAAGTTACTCCTGAAAATCAACACTTCTATCGAACTAGAGACGAAAATGACTTTCCAAGGAATAAGCAAGGATAACAGGCAAGAATTCGATAGTCGAAATAATAAGAATCTGAAGAATGGAACATTTTTTCAGAAATTTAAAGTAAAACTAGTACAACTACTTTCAACATCTGATAACCTGGATCGATTGAGGGAGACGAGAAAAAGGCTTACTCAGCAAGACTTTCAGACTTTTTGGGTAGGAAAGGTAGTAATAGTAAAGTCTCCTCAGCCGATGTTAGGGGGGAAAGCAACGGTATTGTCACCTCCGCCAACAGTCAGGAGGGCAGAAGCAGCATCTTCTTTTCCACTAAGAATTAAATCGGTCTTACATGTAGTACCTGTCATCAAGAAACCAGAGAAGCGAGCAAGACTCCACTCAGACCCCGGGAAACAAAGTCAGAAAGAAAAAGAAGCTGACAAGCAAGCCCAAAGACGGCACTCAGAACCCACTAACAAAGTAGAACGGAATTTTTGAAAGGAAGTAGTAAGTAATTCCAACTATTTGTTAAAATTGTTTATCATCCCTTTGTAGCAGCTTTACGACAAGAAGACACTTATGAGCGACCGAGAACGAAAACAGGAAATTTTGAGTCGCCACAACCATGTGCATTAGCGGCAGAAACCCTAATAATAACAACAACATTTTGTTTCTTTTAAATTCCATGTAATAAATAAGACAGATTAGAAGGCATTGCACCTTGGAGCACAAAAGTAAATTTAAAGACTCCCATTAAGCCTTTCTCAGTAAAAGAAAACCAGCCTTGGCACTCAAGCCCAAGCCCTAAGTCACAGACCCTGGAACCGGTCCAGCAGAAGCCACACAAGACATGTGTGCAACTTTGACTAAAGAATTATGTCAGAATAGGTTTGAACTAACCAAAATGGACACATCGGAATACGCATTTTTCGATTTTTAATCTTGTAGTATTTTCTCTACTAGAAAACCGAAGCGGACAGACTTCCCTAATAACGCATTCCGTACGCAAACAACATCAGTAAAATCGCGAAAGAATTATAGGTCTACAAATCATAACTATTTCCGTCGATTTGGACCCCAGAATTTAACTTTGATACTTGACCTGGAGCTAAAACGTATTAAATCGAAAGCAGATCTCCAGTACAAACACTGGACCTTCAGGTATGGACCTACAACAAGGACCACAAGCCGCCACCGCGCCTCACAAGCCATTATTAACGGTATGTATGTATGTATGTATGTATGTATGTATGTATGTATGTATGTATGTATGTATGTATGTATGTATGTATGTATGTATGAGTTTAGAGATTTTCAACCTTAAGGTTATATCCCACTCTGTTGCATTATTGCAACAATTTTACTGGGTGATTTAAAGATCCCGCGATGTTGTATTATACTAAATCGCATTGGGCTTCGCATCGTATTTTTACTTTATTACCTACACTTGTAGTATTTGGTGTTCGTCGCGACTCGCTGCGGACCTCTTTGGAAGCATATATTTAGGCTGGTTAGCACCAGAACAACTAGTGTATATTTTCCCTTGCGGAAGAGAAACTCACCAGAGTATCTTATGGAATCGAAAGAACTTTCTCACGATCCTCACGACTCCAATACGCTCTGGCAAGCCAACCCATCAGCGAGAAACTCTATCGAATGTCATCGGGTGGCGACACTTGTAGTATATTTTTAGGAGAGAAGTGCTTCGAGGAGAATCTTAAGTTTATACATTTGAATGTACGAGAGTCAGGCAAAGTAGGTACCTACTATTAAGCAGCACTGAAACTCCGTCTCAGGTAGATGACTACCACGGATTTTTTCAGCCTGCACCCAACTCCCTTAAACTCTCACTCCCACCCCAGCTCAACTCCCCACCGACATACCAAGCTCTATCACCAACACTAACTCCAATCCAGAGCGCCACCGACTCCTCCGACCCAGCAGCTCAGTAGTTAAACCACTGGGACGCCGAGCCGGGATTATGGAGGCATCACCAGGATTAACGGTAGTAATAGGGGATATCAACCTATCCAGGGGCCTCTACCACAAGCCATGAGTCACCTCAAGAATCATGCACAGCAAACTAATTATTCAAAAGCTTATCGCAAAATAAACCGTATAGAACTACGTAATGAAATGACAAGTCTCGCATGTGAAGAGAATCGAATGTGCCTAATTCTCAGACCAATTAACCTGAAATTGGACAATTTGAGCAGATCTTGTGTAGTCAGAATTTTTGCAAGTCAAGTGTCGCCGGAGCATACCACATCACTTTGGATTTCATGGAGCGATAAAGCTACACACCTCATTTAAAAAGACTCACCTGAGTCTGAATTGTTGAAACGTCTTTAATGCTCCAAAAGTTTCTCACCTGCACTGGTTCGAGAAGACAGCAAAGGCATTGCTGATATCAATCTGATATTATTGAAGAATAAGGAACCTCAACATAAGTCAATAAGCTATATTGGATATGCAGATATAACCCGGCCGGGCATAACCTTGGACCAGGGAAAATGTCATCGTCAACTTCATCGGTTAAATAATTCTTGAAAAGACGGCCCAGGAAATTATTTGGACTCAAAACTAATTTTTAGATTAAATTTAAATCAAAACCCACAGCAAGAACCTCTCCTTGGTGATATCTACAAGGCGACTGTATACTAAAAAAGTAGGATTATGGAAAAATGATCATTTCATCTAATTAACGGAGTACCCTGGTGTTTTATCGGACACCGCAGCCTTCGTTTGACAATGGGTAGGAAGCGGACAATTTCCCTGACACGGGATAGGACAAGCAACGACGTCACTATCCCTATATTAGAGTGAATGGACTTTAATATTTGCAAGAAACTTGACATTAACACATTGGAGTATCCCAGCCTTAAGCCTGGAGAATCAATCATAAGCCCAATCATTTGGTCACCAGAATGTTGTGGTAGTCCTTACCTCATTGAACGCCTTTCTCAATGGACGAGCCTACACACAGTATAATTACCGAGCCTGGTATCACGCGGGTATAATCTTTCACCTCACCATCATGTTGCATTGCCTAACAGCAGCTATTTTTGAGTATATAGCAAACTTACAGAGAAAGTAGAGTCTATCATTCAGACTACTTTCACCAGCACGCCATGAACCTGGCGAGTCGAGCGATGTTCCTGCTGACCACGACCCAGTCCTTGAACCTGATGTCAAGCATAATCAGACTGGAAAAAGCCTCTATTTTAACATGGACGAGCAGAGTCCTTTGGATTATATATAAACCTGGATAGTTGGGCGATGATCAAGCCGACCAAGACCCAGTACCATTCAATGACCAAAACAGATTTCATATGGACCATTTGGAATCGACCTTTACTGTTCCATCTCTGATCAGTGTTGCTAATCGATCAAAAGATCATCGGAGACAACTGGAAAATCAACATACGACTCACCTGGATTCTCATACGCACAATCGGAGAAAAATGTAATTATTAGGTTTTGTTTGTTATGTAAATTTTATTGAAATTAATTATTATTATGTTTACTAAATTTTATTTTCTTTTGCCAATTTATCTTCTATCTCTTCTGTAAATTGAAGGAGGGAGTTAAAATAAGGATACATTTTGGGTGTATTGCTAAATATAGGATACATAGATATTACATATACTCGCCTCTGTAAGGAGGGCAAAGTACATTGTTGCATATTTTATGTATATGGCGACATTGATCTATATAATTGATGAGATTGCATTCCTGATCAATCTCTATTTTATTATTATTTGTAGGTGTTTAAATTACTTATAATTAGAACGGGAATCAATATAAGTGCAGAATGTGATATCTTGATCACATTCTGACTAATTGTTAAATTGTTACATCCCGTTACTACAGGGATGAATACTCTTAAATTATTAAGGAATTTAAGAAGCACAAGATATGGCACTTCGCCTATCTTTATCATTGTACACTGTTTTACCAGTTTATTGCTGACGGAGGGAATTTCGACCCTCGTCGTCCTTTATGACCCAAGCATGAGTATTCATTGCCGTCTCAGATTGTCATCCGAGGCACATGGTATTTCTAAATACGGGATATGATGAAATTATAACTATACAGTTATTTGTCATTGCAAAAAAATGTATAGAAATTGGACCATTTACCATTATAAACATTCGACCATCTAAATCACAAACATAAGTTCTATTGTATGATAGAAAAATAAAGAGAAAAATCTGAGACTGAACTCCGAACCGACCAGACTTACTTTTTATTCGTCTTGTCCTTTAGGCATTTAATTTCATTCGTAGAATTCACACAGATTTAAGCAAATTCACAAGTTCAATTCATATTAGCTAGCCTTTTTCTAGTAGAAATCTTATTAGTATTTTTTTCCATTAATTTATTAATGTATTTGTTCATTTATTTATTTATTTATTTATTTATTTATTCAATTATTTATTTATTTGTTTGTTTATTTATTTATTTATTTATTTATTCAATTATTTATTTATTTATTTTGTTTTGTATTCCTTTATTTATATATTTATTTATTTATTTGTTAACATATTTATTTATTTATTTATTTTATTTATTTTATTCATTTATTAGAAAGGATTCTGACCGCAACGCAGTCCAAGCTTTGTGTACAACCGTATCAAGTATGAATGCAAAATTAATTGTTAATGTAAGCCGAGTGGGCCCAGAAGTTGTTAACAAAATTCGGCCATTGATCGTTAAATTTAAAAATGAGGAAGCAGCTCAAAATTTTTTGAGGTGCTACAAGGACAAAAGACGAACGGATAAACTTAAAACTGGCAATGTGCATATTGTGAAAGACTTGACAATGCAGGAACGCCAGCAAATAAAAGAAACCAGGAAATCGACGAAATCTGCTGCAGAAGACTCATGTGACAGAGTGCCTAAACTGGCCTCATGACAAAGAAGCAATTTACTGCCTCATCCTTACATCATATATACTAATGCTTGCGCTCTTACTAACAAGCTAAAGGAGCTTCGTGAAGAAGCTCATAGCACAAAACCAATATTAATTTGTATCACTGAAACGCATTTAAAATTCTTCATATGATGACAAGCAAGTTTTAATCCTAAACTACACATTCTTTAGAAAGGACAGGAAATTAGGTAAAGGTGGAGGAGTCATTGTTTATTGTCGATCAGATATTTGTGCGTCGGAGAACGTGCTCAATTCACCCATCGAAAGCGTAAGTGTTACCTGCTCACTCAAAAATCAGACGTTTTCTATCTTTTGTCTGTATAAACCTCCCCAGACTGATAAATCAGAACACAATACTGATAAAATAAAGCTTCGGGAACTCATAACAGATTTTACAGAAAAACATAGACATTGTCTAATTTTTGGTAATTTTAACTACCCGGAACTTCATTGGCATACTAATTTAGTGACAGAAAGCAACGGCAGCGCAGCAAGAGCGTTCTTAAATACCTTAGGTGACCTTTATTTTGAACAGCACGTAGAATTCATCACTCGAACTAGAGGAACACAAGAAATTGCCTTGGATCTTATTATTTCTAAGAGCCAACTTATTACGGGCATTGAATCATTGCCCCCGCTAGCAAAAAGTGACCATGTAGTAATCAAGTGTAGCGTTCAACTAATGTCAGAGTGTCCTATAAGTAGTAGAAGACTCAATTTTAACAAAGGCAACTATAAGGGTATGTGCAAGGAGTTGGGCCGGGTTAATTGGGAGCAAGAATTTTTGGGAATATCAATTGTAAACTCTTAGTGGGAGCTTTTGAAATTAAAAGTGCATTTGTGTGTTAAAACATATATTCCGCATTCTACTCAAGAGTCAGCTCATTTAATTCCGGCAAAACTACAAAAAATATTGCACAAAAAGAAGTGTGCCTATTTTAGATACATTAAATCCTCTCAGTCTCAAAAATACAAAACTTGGCTAGCACACAAAATAATCCGAAACCGTGAAGCCAGCCTTAGACTGCGAAATAGAATTTCGTTGGAAAGAAAATTATGTGAGAGTGCAAAACAGAATCCTAAAGCCTTTTATAGGTATTGCAGTGTAAAGAAGAATCGCATTCCAATACCAATGCTAATTAAACACAATGGAGAAATTACTAAATCTTATGCAGAAACAGCTGATCCATTAGCTCAGGAATTTAAAAGGGTTTTTGTGCGTGAAAGTGATGTTTCGAGTGACAGTAGTGATGACCCTTACGTTCATTTCCCTGAAGAATTATCCAGTCCAGAGCAATTTTAAATTAATTCTATTGATGTTTATGAAAAGCTAAAACACATTTACCCCTGTAAGGCCCCCGGACCAGATGGTATTCATCCAAGAGTATTGAAAGAATGTGCTTCTGTTTTGTGTGTTCCACTTTCAATGATTTTTCAAGACTCCATTGACCAGTCGCAGCTTTCTCTAGATTGGAAAAGTGCTAATGTGACCTGAATCCATAAAGGCGGATCTAAGAGTGACCCAAAAAATTACCGACCCATAAGTTTAACGTCTATCTATTGCAATGTTTTAGAACAGTTTGTTCGAGCAAAACTTTTTGCAAAATGCAAATTTGCAACCCATCAACACGGATTCCTTCCAACAAAGTCGTGTTTCACCAATCTGTTGAAGTTTTTAGAAGATGTTACTAGATTTGTGGATGAGGGACATACAGTAGACTGTGTTTATATTGATTTTTCTAAGGCGTTCGATAAGATCCCTCATAACCAGTTGCTGGAAAAGTTGAAAGAACGTCATCGCCTGGATCCATATCTCAATAAATGGCTAGACTGTTTCTTAACGGATAGATCATACCAAGTGGTAGTTGTTCGGTATTGAACCGAAGTTTTGATATATTTTATTTTACCTCTATAAGTTTGTTTAACTTCACAAATTGTGAGTTGAAATGCCAGCATTAATTATTCATATTTAATGTGTTTCTGAATTTAATATTAGTGTAATATTAAGTATCATTCGACATCAGCCAAGATGTCACATATTTGTAAGTTATGCCTAAGTAATAGCAATTTAGTCCTGACTTTCCTCGTGCCTTACATTCTATAGATAACTCAATTTTTCGATCTGGCTCGGTCACTTATCTGTATTCTAATTATGTTAATTTCTGAATTCTTTACATTTCCGGCCAGATCATCCTTGAACTCATGTACGTTTCTGGTCTTTGGTTGTGCAGTCCACGTGGACTGAAATTACTTCTATTATATTTGTGTAGCTATAACATAGCATTTCCAGAAACTTCGAATTTACCATGCGGTCCAACCATGCCGACGTTTCTATTTCATCAGCCATGTGGCATGACCACGCTTTCAAGCTCTCATCGCCACAACAGCCTAAAATCTCGGACTATGAATCCAACCGTCTTGCGATACAGTCTTACAAACTGAGTCGCCTCTATTTGTATCATTTACCACTTCTACTGTAAACTATACATCAAAATTACCTTCATTTTCTATTAGTTAAAAATAAATCCGGTTGGTTTTGGGTTTGAGTCCACTAGTGGAATTATTGTCATTTTCACCATTAGCTACTCTGCATCAATCCAGATTGTAAAAGTCATTATTTAGGGATTTTTGCATCTACCTACATCCACGGATGTTGAAGCATCAGATTAACGACCTGAAGTCTCATCATCCCAAATTTCATACAACTCTGGGTTCGCCACCAAACAGTAGTAAACGGTGAAGTTTCTAAGAAGAAAAAAGTCATCAGTGGAGTCCCACAGGGAACTGTTCTAGGGCCTATTCTGTTCCTTCTTTACGTTGATGAGATGGGTGAAGTTATTCACAGCTCTCTCAAGCAGTACGCAGATGACTTTAAAATCTATACAGCTAGAAAAACAGATAGTGACTTCCACGCACTCCAAAACGACATCAATAATTTAGTAATATAGTGTAATCAAAATCGCATGGAAATAAATATTGGAAAAACCCATCTTGTTCACTTCAGTGCAAAGAAAAGCGAAAATCCTACATACTCCTGTAACAATGCTGAGTTGCAAAGCTCAACTTGCGAAAGAGATTTGGGGGTTTATATTGACAGCGAGTTAAAGTCATCTCAACACTGTCAACAGGCTATAAGAAAAGCCAAATCAATTTGCTTAAAAATTAAAAGAACCTTTAAACATTTAGACAAGTACGGACTTCGTACGCTTATTGTAACATTTATTCGCTTCTTGCTCGAATACTGCAACAGTATTTGGTGCCCAATTTTAAAAAGTAACAGTGAGGAGATCGAAAAAGTTCAAAAGCTAGCCACTCGGCTTCTACCATCGCTCAAGAATTTGCCTTATGAGGCGAGATTGAAGGAACTTCGAATTCTTTCACTTGAGGACAGAAGGAAACATGAACACAATTGAGACATTCAAGTTAATTAACAACAAATATGATATTGACCCCTCTGCTTTTTTCGAAATCGACATTGAGAGCCGACATGCTCCGTTTTAAAAAAAGAAACCTGTGATTACCAACTCCAGACACCATTTCTTTACCCAACGGGTAGTTACAGAATGGAATAATCTTCCAAGTGATGTGAAAAATGACAAATCAGATTTATATACAGTGAATTCGTTTAAAAATAAGTTAGATAAGTATAAAGGGTGTCGCTTTGGCAAAATTTTCGAGTGAATCAAGCTTCAAAGTGTTTAAACAGTGACAACCGGGCTCAACAAGAGACTTGTCTCAAATCCTTTAGGATTCTTGCCGGGAAAAATTTTATTATTATTATTATTATTTGTTGAAGTATGTATTTATTAATTTTTTTATTTATTTATTATATATTCATTTATTTATTTATTTATTTATTTTTTCATTCATTTATTTATTCATTTATTTATTTATTTTTTATTTTTGTTTTATTTATTCATTGATACATTTTTGTTTTATTTATTTATTCATTTATTGTAAATTTATGTGAAATGCAAGATGTAAAGGCTTAAACTTGGCAACTTAAAGAGATGATATTTTAGCTAAGTCTGATCTTTATTACTCACAAGGGAATGGTTTCACATGTTACCCGCCAAATTCAAAACCTGCCACTCAGAAAAATCAGGCTAGCTTTGAATAGCACAGGTTTCAAGTAACTCGACCGCATTTTGCGTTTTTCGGTCACAGTGGCCCGTCAAAGTTTAAAAAAATTCAAATTTTGAATTTTTGGCACCCTGCAGCTTCAAGATTTCTCATCCGATTTTGACGAAATTCGGTTTTTTCTAATCCTTAGACTATTTTCTTAAAAGTAATTTCAGGATTTTTAATAATTCGAAAATTTGCATTTTTTTGAAAAAAAATCAAAAAACCAATACTTTTGAGGCCCACTTTTTTAGGTCGATTTTTTCAAAAAAATGCAAATTTTCGAATTTTGAAAAATCCTGAAATTACTTTTAAGAAAATAGTCTAAGGATTAGAAAAACCCAAATTTCGTCAAAATCGGATGAGAAATCTTGAAGCTACAGGGTACCAAAAATTCTAAATTTGAATTTTTTAAACTTTGGCGGGCAACTGTGACCGAAAAACGCAAAATGCGGTCGAGTTACTTGAAACCTGTGCTATTCAAAGCTAGCCTGATTTTTCTGAGTGGCAGGTTTTGAATTTGGCGGGTAACATGTGAAACCATTCCCTTGTCAGTAGTTCCTCGGTGAATATTAATATTGGTTCAAAAGGATTCTTCCTTAGAAACATTTATTAGCATTATTATTTCTTCGATCAACCACTAACTCTGACACTGAACACACACTAAACAGTTACTTTTGTCATAGCCATAGATGACTTCGTGTTACATGATAGCCACCTTGACAGCGCTTGTATAATAAATAATATTAACTTATTCATTAAGTCGATTGAACCGAAGTTCATACAACCAGACACAGACTCAACCAGTCACTGAGGGTGAGGAAATAGGAGGCTATTGCGTTAGATCGTCTCGGTCTTTGTACCCTTTCACCTATCCCCGTCCCCTCCTCCACAGTAAAGGAGTCTCATTCCCTAGGCCCCTACAGTAAGTAGTGGTCACTAAGGAGCACTGAAGAAGATAGGGTTTCAATCAACCATCCAGTGACGTTTACCGTACAACACCGAGCCGTAAACGATTATCAGTGGCCGAGGATTGAAGCCGGCTCTGAGACTAAATTTCGTTACAGTCTGCAGTCCTAACCGCTCACCCAAGCACGCCTGCTTGACAGCGCTTTATATGTCAAGGATGAATGTCTTAGGGTGGATATTAGTTGCGTTGGTGACTAAATTTACTCCTTTTCCCATTTTGTTTCTGTTTCATGAAGTGTTTTGCGGAAAGTGAGAAACAGGAATCTAAAATCGAAAGCTTAAAAGCACTGCAATGTCAGTTTTACTTATAAGCACTTTTACTGACTTTATTAAACAGCCACATGACTTATATGCTTGAAGCAAGCTACATTCTAGTTCTAGATTGATCGTGGAACGTTTTGCGAACATCAACATAAAGTGGTTTCTTTGATAAGCCCTGCCTAACTTTGGTAAGTGTTGTACCAGGCAAAATTTTGCATTTCAAGCTTAAGTAAAAGTAAAATAAATCGAAGGATTTTATCATAACACAATATACAATGAAAAATGAATAAGCCTTTTTACCTTGTCAGGTCGACAAGACCTATTACCGAGCTGGAACTAGAGTAATATTTTTAAAACTGCGATATCTGAATCGATTCTGAATAAGATAGTATTCAGAAAGAATTTAGAAATAAACCCATCGATACGACGTAGGGTCGTGGCATAGTTCATAACATTCCACTACGCATTATTAAATCCGAACCAGCATTCAAACTGAATGTTTTTTTACTTTATTTGTTATAGAACGAGTGTTTAGTATGCTGACAAAATTTAGTATGTAATATTACAGCTGTTGTTTTTAGACTCGGTATACGAACACGGACACTTTCCTTCTGGGCTTTTTCCCCCTCGAAATTTTGCCCCCGGGCGTTTGTTTTCCTTCCGGACATTTTCCTCCCAACTTTGTACCTCGTACCGAGGACATTTTTCTCTCATTCAAATTCACGCGAAAATAAACTAGCCTTCCTTTTCAGACAATTTATGCATTCGTACACAATAATGCAATCTTAAAAGTATCAAAGATTCATAGACTGAAGTACGACAGAAGCTTATTGCAATTAATTACTTTTATGAAATATCGTTTGTTATAAACGAAAACGTAAATTTTTTGAAATAGAAAACTTTTTTATAACTTTAGTGTTTATATTTTAATACTGCACTGGGAGGAATTTTTCCGACACTACTTTTCCCGGTGCCGGGAAATCCTATAGTATCATTTTCCCTATCGCTCTTGGTGTATTCATAATAGTGGAGTAATTTTTCCACAATTGTTTCTGAATATTGTGATTTTAAGATACGAGATTGGGCACAAATTGAGTTCTACACAATGCATTTTAGAAACCGCAGATTGTGATTGTCATCGTGTGCGATAGTTCACAAAACGTTCGTTAGCAACGACTGGTGAAACATGTTTTCCTTTTTGTTGCTGTTTTGGCCAAACCTAGGACATTTCCTACCCATGACTAATTTAAAAATGAAATGCAGCGGCGATACTGTAAGAAAGATACCGTAAATTTTCGACCAAGGGCCGGGTCTGAATTAAGCGCCGGGCTGCCTGTCCAACCAATTCAACAAGTACCGGGGGTTCAAATAAGCTCCGGGGATTTTTAGTTTTCAGTAGCAATATAAAGCAATTTTAATTATGTAGATGCATCATTGCTGCCCGTGCCTGAAAAGCTGAATAAGATATTCATTTATGCTTCAGTTTAACTTGGTACTTTAATTAAACAAACAGTCGTTCGATTACCTTGAAATGAGGGAGAAACGAAACAACAAAGATTTCCTTAGTTTAGAGAAGCATATTACAAATCAATAATTTGCCTAAAACGGCATTACAGTTATAATAATAATAATAATAATAATAATAATAATAATAATAATAATAAATGTTTCCCGGGAAGAATCCTTTCACAGATTCAAGACTTCGTCTCTTGTAAACTTGGTTGTCACTTAAACTCAAAAACTATGTTCACTGAGAGACTAAGGGACTGAGACTTGAACTCGAGTTATCTGTTATTAATTAAGACAATTAATTAAGACAAGACAATAAAAGGTTTAAATTAGCTGCTTAATACAACTTTATGCTATATTTTTCAAATACACTGAACTTGTGAATGATGTGTTTTGTTCTTACTGTGTCTTAATGGCGAGCGCAATTGTATCACCATTTGTAAATAAATATTTTTGTTTTCTTCCTGAGGCAGACGTGTTTTCGGACGATTCTGACGTGGAATAATATTATGAACAATTTTATTTTCGCTTAAAATTAATTCTAATGCAGCTAATACTATAATGCCTGTAATTATACAGCCAGTTATGCACTTATTCGCGTATGGCCAACTGTGTTTTCATACAACGTTACTTTTCGAGTCACACAATAGAACAAGTGAAAGGAGCGGTATACGGACAACTTCCTCCTGGACATTTTCCTCCCGGACTTTTTCCTCCCAAACACATACGGAGGACATTTTCCTCCCAGCATCGAAATTCATATGACCACAATAAACGAGTGCTTCTTGTCAGATAATGCATGTATTTGTAGAAATTCTCAAAAGCATGCAAAATTCATAATGTAAAGCACTAAAATCGATCGTTTGATCGATTTGATCGATGAGCAAGCAGCATTTCCAAGCAGTTTTTAGATGCTGCTGAGCTTTAGCATCTATTGTAATGGTCAAGTCCGTCCGTCCGTCTGTCCGTCCGTCTGTTGGCCGTACACTACAGGTCACAGTTTTGAAGCCAATAACTTCAAACAAGTATAAAACAATCAGAAATGCAAGCAGGCAGGTCTGTATTGTTTTTTACTTTGATCGGACTGGCTATTTCTTTACAATTAACAGTTAACTAGACCCATGTCAAAACTCAAAAAGTGAACTTCCCAAAAATCGATAAATACGTGTAAACAAATAGAGAATGCATGTACATACCACGTAATTTTAAAGCTCTTCACGGCGAGTACAAGTGTGTCATATAGTACAAACCCAACCAATCTCAGCTACAGTTTTCATTGGTCTGTGGTCTGCTACGTGAGACACGCTGGGAATAGGTTATACATATTCAGTATATATGTTATAGATATTCAGGGATCGTCTATAATGACGTCCTTCAAATATCATAGTTTTAAATACCCCCATTTACAACTTAAAATTTGTTTTAAAAATATTTTAACAACATGTCATGAACATAAATATACAAGTGATAGATATTCAGGGATCGTCCATAAATGACGTACTTAAAATATCATAGTTTTAAGTACCTTCATTTACAACTTTAATATTTTTTTCCCACCTATTTAAACCTATTTAATATCTAAGTATTATGGTATTGCGTTTGAACCCATTCGGGTTATACACACCACAAAGTTACTGTAGGTTTTCATATTTGCCTCGCAGGCACCTCATAGGCTGAGAGTGTCTTTGAGATATCAACCATAGAACTTAATACTAGTCTTGTTGCCGAACTAAGCTATTGTATCAGAGATCTAGGAAACGATCGTCCACGGTGTGATGCTTTCTTTAAACTCGAGCCATCAAGATAATTTATCTATTAAAGGTCTGCGAGGCTTTACAGGCATCTAGGAGCATTGCCAGTATCAAAAGACGAAGCCTCCAGAGCTGTATACCCCGTTCACCATACCTATATGATGAGAGAGTCCGTATATAGATTTGGGTCTTTATCGTGCATACTGGGGAACGTCAGGTTCAGTGGCGAGTGAGAACGCATGTAAACAGCAGTTAAATGAGAGAGTGCTTGCAGAGGGCATCCACTCCTGGAAGCACACGGCCTGAGGAGAGTCAACAGATTACGTCTGTTGATCGCATCACTCATCGCTGCGCCCACTCCCCAAACAGCTCTCTACTCATCACACGCCCTCCAATCGCCTCCTCCCCTCCACTCCCAACCTCAGCTACGAGACCACACAGCAGGATCCCTCACCGTGAGTACTCGTGTTAGAAAAGCTCGTATACATATGTAAACATATATTTTTCACTCATTGCCTTCCGTATCTCTTGTGAACCGTACACCAAGAGACCACGAAGTACTCCGCCCATACATACCTACATAGTTTAGATATTTTATTTGACAGCCTCCGAAGGTATCATTGATAAGTGATGGCCTGCGAGCCTTTAGGGTTTCTTTGATAAGTGATAGACGGCGAGCCTTAGGGGTTCCTTTAAAAATGATTGACGGCGAGCCTCCAGGGATTTGTTTGATAAGTGATTGAAGGCAAGCCTTTGGGGGTTTGTTTGATAAGTGATGGACGGCGATCCTTTGGGGGTTTTATTAAAAAGAAATAGGCGAGCCTTTACGGTTTCTTTGATAAGTGATGGACGGTGAGTCTTAGGGTTTTCTTTAAAAATTAGTGGACGGCCAGCCTTTGGGGGTTCTTTAATAAACGCAGGACGGCGAACCTTCAGAGGTTTCTTTGACAAGTGATTGACGGCGAGCCTCCGGGGGCTTGTTAGATAAGTGATAGACGTCGAGCCTCCGCGAGATTCTTCAAACAGTGATAGACGGCGAGCCTTAGGGGTTCCTTTAAAAATGATTGACGGCGAGCCTCCAGGGATTTGTTTGATAAGTGATTGAAGGCAAGCCTTTGGGGGTTTGTTTGATAAGTGATGGACGGCGATCCTTTGAGGGTTTTATTAAAAAGAAATAGGCGAGCCTTTACGGTTATTTTGATAAGTGATGGACGGTGAGTCTTAGGGTTTTCTTTGAAAATTAGTGGACGGCCAGCCTTTAGAAATTCTTTAATAAACAATGGACGGCGAACCTTCAGAGGTTTCTTTGACAAGTGATTGACGGCGAGCCTCCGGGGGCTTGTTAGATAAGTGATAGACGTCGAGCCTCCGCGAGATTCTTCAAACAGTGATGGACGGGGAGCCTCCAGGGGTTTCTTTGATAAGTGATGGGCGGCAAGTCTTTGGGGTTCTTTGATAAGTGATAGACAGCGAGCCTTAGGAGGCTTCTTTGAAATATGATAAACGGCCAGTCTTTGGGGATTCTTTGATAACTAATGGACGGCGAACCTCCGGGGGTTTCTTTAATAAAGATGGACAGCGAGCCTCTAGGAGTTTTTTCGATAACTGATGGCTAGGTAGGGAAGTTACGACCAACTTCAGTAAGCGATGGGAAGTTTGAATCTAGCAAGTGATTGCCAGTTTGACTTTAGTAAGTCAACGCTAACAAAAATTGTATTACTTTTTTATGTATTTTGTTTTGTGTCGATGTCCGTTCATCTGTCATAAGCGCGCTACAGGTTGCACAACCATACTGATTTTATTCAAACCATGCAATTTAGGCAAAAAATGTTCCGAAATACAGCTTTAGAGGTAACTTTTGGCGTACAGCTATACTTTATAAATCATTTTATGGCGTAATTGAAATTATCTCGTTCCTCTGATGGCGCTAATGGTCACTTAAGCTGAGCATCTACTTTGGGCCCACGGTCGCCATGTTTACTATTTATTAATTAAAACGAATCTTTACAGTATTAATTATTGCATAAACTAGACTGATGTTGTAGTTAACATTGCTTGCATTCAGTTGATCAGACGACATTATTTGCATAATGCAACACACATTCGTTACATTTGATTAATAACTATTTATACTCATAACTTCATACAAAAATGAAAAACGATCGATTTTAGTGCTTCAATGAGCTTGAATTTTGCATGCTTTCGAGAATTTCTACAGATACATGCATTATCTGGCAAGAATCACTCGTTTATTGTGATCATATGAATTTCGATGCTGAGAGGAAAATGTCGTCCGTATGAGTTTGGGAGGAAAAAGTCTGGGAGGAAAATGTCCGGGAGGAAGATTTCCAGGAGGAAAATGTCCAGGAGGAAGTTGTCCTACAACCGAAGGGAGCACTTGTTCTGTTCTTGTAGCTCAGTTTTTGATTAATATGATGCAGAGTAATGTCACGCTGTACTGCTTGGGATCAAGTACATCCCAGCAAACCACAATTAGTAAATAAAGTATCGGATCTATGTTGGCCCAGTTGTCGTAATTTACGGTGGCTGAGGCTTGGAGATGTCGCACCTGCCTTGCTAGGCAGTGTGTCTTTATGCTCCTAGCGGTCCAACAGTGGATCTACTTTAGAACGCCAATGGGCCGCCTATTACCTTCACCACTTGCCACTGAAACCGCTACCCACCCCGTAACCGCGCTACCTCCGACTTTCAACCTTGTCTTATAACATCCATATACCGGACTGATATCCACCAATACTCCTTTTTCGCTTGAACTCCTCCTAAATATCATAAAAAATCACAAATTCATCCATAATTTTTAGAAAATACTAAACACTTTTGCAAAAACATACACCACTTTATTCTATATTAGTTGTATATAGAAACAAAATATTCGCGTAGTAAAACAGTCAGTCAGTGCGATGAATGGCAAGGCACACAGAAATCTTAATTTGGGAATGAATTGTACTGGAGTTTACTACACTTCTGAAATGAAAACACCAACATCATGATAGTTAAGTTCATAAACGAAGCACATAAGGAAACCAAACTACACAATATCTGATTTTGTTTTTGTCAGTTTGGGCGGCTGACAATAGTGAGTTGTAAAATTTCCAAACCTTTGACAATTTCATCGAATATCCAGTAAAACTTGTAACTGACTTCGTATTTTAAGGAGTATTGTATTAACTTAGTTTTTGCCATTCGCACCATTGTACTGTTTTTCATCCTTACAGTTGGACAACAAGTAATTAATTATATCACGCTCCTATATATTTACGACTGGACCAAAAACTGACTGACTGGCTGACTGACTGACGACTGACTCACTGAAACTGTATAAGTCCATACGACACTATATTAAAGCACACCGTAACCGTAACTGTCTAATAATATACCAGTGTAATAAATAGCTGTACAAAGGACTAAAATCGGGGATAGTTCGGTAAGTCTTGCCCAGGTCGGGAAGTCTTGCCCCAAACAGGAAGTCTGAATGGTCCAGAATGGAAGACTTGCACTTTGCCTCAGCATTTGTAGTCGCTTATTAAGGTGTATCCTTTATATCCGCGTTTTGACATTGGTCCATTTAACAGTTGGTTCATTTAAACCCAAAAAAAAAAATTTTACTTTGCCTATGCATTTGTAGGCGGTTAAAAGCTGAGCCCTTGCAATGCGTTTTGAAATGAGACAATTTAACAATATTTTTTTAAAAAATGGTTAGTTCGATCAACCCCTAAAACAATATGTCACTTTGCACCTGCATTTGTGGGGTTTTGAATTTTTGAAAGTTGTAATCTCTCAATGCGTTTTTCAAAGGACCATTTAAAAGTGCTTCTTAGAAAACTGGTTAGCTCATTCAACCCCAAAATTGACATGGCAATTTGCTCTTGCATTTTAAGTATTTTATCAAACTAACCTTTCTATGCGTTTTGACAACTGTCCATTCAACAGTTAGTTTTAGAAAACTGGTTGGTTCAATTAACTCCAAAAATATTATGGCACTTTGTCCATACATTGATGTCGTTTATTAAGTTGTATTCTTTATCTGGGGTTTGACATGGGTCTATTCAAGTTATTTTTAGAAAACTAACCCGGCTTGGCGGGTCAGTGGTCTAACTACTGAACTGCTGAGTCGGGGAGTCTGCCCCACACATAGATTGTGGTTCAAGTAGAGATAGGACTTGGGAGCAGTCGGAGTGGATCAGTTTGGGGTGGGGAGTTGTGTAAGTGGAGAGGTATGTACATGTGCTCATCCGTTGCCTTCATGGCACGAGACGGAGGTAGTGTACATTTAAAGCAGAGTAAACTCAGCAGCCTTTCCATGTGCTACAGCATACACTTCCTCCCACTTTCAAGACTGATCGGCCGATTCTCCTGCAGGTGGTCTCTCTTGTTCCGCTCTCTCATATAGTGCAGGGGTCAGATGGGTGTGTGGTGGCTGATGACTTCTAGTCGGGGATTGGTACTCTCAGGCTATTAGGATAATTCAGTCCACCAGCTTCCTCCGCAAGGGAAATATTGCAATACATGCAGAGATGCAGGATAATATATCACCGCAAGGAGTACGTCTGGGTCACGACTATATCCATAGACTACATAATAATTACATACTGGTTGTAGATTCGATGAGCACATCCACATGGTGTGCTCAAGAATCATATACATCCGTACAATAATATCGGTGCATCCTAGTAAGGATGAAAGGCAATACCGTACAATAATAATAATAATAATAATATTTTTAGAAAACTGGTTAGTTCGATCAACCTCACAAGCAATATGAAACTTTGCCTATGCATGTGTGAGCGGTTGAAAGTTGCACTCATTAAATGCGTTTTGACATGGGACCATTCAACAATATTTCTTAGAAAACTGGTTAGTTCGATGAACCCCAAAAGCAATATAGAACTTTGCCCTTGCATTTTTAGTTGTTTAAAAGTTTTTTGCAATAATAGCCATAATAGGTCTACCTGCAGAATAGTAGCATCCCGTCTAAACGACCGTCGATTATGTATTGATTACAGTAATCGATGGGGATCTGTAAAATAGAGTTATTTAAATGAAGTCATTTACATACAACATGTATAAAAAAAATAAGGTTATATTGAAAAAATAGTGAAAATTAGGGAAACGCCATTTTCATACCTTGGTATTTAGAGAGTAATGATTTTGGCGGCGTCATTTATTGATCACCTCAATAAAAACGTGTTACATTAGGTGACATTAGGTGTTATTAACCCAGCTAATACAAGAGTAATATGGACCATCCTAATAAAACAGTGAAAATCTAGGTTACGTCATTTATGGGTTTTGCCATTAAAAGAGTAAAGATTTTGGCGACATCATTCATGGACCATCCCAATAAAACAACAACGCAATCGTTTTTACTATGTGGATACTCCGGATTTTTTAACTACTTTTTTTATCAACAATCTCCTCCCCACTATCGTGTACGTAGGAGTTTGGTATATCGTTACACGTGTAATGCAAAGATTTTTGCTATTTAGGTATTTTTCACTTACCCCCCCCCTCCCCGCTCTCTTACTCACATATCTATCATAATTATACTGAAATGATGGTGCAGCCGTAGTATTTATTATGCCTCTTTTATCGTGTAGCAGTAGAGTGCGTATATGTGATCATGCCTTAAGTGTGATCAGTGGCTGGTGCTAAAGCACAAGCTGCATCAGAAATCCTTTACTAGCTGGTAATGATAGCTTGTACTCTTAACTAACGACAGTATAATTTAGGGTGCGAAACTTTGAAAACCTGGGCAGAGTAAAATCGCAGAAGTCCGAATATCAGAATAACTCGTATTCCGAATTATTTTCCGAGTTTTCAAATTTCAAAATTTCTAGTGTTGTACATTTTAGAATTAAACAACGTGTGCAACGTGATTGATACATTCATTACCAACTAGTTGAAGATACTGTTTGAGATTTTCGTACAGAGAGTTCCCACTAAAATAGATAAAGGTCAAAGTGTCAAATCCGGGAGTTGTGCTATAATGTGATCATTCTATGAGCTCTAAATGTGATCAGAGCTGCAGATGGCTAAAAGCATCGAATCAACTCAGTTTATCAAACAGCTTATTAAAATAAGTTGACAATGCTGTTTTACATCATTAGGAATCGTCCATAAATGATGTCCGGATGGGTGTGGGTCCAGTCAGATTTTGAAGACATATTACATATAGCGGTTTAAGTAATGTTGATGTCATGACAATCATGACAGAGGTAAATGGGTCCTAATAAAGTTTTAATTTGGGTGACATTATTTATGAACCATCCCTTACAGCAAATTTTGATTTTTTTCAAATTAGAAAAATGGGTGGGTATTAAAATTCAGTGTATCGTTAGCATTATTGCTCAAGATAAATCCACTAGTTCAGGAATTCCTTGATCATTTATGCAATTGCTGTTATTACATGTTACAGATGCCAAATTATCGTTTATTTTATTTTTACCCACCAAGATGTAGACATCATTTATGGGTAACCCCTTAAAAATCGCCATTAAATAATGTCATCGTTCGGGTCAGCTGGTCTAGCCAGATATTAATGACTGATGACATTCCATTTTAAAATAGTCGCTTACTCAATGGTAAGAGATCATCCGTAAATGATGTCAGGGGTACGGTTAGTGGGTCAGCTAGGATCTTGATGACAACGTATGGTTAAGATATCCATCTATTCTACACAATGGTTCGGTTGATGACACTAATGACAGGGTAATCATAGGGTCGTAGAAATGGAGAAACTTCGATGACATCATTTATGGGCAACCCCTAAAATAATAAAATAGTGGTGGGACAAAATTTCATTAATTTTGTGACGCCATTTGCAGACCACCCCAAAACATGTGATTTTGTATTTTACGCATGTAGTGTTATTTAAACTCTCATAAATGGAACCTAATATCGCATTATCTTTCATTTTCCATCTTATCTGAAAGTTTTCTAGTGTGATCACATAAAAGGCACTAACTTTCACTGTAATATTAATGCAATTTTAACATGATCACATTTTGGGACACGGTGATCACATAAACAGCATTTTTGTAATTTCGAAAATTATCGAAGTTATTTCATACAATTTGGTACAAGTCTTCGAATTTTCAGTTTATCGGTTTGATATTTTAAGGGTATATAGAGAATGAACTGGCTAGTATTTGAGTACACAAACAGTGAATTTGGAGGAAGTACAAAAAAAGTTACAGATTTTCAAAGTTGAAAAAAAATGAACCCGATCACACATACGCACTCCCCTACTATACCGGTATTTGGTTTCCGCCTATTAACATAATTTGTAAAATATTGTAGCAATATTGAAATACTCGAGCGATTTTGTCAAGTGATAGCTTATTTTGAAGCTCTTGAAAAACAAAAATCCGATTTATTTTTATTCACTTCTGGCCCATACAACACTTTTTATAGCGATTTTTTTAGGGGAAAATCGGTTTTTTCGATATAATTCGAAATTTTTTCGAATAACACGCTGTAAACTCGATCATAATTAGATTCTAGTAATCATTGCCGTTCTAATGATGTATCACTTGCATGCAAATTCCATGAGCATCCACGCTAAATATCGATTTTTTAATTTCGAAGAGATTTGCGCGGGAGATTTGAACTCTTTCATTTTATACGGTTGCTAAAGGGTCGGACGTACATAGTGCCGCCAACTTTGAGGGTGGGTCAGCTGCAAATAAATAACACCCTAGCATACACATTGTCGTTTTTAGATGCTGAGCAAGCATCTATTGGTATGGTGTTTGCTGTCTGTCTGTCTGTCTGTCCGAATGGCTGTTGGTCGCACGCTACAGATCGCATTTTTGAAGCGATTAAATTCAAACAAATTTTAATCGCCCAGAAAAGCGAGGGAGAAGTGCTGTATAGTTTTTGGTTACTATCGCGCCGGATTTGCCGACTGGGGGCCCGAAGTAGATGCTGAGCTTACAGCAAATAATTTCTTAATTAAAGAAGTAGAGCCCTATTGTGGCAAGGCCTAAGCAACGACAGCGCCTAACTTTACTATAACTTCTACTTGAATTTATTATTTGATAAAGTCGCAATAAATACCGAGGGGATTATTAAAATGATAATTTTTCGACAACGTCATTTATGAACGATCCGTGTATGTATTCAGGTAACATCCTGCGTTAAAAGTATGTGTTTACCTAATTTTTAAAGAAATGCCGAGGGGATCCTTAAAATCGTGATGTTTAGATGACGTAATTTATGGAAGATCACAGTATGAATACTAGAAGTATTTCATAGTATAAGTACCCATTTATTTAATTTTAAATTTCAAGACAGGCGGGATACTTAAAATAATAATAATAATTTATTCATTGGGTCGATTTAACCGAAGTTCATTCAACCAGACTCAATCAGTCACTGTGGGTGAGGAAATAGGAGGCTACCACGTTAGATCGTCTCGGTCTTTGTACCCTTTCACCTATTCCCGTCCCCTCCTCCACAGTAAAGGAGTCCCATTCCCTAGGCCCATACAGTAAGTAGTGGTCACTAAGGAGCACCGAAGGAGATTGGGTTTCAATCAATCATGCGGTGACGTTTACCGTACAACACCGAGCCGAAAACGATTAGCAGTGGCCGAGGATTGAAGCCGAGTCTGAGAGTGTAAATTTCGTTACAGTCTGCAGTGCTAACCGCTCACCCAAGCACGCCTGCTTGGGATACTTAAAATAGTAGTATTTAAACAAAGTTATTTATGAACGATCTAAATATATAAACTAGTAAATCCTGTGTTGAGGACATACGTCTACATACGTCTACATACGACATACAGATATTCAGGGATTGTCCTTATATACGTCATTCAATATCATAGTTTTTAGTACTCCTTTTTTTCACGTTAAAATTGTTTCCAACCTATTTTATCAGCATGACGTGGACATACTCACATAGGAAATAGATATTTAGGGATCGTCCATAATAACGTCATTTAAATATAATAGTTTTAAGTACCCCCATTTTCAACATTAAATTTTTTTCCAACCTTTTTTTAACTGCTTGCAACGTACATTCGTATATGGCTTACTGATTGTAGGGGAGGCTCTATAAATGACGTCATATTTAAATGGTGTAATTCTCAAAAATATTCCAGTCCAGCTATATACAACTACATGCTACGTACATTTGCATATGACCTATTCATGCTAGGGGAGCTTTCATAAATCTTATATCATCTTTTAGCGTTACATAAATTATCTTGCGCCTATGTTGAAGCTCAGCATCTACTTCGGGCCCCTCCGGTCGACAGATCCGGCGTGAAGCGCCGGATTTTTAATGTTATGCTTGAGAGGGTGACGCTGTAGGTGGGTGGGTCCCAAAGGATGCTAAAGTTTGCTGGCTTCATTTGTGCCCGGCCCCTAATTTTTTTCAGTTTATTATGCAGTAGATAGTCACAGTGCAGTTAAACCTTCCGTCTGCCGTCTACACAATGTTTAGGTAGGACACAATATCTTAATAGTTTTTTTTGAATACCTCTAAAAAATGTTGAATGACTGAAAGTAAAATAATTGCTAACTAGTAAGAAGATGAGTAATAAATAATAAGTTTCAATGCAGACAAAGACAAAAGTACGTGTAACCTTATTGCTTGTAAATTAATAGCAGTGGCGAGCTTGAGCTTTATATTAGCGGAAAAATGATTTTAGTAATAATTTAGGTTATAATTAGGTAATAATTAGCATAATCAAATTTTGTTCAGAGTGATATTGCAACAGTTTTTGAAGTTTTAGAAATACGAGGCCTTCTTGGAAAATTGTCATAAAAAGATTTTTTCAAGAATGATTGAAGAAATCGTAGTTGCTACAATTTTTGGATCATGCCAAATTGCCCATAATCACTAATATAATATGAATTTATTGCATAGTTGATTTAAAATCTACCATTTAAAATAATGTTTTCTTTTGGATACAAAAATTATAATTAACTCATGAATGATGTGTTTTGTTCTTACTTTGACCTAGTGGAAAAGTGTAATAGTGCGCCATTTGTAAATAAACATTTACTTTTCTTTATGGGCTGGAAGTGAAAAACGAAAGCGGATTTTTCTTTTTTCAAGGACCTCAAAATTGGCCGAGTAATTCAAAAGGGTTTCACTCCACATTATGCGAATTGGTACATATTATAATAAAATATGCATATAAAATAAGTAAGTTCTAGTATTTCAAAAGAATACTAAAATATGTAAATAGGCAAAAATACATAATACTATACATTAATTGTAGAAGGGCGTAAAATCACACGATACTACATATTATATTACTGCCCCATATTCCTGTTAAGGCTGCCATTAAACAAGGGGCTTCGCCCCTTGTTTATTAGAAGTTATATCTGTTTTGGTTGTTTTTGGGAATTTTTTTTTATTAACTTTAAGCTAACTCACTCAACTTGCTAACGCAGTTGCAGTTTGCGGCTGACATGACATGGTACTATTAGTGTTACATACTTATATTACCTTGTAGTTGTGCTGCAGTGCCGCGCGAATTTAAAGTTTCGTTAGAACTGTATGTAAATGCGTATACCTATATACAAGGCACGCATTTGGGGTCGTACGCAAATAGCGCCACCCACGTTCAGGTTGGGTAACTTTGATAAAGGTGACACGACATGTTAACGATAAAGCCATTTACGCAACTCTGAAAAAATTGTCAAATTGGGTGGGTGGGCAAAAAATATTGGTAAATTTCGCTGGCGCCATCTGTGAACTTTCACCCGTTTTTAGATGCAGTCACTAAAGTTTTTTTCGACATGGGTCCCTTTAACAGTTAAATTAACAGAGAAATGGTTAGTAGGAGCAAACTCAAAAAGAATACAGACCTGCCCAGTAGCATTTGTGATTGTTTCAAAGTAGTTTCAAGTAATTCTCATCAAAACTGTGACCTGTAGCGACGGACCAACAAACAGACAGACAGACGGACATGACTATTACAATAGATGCTTAAGCTCAGCATCTAAAAATCCGGCGCTTCGCGCAGGATATGTCGACCTGGGGAGGGCCCGAAGTAGATGCTGAGCTTCCAAAGAGGCGCAAGACAATTTATGTTACGCTAAAGGATGATATAAGATTTATGGAAGCGCCCCTACAATCAATAAGACATGTACAAATGTGAGTAGCATGTAGTTAAATATAGCTCAAATTTTTTTGTAAATTGCACCATTCACAAATGACGTTTTTCATGCAGCCTCCCCTACCATCAATAAGCCATATACAAATGTACGTGGCAAGCAGTTAAAACAGAGGTTGTAAAAAATTTGAAGTTAAAAATGGGGGTATCAAAAAATATGATATTTAAATGACGTCATTATAGACGATCCCTGAATATCTATAACTTATATGGGTAAGTCCGTGACATGCAGTTAAAATAGGATGGAAACAAATTTAAATTTGGGACTAAGGGTACTAAAAACTATGATATTTGTAGGACTTCATTATGGACGATCCCTAAATATCTATAACACATTTTGTTGATTCCGTGACATGTAGTTACAATAGGATAGAAACAAATTTAAATTTAGGACTGGTGTACCAAAAACTGATATTTGAAGGACGTCATTATGGACGATCCCTGAATAAATATAATATATTGAGGTAAGTCTGTGATACGTAGTTAAAAATAGTTGTAAACAAATTTATTGTTGGGACTAGGGGTTCAAAAAATTATGATATTTGAAGGACGTCATTATGGACGATCCCTAAATATCTATAACACTGAAGGACGTCATTATGTGCTCAGCTTCTAAAAATGGTTAAATAATTAAAAATGCGGGGGGCACTTAAAATTGTTATATTTTTGAATGACGTCATTAACGGACGCTCCCTCACAATGTATAAGGAAAAATTTGGGAGTTCTTCATTCAATCACTAATTGTGAAAAATTGATTAGTGCGATCTCAATTAAAAAAGATACACCACAAGTCCCTGGCATTTCCAAGTGTTTAAGAGTTGTTACATATTAATCGCTTCAAAAATGCAACCTGCAGCGTATGCCTAACTGGCGGTCAGAGAAACATACATTTTGTCGGTTTTTATACGTGACTGAAATGGAGAGTAAAAAATATTGAAAGTTGGTCCACTTAACTGCTAATTGCAAAAAACTTATAAAATGGTTTGCAACCAAAAACTATATATTTCCTCCGAACTCGTAACCGAGGACACTTTTCTCCCAGTATCAAAATAGCTCCACTAAAAGAAACTAGTCTATCGATCCACAAAATTTATATATGTACTCGTAAACGTTCTTATAAATGTGCAAAATATCTAATCTAAAGTACGATGCAAGTTTAGTAGCATCTTCTTAGCAAATACTTATTCAACAAAGTGCTAAACTATTAACCATTATTTCATAAACTTGGGAAAAGATGCATTTAGTTCTTCAGTTAGTTATGAATGCATGTTTTTTTAAATGTCATCGAGTGCATAATTTTTGTGGAAAGAAACACTCGTCGAAACATGGATAGTATGGATACATTTGTTTCCTTGACAGAAGTGATTTTGATACTGGGAGAAAAATGTCCTCGGTATGCTTCAGAAGGAAATTGTCCGGGAGGAAAATGTTCTACAACTTATGGTTCTACACATTTATTGAAGCTGATATTCGCTGAGATGGGTTCTTATGCTTTCCATTTGATATTTTCGAAGATCACGACTAAATACGTTTGAGGCATATTCAAGTTTGCATCTGATGTACGTTTTAAATTATGCAGAATGCTGAGATTGGAATTTTTTATAATTTCGCCTGTGTCAAATTCTGAAAATCTCAGCAACTCGATTTACAGAGAAATTCACTTAAAAGGGACTCTGCGGGACCAACCAAATCGATCCCTTATAACCGAATTCGCCTTTAACCGTATAAGGGATTTCCCCTTGATGAGAACTTTAGTTAGGTATTTAAAAGTTGTAGATTTTATTCTTAGAAAAAGGGTAAGATATTTACAATGTTGTCCGCTGTTCAAAAAAGTCAGTTAAGGCAGTTTGTTTGGATTTGTTTTGATTCTGATCTTGAAGCACTCGTAGACTTAAATTAAATTAAATTTTTGGATCATATATAATGCTTCTAATACACTTGGGATTAATAGGCATTCTTCTTATATAGTTTCTTCATCTTCGTAATAGTCCTCATCTGAATCGGTAGATTGAATAATGTTGTTCACTTTTGTTTCCTCAGTCATTTCCTCTTCAGTCAGTAAGTTGTCATCGATAGCCGCATAATCAGAAAGCGTCAGGGTCTCCACAGCCGAGGCTTCCATTCCTAAAGATGTAGCAGCTAGTTTTAAAGCTGCATCGTCCTCCTCCTCGTAATCCGGCTGAACCTCCTCAAGGTGAAAGTATACTTGCATAATTGTGAAATCCTGTGTTAAGAATATATGTCAATCTAATTTCTAATATAATAACATTGGGGATTCCTAAAATGGTAAAATTTGTATGACTCATTTACGGACGTTCCCTGCATGCATACTAGTAAAATCCTACTTTAAGAATATACGTCAATGTAATTTCTAAACTAATGAAAGTGAGGATTCCTAAAATGGTAAAATTTGTATGACATCATTTATGAACGACCCCTGCATGCATTCTAGTAAAATCCTATGTTAAGAATATATGTCAATCTAATTTCTAATTTCTAATTTTATGAAAGTGGGGATCCCTAAAATGGTAAAATTAGTATGAAGTCATTTATAACCGACCCCTGCATGCATTTTAGAAAAACCCTATGTTAAGGATATATGTCAATCTAATTTCCAAACTAATGAAAGTGGGGATCCCTAAAATAGTAAAATTTTTATGACGTCATTTATGGACGACCCCTGCATGCATACTACAGCTACTGTAAACTTCGTACATAAGCAACTCCGTGGGACCGGCCAAATCAGTGCCTTTTAGCGGTTATTCCTTTTAACCGTTTAAGGAATTTTCCTTGTGTGCGGAACGATATAAATATTTACAGATATACAGTTGAAATTTTTCTTATTAGTTGTAAGTTAAAACAAAGTCAAGATATTTTTTTACAGTTGTGTGAATTCAAAGGTAAATACATAATCAATAAGCATAATCAATCAGCAAGGCTGTATCGACATCAGGACGGGAACATGGTTTATGCTTCTTGAAATTTTTTCCTTGCATCCACGCTTCTGTGATGTTCTCACCGTCTTTTTTAATTCTACACAACATTCTTTGGATACGTCTATTAGCTTGTGCAAGCTTAGTTTTGCAAAAGTTCATACTTTTGCTCAGTGTTAAGTGAATTTCTTTTTCTCTTCGCCGGCATTTTAAACAGAATATTAATGCTGATGGACTGATGAACTACTGACAGTAGTTTCGAGCAGTCAACAGTCACCAAGTATGCTGTGTATTCTATAAATAACATGACCTACTTAAATGCACTTAAAAAAGTAAAGAAGATAAGGAAATTAGGTAGGTATTGGTCAGGTACTAATGTAGTTACAGTGTTATCCCTGATACTTCGTCCCTCAATTTAAGAAAAAATTTCTTTTAAATGACCAAAAATACCATAATATGGTACAAAATCAATTGCTTACAACGGTTTATTCCTTATATCGAATACCTTTCAACCGGAAAATTATAACATTGCTAGCATAGCCGGCCAACCAAATGGTCTATTTTTCTTGCTAATAGCGGTTATTCCCTTTAACAGAGTTGCTAATATACGAAGTTTACTGTATATACAAACGTGAATTATTATTCACGGGACATCATTTGTTCGTAACCCCTAAGCCCCCAGAACGACATTTCTTGCGTGTCTGAAGTAAGAGACCAATTGTCTGCACTGCACTGTAGCATAGATTGGAATACTTGTGTTTGCCCGGCAGAGTTAAAACACAATGGTATGTATTTTGTTTTCTGCATTTGTTTTGTATGCGTTTACACGCATTCCAGTCGTTTTTAGAAGCTCACTTTCCTGATTTTTGACATGGGTCCACTCAACTGTTAATTGTGGATAAATGGTTGGTCCGATCATCCTGAAAAACAATAGGGCACCTCTTGCTCGCATTCCTGAGAGTTTAAAATTTGTTGGAAAGTAATCACTTAAAAACTGTGACCTGTAGAGCAACCCCAACAGACGGACGGACGGACAGACAGACAGACAAAACCATTTCAATAGATGCTCAGCATCTAAAAAGCTTTGGAATCTACAAAAAACGACCTACTTAGATTTAAGATAATGTAAATGTCCGGATAAGATATTGTCTGTTCATAAATTAGAGATATTTGGGAAAGTGGTCTCATGCATTTATTTTATACGGCCCAACCCTGCGCCAATACACACGCGTGGAGGGCGGGTACAATAAATGACCACCGATAAAGACTACCTTCTTAAATATCACTTACAAGGGAATGGTTTCACATGTTACCCGTCGATTTCAAAAAGTTATATCTACAAAAATCAGGCTACTTTTGAATAGTGGGGATCCAAAGTAACTCGAGTGCATTTTGCGTTGTTCGGTCACAATAGCCCGCCAAAGTTTTAAAAAATTCAAATTTTGATATTTTGCGACCCTAGTACTTTTACAGTTCTTGTCCGATTTTGATGAAATTTCGTTTTTTGGGATCCTTACGCTTTTTACTGAAAAGCAATTTCAGGATTTTGAAAAATTCGAAAATTTTCATTTTTTTGAAAAAAATCCAAGAAATGAGTATATTTGAGGCCCAATTTTTTAACACAGTTTTTTCAACAAAATGGAAATTTTTGAATTTTCAAAATCTTAAAATTAATTTTTAGTATAAACCCTAAGAATCACAAAAACCGAAATTTCATCAAAATCAGATGAGAACTGTAGAAGCTACAGGGCGGCAAAATATTAAAATTTGAATTTTTTAAAACTTTGGCGGGCTATTGTGACCGAACAACGCAAAATGCACTGGAGTTACTTTGGATCCCTACTATTTAAAAGTAGCCTGATTTTTGTAGATATAACTTTTTGAAATCGACGGGTAACATGTGAAACCATTCCCTTGTTAGTATTTATGAACACACAATAAGTGCAGCTTACAAGGGAATGCCGCCTCTCTCAATTTTAAAAACAATACCCACACTGAATTTGGCTGCACTTGGTTACTACAAATCCAAAGTAACTCGACTGCATTTTGCGCTGTTCGCTCAAAATCACGCGCCAAAGTTCAAAAAAATCGATTTTTTGCAATTTTGCTACCCTGTAGCTCCTACAATTTTAATCGGATTTTCAAAAAATTTGTAGTTTTGCGATCACTATAACATTATCCAAAAAGCTATATAAAATTTGAAAAATGTTCACTTTTCTTATAAAATTAGGGTATTCTGAGTGCCTTAAAAAATTGGTTTTTAGAAAAAATTTCAGAAAAAAATTTAAAAATTGGAAATTATAAAAGTTATAATTTTTATTTTAAGACTATGTGCTAGATATCCCAAAAATTTAAATTTTTTGAAAATCGCACAAACAATCTAGAAGCTACAGGGTTGCAAAGTTCCATAAAATCGATTTTTTTGAACTTTGGCGCGTGATTGTGAGCGAAGAGCGCGAAATGCATTTGAGTTACTTTGGATCTGGAGTAACCAAATTTGGTATGGGTATTGGTTTTAAAATCGAGAGAGTACATGCCCGGCATTCTCTTGTTAATTGTCAAGAACTGTAATGCTCTAGTTGATTGGCTTTGATTCATTTTTATCATTTTTCTTCTAAAATCCCTTTAAAGTGACCTAAAATACCAAAAATGGTGAAAAATCTGTCCCTTTAATCCGGAAAATAATTTTTAGCGGTTCCCTTGTAACCGGATATAGCAGGCGTGCTTGGGTGAGCGATTAGGACTGCAGACTGTAACGAAATTTACAGTCTCAGACCCGGCTTCAATCCTCGGCCACTGCTAATCGTTTACGGCTCGGTGTTGTACGGTAAACGTCACTGGATGGTTGATTGAAACCCAATCTCCTTCGGTGCTCCTTAGTGACCACTACTTACTGTAGGGGCCTAGGGAATGAGACTTCTTTACTGTGGAGGAGGGGACGGGGATAGGTGAAAGGGTACAAAGACCGAGACGATCTAACGCGGTAGCGGTAGCCTCCTATTTCCTCACTCACAGTGACTGGTTGAGTCTGGTTGTATGAACTTTGGTTAAATCGACCCCATGAATAAATTATTATTATTATACCCGGGTAATTTTCACATTGAAACATAGGCTGGCCAACCAAATGTTTAAAATTTGTCGCATATAGCGGTTTTCCCTTGGAACAACATCCCGTTTTAACGAATTTCTCTGTACTCGATATTTGTGGAGTAAATCAGATTCCAGCAATTGTAATTAATTTTTAATAAGCACTGTGAATACACTATATTTGTATCTTGATTGTCGTTTGGGGCGTTTACTCATTTTATTTATTTTGGATTGCCAATCTATTAGCGGTATCTGTATTGCTAATTTTGCATTGATTACTCAGAGCTATTGTAAATTGGAGTTTTTAGTAGCTCTTGTACTTTTTCCGCGTTTTGTTTTTTCCACTTAGGTATGTGCTAGTTCTGTGGCAGGCGGAAGCCTAAGATCATGTTAAAAGTACCGGGAATTAATAATATATTATTTGTTAATTTCCCCGACTTAGCGCATACAAGTTGAGGAATATTTTTGTTTTACTGTTTAATTGTTTCATTTTATATTCTTTATTCATTCATTATAGGCATTTCAGATTACTTCTGAACAAGTAACTCGAACCAAGATGGACCAGACGTTGGGATTAATTCTTTTGGCCAGCATAATGTTTGTTGGGAGCTTTATTGCTGGCTCAGTTCCAATCATTATGCACATGTCAGAGGTCTGCTACACAATTTTTTTGTGAATTTATTAAATAAGTTTTTATTTTTGTGAAGTTTTTAATGTAATTCAGTTAATATTAATAATGATAAGTGTTTCCCGGGAAGATCCCTAAAGGGGTTTAGATACATCTTTTGTTAAACCCAGGTGTTACTGTTTAACCCTCGCATAACCATTTTTGATTATTTTGGCCCTCACAACTTGTTACATGACTATTTCAGGAAAAGTCCAATAAAGCAAGTTGTACTTTCTAAGTACGCATCACTTACGTCGTACTGCCAGTTCTGGCTAAAATAGATAAGTTAGCAATGGCGTAATGTTCAAAATTCAGCAAAATCGCTTTTTAGAAGCTGAGCTTAACCATTTATCAAAATGGTCATGTCCGTCTGTTAGCTGTACTCTACAGAACACAGTTTTGAACACATTTTCCTCAAACAAACGTTTAAACGACCACAAATGCGGCTAAACAGGTCTGCATTGTTTTTAGTTGTAATTAGACGAACCAGTTATCCACAATAAACCGGCCAATGGACCCAGGTCTAAAATTTGTTAAGTGAGAAACACAATAACGGGTAAAACTAATCGCACTATTCCAAGCCAGGTACATACTTGCCTCTAAACCTAGGTACATATTGTCATGAATACGTCTTCCGTTGCAGTCTATCGACTATTATTATTATTACTATTAGTCGAGTAGGATTCTGGATTTGGTTATCCAAATCCAGGCCTGATTATTATGTGTTTTGGTGTGAAAGTGTGTTGGCGTGTGTTGATATTGTAAATAATAAATTGTTCATATTTTAACCATCACTTACCATTGTGTCTTGTAAACCAACATGACTTTGACAAGGTGCTTGGCTTAATTTTCGTCCGGAGCTCTCACCGCTGGCTGCACAACCCGTTTCTTTTTTCCGAACTCCGTCTTCCTGCTCAATTCTTCTTGCTTTGCTTCCTGCTTTTCCAGTTGAAAATGTCAGGTGTATCGAGGTAACAATATTTTTGTTTAGTCCGACGACAGACCATTTTAGTAAACTCACAGGTTCTTTGTTCTGGTATGGGCTGTCAGCTGAATCGTTGCGTTTTATTTTTGTTTGGGATGTTTATGCTCATTTTAACGTTAGCGCGTTCCTAGTAATAGCGCCGAGCGCTTGCTGTGCGTAAGAAACAGGGGCGGAAGTTTTTGTATACCGCTAAGTTTATTTAATTACTTGTGTCAGTCGGTAGTTACGGCCGACGCCGTTCTCTCTAACTAGACAAGCTTGTTTGTTTCGCTGCTTTTGTTGTTGGGGTGGTTGCCTATTAACAAAACTAAATTTTGGTTGCTGTTTTATTTGTTATTCACGTTTTTTTCAGCAAAGAATTTTAAGATTCGCGCCGCGCCGTGTTGCGCGCGATTTCCCGCGTGTCCACTGTGTTGCCTTCTAGAAAACTGTTGCTATTCTCTAGCCAGGATGCACACTTAGGTAAGAGACGTATGAGAGGGCGTATCTAAAAATGGGAGGGGTTAACTCAACAATTATAGTCAATAACACAAGTTTATTCTCGTGAGCTGGTCTTACGCACCAGGTCTCTTTATTCACTCACAAGTTAATACAAATTCCACAATTACAATCTTGAATCAACTTAGAATAAATAACCTAGCTTGACGATGTTACAATGCTGCCAAGTCACCACTTCTATTTATACTAGTAAGTAAGTTAAGATCGATCAAACCTTGGTAGATTACCCTGGGATGCAACAATGGGGCAATTAGATACTCTTCAGTGGTCTTCACTGTCCCGTACCAGAGTGAGACAGAATTCTTCTAAGTCTTGAGTGTATAGGCTGAAGGCTTCTTTAAGTCTTCTAAGTCATTGGCACATGACTTAATTCTTCTAAGTGTTTCGCGTAAATCTTACTATTTACCTAACACCTATTTAGCAACAACTCTAGCGTACCCTTAACCTGTGTCAAGGAGACCAAGAAGTTACTAAATCTTTCGCAGTCAACTTAACTGTCCCTATCGCCTAATTAATAACAACTCTGCGTACCCTTAACCTGTGTTAAGGAGACCAAGAATTTACTAAGTCTTTCGCGATCTGCTAAAATGTTCCTAACTCCTTTTAGTAATAACTCTGCGTACCCTGAACCTGTGTCAAGGAGACCAAGATATTACTAAGTCTTTAGAATATTCCAAGTCTTTGGCAAACCCGAAAATATTCTGAGTCTTTAGCGAACAACTTAATTATTCCTAACTCCTTTTAGTAATAAGCCTAGCGTACCCTCAACCTGTGTCAGGGAGACCGGAATATTACTAAGTCTTTAGAGAATTCTAAGTCTTTGGCAAGACAAGAATACTCTAAGTCCTTAAAATATTCAAAGTCTTTTGCAAGACTAAAATATTCCAAGTCTTTTGCGCACCGCCTAACTTACCTACGTGAGTAAGTTCGTGATCTTAGACACTTTTCGTTTAAGTCTTTGGCGAAGATGGTAAACTATAAAAACTGCTGTCTTTGAGTCAACCCTAACTTGGAACTTCACTTGACTCAACTTACGCAGCTCACGTCTCAAGAACTCACGAACACAGACTGGCTACCCTCTCGGAGGCTGTTTCCATATTTATAGCAGAATTCTATTACATATGCATTAGCATGTAATAGCCGAAGGAACGTTTAAATAACGAATCCGTCAAAGTACTTACTTTTAATGTGTTTTGGCAAAAAAAACAGATGTTCTGCACATCTTGTGTTTTTATTCTATTTTTAGCTCATTTTAATGTCTTTTTGTCAAGAGCTTTGATTGATGGCCTACCATTGCTATGTTTCTTTATTACGCACATATATGCACGTGTACGATCTTTTTTTGTTGGTTAGAAAACTTTATGTAACAGGTGGCCAATAGAGTCCTATTCTTTCTGTTACGTACATATATGCAGGTGTTCTTGTGATTCTATGAAGTATAAAATCGTTTGCCAGATGGCTGTTTACCAACTGCTGCAATGATAACGAAAACGTTTTTCATGTGTAGTAGTATCGTATGCTTACTACTACACACTACTCGGAAAACTTAAGAAATTGGTATGTTTTACGTTTTCTTACCCACATGAGTGTTACTGCAAGTGACACTCACTCATCACCAATACGACATTTTCTAAGAAATCCGTATTATTGGTAATCTCCAGCATCTTATAATGCTATAGTAGTACCTATAGGCACCTACCTCAACTATACTCATACCTACCTACCTACTTGTAAATAAAAGATTCATTCGTTTACTTAAACGACATGAGAAAAGATGTAGCGATGTTTACGTGTGGTGAGATGCAGATTGGAGAGAAGCTAACATGTGTGCATGTGTATTGGATTACAATAGGAAAGATAGGCATACAGCACAACGTACATTCTTGCCCTGTCCATCGTTTCTCTCTCTGCTCTCCTCTTCCTTCGTCTCTCTTCTACTCTCCTCCCCTCTCCTCTCTGTGTGTGGAAGGAATGGGATAGGAAAACGTAGTAACGTTGCATTCATTTCGAAGTGTAGAAACGTCAGATTCTAACAACTGTTTCAGGAAGACCATCATTGCCTGTTGTCATGCCTACGTTGGCACAGTTGACGCTGTCCGTGCACACTATACCGCCATTTTCCCTAAGGTTTTTAGGTAACTCCAGGTGGCACTCATCTTTTTAGAAGCTGAGCTTAAGCATCTAATGAAATGGTCAAGTCGGTCCGTCCGACCATCCGTCTGTCTGTTGGCCGTACACTACAGGTTACAGTTTTAAAGCCATTAACTTTAAACAACTCGTAAACGATTAGAAATGCGAGCAGGCAGGTTTGTATTGTTTTTTTACTTTGGTCACACTGTCCATTTCTTCACAATTAACAGTTAACTGGACCCATGTCAAAACTCAGGAAAGTGAGCTTGGCAAAAACGGCTCGATAGAGTTAACCAATGGATGATGCATGTACATACCACGTAATTTTAAAGCTCTGCGCGGCAAGCTTTATATCTTATAGTACAGACCCAGCAAATCTCAGCTACAGTTTTCAATAGTATGTGTCCTGCAAAGTCAGACAAGCTGGGAACAGGTTATAGATATTCAGGGATCGTCCATAATGACGTCACTCAAATATCAAATTTTTCAGAACCCGCAGTCCCAACATTGATTTTTTTTAACCTATTTTAACTACATGTCACAAATACTTATATATGATATATATACACTAATAAACAGGGATCGTCCATGATAAGGTCCTTCAAATTTCATAGGTTTTAGCACCCCTAGTCCCAAAATTGATTTTTTTCTAACTTATTTTAACCACATGTCAAAGAATTACCTATATATGATATAAATATTCAGGGGTTGTCTATAATGACGTCCTTCAAATATCATAGTTTTTAGTACACCCAGTCTCAACATTACATGTTTTTCCATCTTTTGACTACATGTCACGGACTTACCTATGTGTAATAGATATTTAGAGAGGATCGTCTATAATTACGTCCTTCATAGTTTTTAGTACCCCTAGTCCTTACATTAATTTTTTTCCAACCTATTTCAACTATATGTCACAGAATTACTTATATATGATATAAATATTCAGGAATCGTCCATAATGACGTCCTTCAAATATCATAGTTTTTAGAATCCACAGTTTCAACATTAAATTTGTTTCCATCCTATTTTTACTACATGTCACATACTTACCTATATGTGTTTTAGATATTTAGGTATCGTCCATAATGACGTCATTCCTACCTATCTACATAATTTACTTGATTTTTCACGATATAATAATAATAATAATAATTTATTCATTGAGTCGATTTGGCGTCAGCCCATAAAACATTGTTAAGTTTTTACAAAGTGGTTATTTACAATTTGATCAAAGATCAAATGATCCCTGGTAATTTAAATATATTATCGGTAAAGGTTTCTTGTTTTGCTTTCTTGGTTGTGCTGTAAGAAAAAGGTAAAACTGCGTTTCTTTTTGTTATCATTTCATTATAGTGTTGAGTAATATTGAGTTTACAGAACATATATTTCATTTATATAAATAATAAAATAATATACAAATGAATGAATCATGTGTTATGTGATAAGTGTTATGGTTGTTGAGTTGTGTTGGGTGACGGAGTTATGTTTCTTTGATACAACATAGGTAGAATTTTCGGGTTCTTAGAGCTTCATCCCAGAAATTAAAGAGTTGCTGAAAGACCTCTGCGTCAGAGTAGCTTCTGAAGATTGCTGGAATGAGGTTCTTTTTTGTCGGTCTGCTGGTGTATAGCTTTATGAGGAACTTTGTTCGGGGTGGTTTGTAATGCGGCCAGTCAAGCATTAAATGAAAAGCGTCTTCCACTTCTTTGCCACATAGATCACAGTCAGTACCTCCTTGTTTCCATATCTTGTTTATACCGTTCAGGTTGGTAGCTTTTCCTCTAATTACTATTATAGGAAGGCCAGTTCTCAGGTTAAGTATAAATTTTGCCATGTTTCATTCTATTTTAATATCAAAATATTCTGACTTTATAGCATGGGTCTTTAAACAGGCATAGAATTTCATTGCATTGCAGCTTTGCATTCTGAGGACGTCATTGTTGATACAGCTTAGCCGGTATTTCTCGATGATTTCACTTCTGTGTTTAGTGAGGTATTCGCCGTTTAGGTTTTCAAAAACTTCCTGAAGAGATGCGTCTGCCAGGAGCTTTTTGATTTGAAGTATCCAGTTATATCGAGTGTCTGTAGCTGTAAGCTTCAGCGTTTCTTGATAGCAGTTTTTAATAATACTGCTTTCCTTAGCATTTAGCGTTTTCTGCAGAAACTTAAGCAGCGCTTTAAATAAAAGTAGCTTCATGTTCTGTGCTCCTGTTTCAAGGCGCAGAAAAAAGCCAGGAGTAGAGTTGATAATGCCTGTGAGTCGTCGGAGAAATGCTGTCTGGAACGTCTCCCAATCATCGCAGTAGCGGAGGCCCCATATAGGTGCTGCGTACATAAGTATCGAAAATTCGTATTAAAAATTTTGCTCTGGGTGGAAGGAACTCCCAAGTAGACGTATTTGTTTACTATTTCAAATAGCTTACCCTCCCAGTTAAATCTCATCGAGTTACGTAGCTTGTTTCCTTTCCTCAAGATCATGATTTTAGTCTTGGCTAGGTTAACTTTTAGGTCGTTGTCTTTAAAGAAATTACTGATAGTGTCAATTTAATTTTGTAGTTCCAGCTCATTTGAGGCGAGAAGTATAATATCGTCCGCGTAGAGTAGAATGAGCGGTTCAATAGTAAACATTCGTATTCCTTGGAATTTGCTTTTACGAAGAATTTCCGTTATTTTGTCAATGTAAATGCTAAATAAAGTTGGAGACAGAGTTTCTCCTTGCAACACACCACCCATTACTTTTATCAGGTCAGTAAATCCTTCCTTACATCGGTTCTTGGTTTTTGGTTGGTCATACAGTTCTTTATTATTCGGATGCCAATAACCATTCCCCTACTTTTTCTTCCTCTCTTTCCTACCGCTGGTATTACTGTTAATTTAAAATCGTGAAAAGTGTTTTTCAAATTGTCAGTTATTTCACTGTTCCAAGTTTCAGATAAACAGAATATATCCACGTCATGTTTTAAAACTGTGTTGATTTTGTCGTATGTACAATTTTTGATTCCGTTAACGTTCCAGTATAAAATTCTATTTACAGATTTTACAGGGAGTTGTATGCGCTTGCCGATTTCCTATGAGTTAAGATTATTGGTAGTGTCCATGTTGTGTGGTTTTGATTCCTCCTTTCTCTTCTTTTCTCTATCTTCAAATCGTTTCTTACTAAGTTCTGGGGGTAGGTCAGCATTGATAAATATTGGGTTGCCGCTTCTGTTTTTTAGCAGTCCTTTGGCCTTCACGGCCGCAACTCTGTCCGTTCTTCTTAGAAAGGTTACTAAAACAGTTCGGCTTTTACCTTCTTCTTTAGGCCCAAGCCGTCTAGTTGACTCAATGTCTGCCTTAACTTTGAGTTCCGAATGTATAAGCTGGGTTATTGTCGAGTTTAGTTCTTCCCTTGTTTCAGTACTTGGATCGGCTATTCCTTTGATTAGGACGTTGTATTGTCTAGCATCATTGGTAATTCTGTCAATCTGCTTCTTGCATTTTGCGAGTTCAACTTCCAGGAACTTGTTGGAGGTTTCAAGTTTTGTCACAGACACTTCGAGGGTTTTGGTGCGTCCAAGCAATTCTTCATAAAGTTGGTGTTGTTCCGCAAGCTTCGTTCTTATTTCTTGAACGTTTTCTAAAATAGTGTTGGTGGACACCTCCAAACTTTTGCGTTGTGCCTTAGCTTGACTGTCCATCTTGCTGCTCAACTGTGCAAAAAGGTCTCTTATCTCGTCGCCCATCTCTTCGTTTTTAGTCTTTTTTGCGTTTTCAACAACACTGGGGGATGAGTCTACGCTGCCTCTTCCTCTTTTGTTGGTAGTTTTAGCAGTTATTGGTGTTTGTCCTGTAGCTTGGTTGTGAACTACGGGCTTCTGTTGTTGTGGAGATCTTTAGATCCCCATCGGCTAACTATTGAACGTTGCTTCGCAACATTCAATAGTTTTGCTTTACGGTTGGTTTCTGTTTTAATTGACCATGCGTATTAGCTGGTGCTCAGGCGTGCAATCGCATCAAATCTTGCTTTTTCCTTGTCTAGTCAATTCATCATCCGCGTCCGTTTTATCTGTATCCTACTGTAGTGTACTAGTTATTTATGTTGCTTTATCGTGGCCGTATTATCTGGGTCTCACTGTAGTATCGGTAAATGAGGAAATCACTTGAGAGACCGTGTTATCGGTGTCCCACTGTAGAGGTCCGCCTTAAATCGCGTCCCTCTGTATATTGCAATTCATAAAAAACTCAAGCCACCAGACCTACAGTGACAGCATCCTTGGCATCACCTAAGATAATTGTCATGTATAGGGCTGGTAGGGAGAATTCGTGACAATTTTTGGCGTGACCCGTATACTTAGAGTACACCGTATAAGTCACTGCTTGGGATTAAAATTAAATTACGAATTGGAAAATTCGGCGTGGCCCGTATACTGGGAAGTGATTTTCACTACTTAAGATTTGAGTTACAATATAATGAAAAAGTTGTTTGTTACGCGTCCGTGTAGCTGTGGGAGAGTGAAAATGACCGTATAAATAAAGGAACTTTGTCAGGTTGTCAACAGTTGACTGACTGTAAAGATGAAATGGTTTCTTATGTGTGTGTTGATAAAATTTATTACAATTATTGTTGTATATTAGTCTTGTTCTTCCTGGGTACACATGTCGTATTCGTAATTCAATGTAATTCCAGGTAGCAAATTCGAATTTTTGACAAGAAAAGTAATAGTGTGGAGGCGCAAGAGGTGAAGTCACTGCAGACTGAAGTTCCACTTGCTGGTATATTTCCTGGTGTGTTTACTATTTTCCGTGTCTTTGGGTAGTTTCAGGTTTTGTATGGGTAGGTTGTGGTAGGCTGCAGTGGAAATTTCAGAAATAGTCGATAGTTTTTCTTCACTTCAGGACTTAATTTAATAATTTATTGTAAAACTTCGATTTGATTCTGACACAGTAGGAATTTATATTTTTGGTGATTGTAATCACAGGTCCAAGGTCACTATTAGGTTCACTAATTTTTCACGATATCGAAATATCGGACCCATTTCAACGTTTGGTATACCATTCGAAAGGTAACGACTAGTAGATTCCGAATAACGGACTCTGGTAGAATTTACTCAAGAACATTTACTATTTTGTTTTAAACCGTTACTTTTTTTTGAAAATTCCGCCTAAAAATGTTTTTATGCGTCGGAAGCCTAAAACAAAATACCCGTTTTCTTAGTTTTTAAAGGGCTTTAAAATGATATATGCATTAACATCGGTCAATTTCGACAAAAAATTATTTAATTTTTTTAATTACAATTAAAGATTAATCATGATCTCAGCTGGCACAACAACTTAAATAGGTTTGCCTATTCATTCTGGTTTCAATGGTAGATCATTTATGTAAACTTGCATTGACTTACGTGTCGAAATTTCGGTTTTAAGATTTTGCGGGAAATTCAAAAAAATGCACTTTTCAAAAACTGAAAATCGCCTTGAGGCATTTTCGCCTAAAACATTTTTTATTAAGAATTACAAGTCTCTATTGAAATTTCCACTACTTACACTTTCACGGCTAAACCATATAAATTTAAAGGCTATTCATTGACTGTTAAGATTTGCCGGTAAGAACTGCCTAACGTTACTTTTAAGGCTGCCATTAAGGGCTAAAGCCCTTTTTTTTTAAATATCATAGTTTTCAGGACCCCCATTTTTGACTTTAAAATTTTTCCTACTTTTTTTAACTGCTTGCCACGTACATTCGTATGTGGCTTTTTGATGGTAGGGAAGTCTCCATAACTGACGTCATTAGTAAAAAATGCAATTTTCAAAAATATGTTAGCGTTTCTTAAATGCATGCCACGTACCTATATATATGGCTTATTGATGGTAGGGAAGCTTCCATAAAAGACGTCATTTGTGAATGGTGTAATTTATAAAAAATTTTCAGCTATATTCAGCTACATGCTACGGACATTCGTATATGTCTTATTGATTGAAGGGGAGCTTCCATATATTTTATTTCATCTTTTAGCGTAAAATAAATTGTCTTGCGTATTTGTTGAAGCTCAGCATCTACTTCGAGCCCGCCTCGGGTCGATTTTTTAATCTTTTCTTGAGGGTCTTTTTCTTGTTCAACCAGTACAGCGTGGTAGCCACTGTCGTACACCACTCCTTAAAAAAAGTAACATTCAAATCTGTCCACTCCTTTTCAGAAAATTTTCTTTCAAAGTAAGTTCCTTTCGGAAATTTTGTGACCCTGGGTCCATGTTTTCAAACTTTCGCTTGTAGTAAATCCAGGCGTCGTTTTCTGATGTGCCCGACCAAATTTCCACTACCCGGGTAGGCGAAATTTTGTATTCGAGGGTAATATCTTATGTGCTTCCAATTTTAGCGTCGAGGATGACCTTATGACATTATTTGTGGAGGAAAATGATTTTTTCATGGGGGGCCGGGTATTTCTTGACAACGAGGCCAAAGAGGTGAACGTGGTGTCATACCCGTCATCAGAGGAACAAGGGCCTGGGGACGATCGCTATAGTCCCACCAAGAGCTTGAAGGGTTCAGAAAACTCTGGCGCCACCTATAACCTAGTGTTCTTCTGGTGAACCCACAGATGCTACTGCACCAATGTATCAGCCAGTGGTCAAGGCTCTGCTCAACGACACCGAACTGATGATGGCGAACGTAGGTCTAGTCCGAAAGAAACAGGTTAGCGGACTATGACTTGCCAAAGGTCACACCGTGTCAAGGTCATTAACTCAAAGGGTTTACCAAAGGGACCGAAGACCAAGAACTTTTCGGCGTTTAGCATGGCCAATTTGGTCTTTGAATTGTTTAAAGAAGATTTGCCACAAGTTATTTCGCAGTCGAGGTTGTTTTTAAGTCGGTTGGCTAGATTTTTTCTTAATTTAGAAGACTTAGCACCACAGGCTTTAGCTATCCAAACGTCTGTTTCTACATCACCTCGGGCAGGGGCACTCAACCCTCATCAGCAGCCGAAAGCAATAACTACTGGAAAGCTAAAGAGGTTACAACGCCGGGGATCGACTTAAACCAAAGCAGCGACCCTGCAACCCGCGCGAAATCAAATTGACCAACTCACAGTCACCGTTTCAACGACCTTTGGCGGGCGCGGCCGTCTAATTACTACTTCGACTCAGACGCAAGGGCATCATCGCAAGCTGCCCCGCCGCCCACCAGCACCAACCAAGGCCAGTGGTTGTAGTGGGCATGTCCCTTGCCAGATCATCACCCACGCTCATGCCATCATTGTCCCGCCTATCCCTATTCGTCCTCTCTTCAACCCTGACCGTGCATTAGGGGGTAATAACGTTAACCCCCAATGTCGCATAGCCATACAGAGCCAGGAAGCATATTTGGCCGGACATTAAAAAAAACAAGATGTCCGCCGTCAACATTTCCAAGTGGTTGGGCGCCCTACAAATGTCCTTTGCCTCGGGGCATGCTTGTCCTATCACCTCCACATCGCTCTCATCTTTCCATTTTGCCCCCTAGGTAACATGTTATTGGGTCTCTCCTCTACTGGTCCGCATCAATTACTCGTCTTCCTGTTTAAAAGTCGGTAAACGCTGATGACACAAATCTCCACGGGATTACGACGCATCATTTGGGGTCAAAATTCTCTGCTCCAGCCCGTCAAGCCTTCCGAAAACTGCCAGGAACCATACTCCACTTCTTTATCAAACTTTCAGTCAGAAAAATAATTTTAAAGTACTATATATCGTTATTACTACGAATTGCAGGGTCATCGCTTCCACTTGAGGATTCAGAATTATTACCTTGATCTGCCAGCTTAATTTCACCTTCAGCAATACACTACATAATTTTTGTCTATCTCATTGTCAGCTTGCTTTTGGAAAAAAATTTAGAAACTTAGGTATCCAAAACGCAGTTATTTGAAACTACTCACCGTAAGTCATACGATTCACAAATAGAATCCAAAGAAATCATGCAGACAATGATAAGAAGGATCACTTCAGTAACATTCTCACTGCTTTGCGCCGGGAGTATCAGTATAAATGTTAAAGCAATTCAAAATTATACTTCTCTTTCCGTTTTTGCTTTTTATTGTTTGTAAATTCAGAAATGTTTTTCGTCGTTTCTTTGCCTGCCTATATCCTTGTAATGTAATGTAATGTAATTTAATGGCTTTATTGTCAAACATAACAGCGACAAGCGCTGATTTCCATAAGCAGACATTCATAATACTTACTAACTAAATTACAATAATAATAATATTTATAATTAATACAACAATTATCTTAAACCAATCAACCATTTGTTTAAATTAAATTGAAAATCCTTTATGTCTTTACTAGCATGCACTGTTAAAGGGATAGAATTCCATAGTTTAGCAGAACGATATTGATACGAGTTATGATAAAACGAAGAACATTTCTTTATTTTTAAAAAATGCGAGTGACGTGATGAACGTCCATTGTCTTCTCTTTTGACTTCTTGTAAACATGCTAGTTGAAAAGTTTGAGATAGAAAAACACGTGTCATAGAAGCAGTCATATAAGCTAGTCTTTCAAATACTGTTAGTATTGAAAAAGATTCATAAAGCTTAAACAAATCTATTTGTTTCTTTCTAGAATTACTTTTTTGTGGAATTGACCTAATATGTTTTGAGTTCATATTAAAATGATACCCTTTGAAATAAATACACTTAAGAAAGTGGTCAATAGTTTTTTGACATTTTTGTAGCAGATTATTAGCTACCGCACCCCACACAGGGAGTCCAAAGTCAATTTGTGAGAATATTAAAGATTTAAATACAATCTGTAGTAAATTATCCTTGATAAACCGCTTAAACTTAACTAGTTGTGAACATTTAAACGTAATTTTACAATTTACATGATTACAATGAATATAAAATTTAAGGTAGTTGTCAAAATAAATCCCTAAATATTTAAAACTATTCACTTTCTTCACTATGTTATTATCACACATGATAGAATTAAAATTACATTGCTGTCTGGACTTGAATTTTGAAAACTCCATAAACTCTGTTTTGACAAAGCTTATTTCCATATCATTGGAGTTGCACCAATTGTGTACATTTCTTAAGACATTTTCAAGTTCAGCCTTTAATTGTATGGATGTGTCAGCCCTACATACCGATTCAATATCGTCCGCATAAAGTGCAGAGTCCTTTAGTACATGTGATATGTCGTCAAAAAATAATATAAATAGAACGGGTCCAAGAACACTTCCTTGGGGAACCCCACCATTCAATGGGTATGGTTTAGAGATAAAATCACCCAGTTTTATATGGAACTTGCGGCCAGAAAGATAATTACATAATATTCTAATTAAATAGCTGGGTAAATTATATCTGTCATGCAGCTTTCGAATCAGTTTTATATATTTAACTGTGTCGAAGGCTTTACGAAGGTCAATAAAAAGTACTGCACATAACTTTTTATCTTCCAGAGCTGAGTAAATTTTATGTGTCATTGGAGTTTTTCACAATTTTAGAAAAAGCTACAACAATGTCATTTCGTTAAGGCTTTAGTAATAGCATTGGTGACAGAGTGTTATTAATTTCTGTAATTTTAGGCCTAATAATTTTTATAGCATCACTGTCTTCGAAAACATCACTGTCCTCTTCATCCACAATCATTCGACATCTGGTACGACTAAGTAATCATTTCTTTATACTCCAATTGATTGGATTTACTGATGCGCAAATTCCATCTCTTATAATATTTTCTACAAATTGGATATTGTTCCATATTTGGATCGGAAGTAGTGCCTGGCATAGCTGACATGCAAGGTAGATAGTAAATTAGTGATTTGTTTTCTTTAACCTCGCCATTAAAATTTTATTAAGAATCCCAAACTAGTTTCCAAGGTTTTCAATCAATGCAAAACAGTCAGAGGAAAAAACTACAAGTAATTAATTTTATTTTATTGTAATATAATTTATTTATTAATATTATTATTAATATAATTTATATCTCCTATAATTCAGAACGAATAACTTTTTTCCTTCTACAAGCAATCTAAACTAAACCGCACTAAAACAATTCAAATGTGGCGTTTATGTCACCCAAAAGCTTAAAAAATGTACAGAATACAAATTGTTTTATGCTGTTACAAAAGCTTCTGAGAACTAAAAATGCCTGGCGCTTATTTAAAGCCCGGCACTTAAGCGAAAATTTACGGAACTAATTCTTAGAAGTAGCTTATGTTTATTATCTTTTCTTAATCAATGTGGAAGAGTTGACAATTTTTCTCTAACAATGCTGGCGTGTTAACTAAGTTAAATAGATTTGTATAATCAAAGTAAAATTAACACCTAAAATAAGACTTAATTAAAACTTTGGTTCAGTAACAAAGTACAGTAAATTTTTAAATAATGGTTTTTGTAATTTTTTAAAATTTCTTGTAGTGGCAGCTTAGCGCTTCTTAAATACCCTGCGCTTTAATTTCTTATTGAATGCAAACGGCCAAAAAGTCAAACTAAATAACTAATCTACACAAAATTATGCCTAAAACCACAGCTTTGCGTCGTTCTTTATTAAATAATAATAATAATAATTTATTCATTGAGTCGATTTGGCCGCAGCCCATACAACATTGGTAATTTACAATTGGTTTTGCAAGGATATTGATCCTTGGTTGAATAAGGTATTTGTGTAAGATATAGAGTATAGATATCAGTATGTATGTATAAAAGTGCGTTGGTAGTTTCTTGAATTTTGTTTTTAGCCTGTACGAAAAGCATGATATAAATTAGCCTTGAATGCGTCATGGTTCATGGTAAACAAATTACAGTTAGTTATTCGAAGTATTAATCACAGGAGTCACAGAGAGCATTTAAGGTAGTAATGCAATATAATACAGGTAGAAATCATTTTTCTATATAGAGTAGAGTGAGGGAGGGGGGACAGGGGTGGTGTAGTGGGGGGGGGGGGGGGGTTATTCTTCCTCGATACATTTAAAGTAAAAATTCCTGGTCCTTAGGGCTTCATCCCAAAAATTGAAGAGTAGTTCAAATCCTTTTGCATCTGGGTAGCAGCTGAAGATTTTCAGTATGAGAGTTTTCCTGGTCGGTCTTGCTTCACTCAGCTCGCTAAGGAATTTTGTTCTGGGTAATATATAATGTGGACATTTAAGCATTATGTGGTAGGTGTCTTCTTCCTCTCTTCCGCATAGCTCGCAGTCAAATGTTTCAGCTTGCTTCCAAATTTTCTTCATACCATTAAGGTTGGTAGTTTTTCCTCTAAGGACAATTCTGGGAAGACCAGCTCTTAAATTCAGTACAAATTTCACCGTGTTCCAGGCTAGGTTCATCTCAAAGTATTCTGATCTTAGGGCGTGGGTTTTCAGGTTTGCGTAGTGTCTTAGAGTTCTGCCACTCTGCATTGCCTGAACATCCTCGTTAATACAGTACAGTCGGTACTTTTCTAGGATCTCTCCTCTATGCTTTTTAATGTAATCGGTGTTCAGATTTTGGAGAACCTCGTTTAGAGATGCATCAGCAAACATCTTTTCCACCTGCAGCTTCCAGTTATAGCGGGGATCAGTGGCTTTGATCTTCATTGTCTCTTGGTAGCAGTTCCAAGTAATGCTGCCTTCTTTGGAGCTGATGATGTTTTCGAGGAATCTGAGTAAAGCTTTGAATAATTTAAGTTTTATGTTCACCATTCCCGTCTCTAGCCTGAGGTAGTAACCTAGTGTTGAGTTGGATGAACTTGTAAGTCGTCGTAAAAACATAGTTTGGAAGGTTTCAAGTTCAGTAATGTAGCGGATTCCCCATACAGGCGCAGCATACATTAGTGTCGAGCCAACAAGAGAGTTAAAGAGTCGGATGTGTAAGTTAATGTCCCTTAGTTTAGCTCGATAAAAAAGTTCAAATAGTTTGGCTTGCGCTCCTTTAGCCTTGCCAAAGAAGTGTTCTTTTGCTTCATTAAAGATTCCGCTCTGAGAGAATGGGACGCCTAAGTAGACATACTGGCTCACAATTTCTAGTGGTTCGCCTTCCCAGTTAAACTTAGTGGAGTGACTAATTTTGTTTCCCTTCCGAAAGATCATCACCTTTGTTTTTGATAGGTTAGCTTTCAAGGCATTTGATTTGAAGAAACTGCTAAGTATTTGTCTTTGAAGATCCAGTTCGTTAGAGGCAAGAAGTATAATATCGTCAGCGTATAACAGTATTAGAATTTCAAGGGTGAACATTTGAATTCCTTTAATGCCGCTAGCTCAGAGTATTTCGGTGATTTTATCGATATATATAGTGAACAGAGTTGGCGATAGGGTTTCACCCTGTAATACTCCCCCTGTTACGCTTATCAGGTCTGTATACCCTTCCTTGCATCTAACTTTGGTCTTGGCTAGGTCATAGAGTTCCTTAATCTTTGCTATGTAATAGTCACTCAAACCCGCTTCTTTCAACCTGGTCCAGAGTTTATCTCTTTTGATGGAGTCAAAGGCTTGGCTGAGATCTACAAACAATGCAAACAGTTTTCCTTTTTTCTTGAGGGCTGGTCTATTAAGTTGTTTGAGGATACATGTGTACAGTGCAAATATATGGTCAGCACAGTTACGACCTTTTCTGTAGGCAGCTTGGTTCTCCGAAATAGTTTCATTCACAAAGCAAAAGGAGTTAAGTCTATCTGACATGATACAGGTATACAGTTTTGTGACTGTGTTGATCAGAGCAATTGGACGGTAGTTACTTGGTAGTTCTGGGTACCCTTTTTTGAAGATTGGTGCAGTTACAATTTCCCCCCAGCTTCCTGGTATCTGTTCTGTTTTTGCAGCGTTGAGTATTTGAAGCAGGTATTCATAGGTTGTGCCATCTAAACTCTTCCAAACTTCATTTGGTATCCCATCAGCTCCAGGCGATTTATTGTTTCCCAGTTTTGTTGTTGCCTTAAGGAGTTCCATCATGGTTATCTCAGCGTCGAGTGTGTAAGGATCACAAGGTAAGGGTATGTTACTAGAGTCCAGGACTTCTGTGACATCAATTTCTGTAGTTTCAAAGACCATGCGGAAATGGGCATCCCATTGGAATTTAGTGATGTCGTTAGGCCTAAAGCTATGCTTTTTATCTCTTAGCATGTTTATTGCCTTCCAATAGCTCGTTGAATCCTTACTGTGATGGATTTCATTTTGCACTAACTCATAGAAGCCTTTCTTTTTCTTCAAGCACAGTCTACGGTATTCTTTCTTGGCGTTTAGAAAGCTTTCAAGGCAATCCGTAGCGGGACTATTGTGCATCATGTTTTTTCTGTACTTGTGGAGGTAAAAAAGTGCATTGCGTTTGGCGGTGCTGCACTCCTTGTCAAACCATTTAGGGCCATAGTTTTTCCTTGTGCTGTTTCTTGTTTGAGTGCTCATTCCAACCTTGTTTGCTGTATCATACATGAGATTTCTTAAAATTGTGAAGTGGCAGTGATCAAAGTTAAGGTTTCTGCTGTCCATACTTAGTTGCGTTTGGAAGTTTGTAGTATGTTCTTTATTCCACCTTATTCTGTTTTCAGGAGCAGTTACAACGTCCTTCGGTTTCTGCCTTGCGTTCATAATTTTGATGGTTATTGGGAGATGATCAGATTCAAGGCATTCAATCACTGAGAAGTCTTCTATGTATTCGTACATTCTTTCGTTGCACATGCAGAGATCTACTAGGCTATTTCCATTGTGTCCAATGAAAGTTGGTTTGCCGTGCCGATCAGATGGGCTTCTACCGTTTAAAACTATTAGAGCGTTTTCAGTGACTAGTTCAATTAATTTCTTCCCTCGTTTGTTTGTTAGGGGGTCTAAAGAGATTCTCCTCTGGTCGAAATTAGTAACAGGTGCAGAAATATTTTTAAAGTTGCCAATCCTGCTGTTGTAGTCTCCCATAAGCAGGCATCTTTGTCTTTGGAGTTGAGGAGTGTCTGAGAAGAGGTTGTTAATTTGCTCGTCATATTGTGTTGCTGGTGGAATATAGGTAAAGCAAACCAGTGTAGGTTTTCCTTGGTATACGTATTCTACTGAGGTCTTGTATCGATCTTGGTGTACAATTTTGCATAATGGAGCTACATTATTTCGTATGCCTACAATGAGTCCTCCACTTTTACGTCCTCGTTCTCCTACTGCCGGGGTCATAGTAATGGTGTAGTTATTAAAAAGTCTCTTCAAGTCGTCATTGATTTCAGTGATCCAGGTTTCGGATAAACAGAATATATCCACGTCATTTTGAATAATAACGTTAGTCTTGTCATATTAACATCTTAAAAGTCCGTTCACGTTCCAGTATAAAATTGTATGTACAGTAGGGGTTTTTCGTGTTGTTTGTGTGTGTATGGGCCTGCCGACGTCCTAGTCTATGTGCATGTTGTTAGTTACTCTGTTGTTGTGCTCTTTTTTGGCCTTCCGCTCTTCGTACTTGGCCTTTGCGACGGCAGCCGGAAGGTCAGGGTTAATGTAGTGCGTTTCGTCTTTTGCCTTCTTTAGTTTACTCTTTGCTCCTAGCACACTGTTACGGTCGTTTAGAGAGCGGAAAGTTACACAAATCTTGTCCAGTGGAGTCCCTTCTTTACTCTTTAGCCTTCTAACGCTGTCCAAATTCACTGTATTGAGTGCAAGAGCGCCATGTATGAAGTTGTTAATTTCTTCAGTGAGTGATGTTTGACTCTCCTCTTGTTGGGCCTCGAATCCTGTGAATATGAGGTTAAGTCTTCTAGCATGAAGCTCCATTCTTATAAGTCTTTGCTCCAGTTCCATGTTGTTAGACAGGCCATCAGATTTTTCCTCTAACGTCACAATTCGAGTTTTCAGCTGTTCATTCTCCTCTTCTAATATTTCAATGCGGGCAGATAGCTGTGATACTGTATTTGTTAGACCTGCTTCTACGGTATTAAGTCGCTCTTGGATGCTATTTTCCGTGGTCTGACAGCTGTGTTGTGATATCCAATTTGCATTGTGTGATAGCTTCCAGTATCACGGCCATATCCGTCATGCTGCCGTAGGGGTTTTGACTGGAATGTTCTTCTAGTTCGTCGATGTCAAGGAGGTCGTCCACCGTCGGGTTTTGTGGTTTAGCCTTCTTGGCTTCTAGATTCGTTTCGCTAAAGTATATTTTTCGCTTTTTGTTTTGGTCAGCTGTGAGGTTTGCGGTTATTTTATTGGGAGGAGGGGTTCTGCTAATTTGATTCCTGTCTACTATGTTGTTTGGCATTTAGATTGTTGTTATTGCTTGGCTGTAGTACGCAGTTCTGATTGGTTGTATGTTGTCTGCTGGTAGAGTGTCGGGTAGCTCGACCATATGCTGGGTATACACAAACACTTATTAGCGTCGCCAATGGGTGGTTGCCTATTTCAGAGTCGGCGTCGCCAATTTCTGAAATACTGATGCGTTTTGGTCAAATTCTCCTTTATTGTTATTTCTAGACGTCAGTTATTCTGTTTCACGTGACTATAGGTATTTACTAGTGCTTTGGTGTGCTTCGCATCAACCTTTGCTCCTAGTAAGCCCGTTCGGCCGTCCTTAACTGGCTCTGTAAAGTGATGTGCTGTTGGGTAGCTTCTATCTACCAGAGATGTTGAGCAGTGGGGTGGCTGTCGGGTGATGTTAAGTCGGGGAGCTTTTGTTTAGATTGTTGGTCACTATCTGATACTCTAATCAAAAACGAAATTTTCTGTCGACTGTCGTCGGCTGTCGGTTAACTTGTCTTCAGAAAAGTAATAAAATTTGCTATGTGACGTCCAGCGGCTAAGCCAGTTTTTATTCTAACTATTGCCACAAATAATGATAGACTTTTACCTTCAATCAAACAGATGTTGTATATATGCTGGGCTGAGAATAATTGCAATAAATCCCTCATTGGTGAGTTGCACGATTTTAGTAATTTGAAAATGACAGGAAGGCAGGGCTGCGAATTAAGTGATGGAAATATACAGAGTAATTATCTACTGCAGATATAATATGGATTACACTCAATTCTGATGTCTGAGATTACGATTTGTCCACTTGTGATCACTGCTTAACATCAGATAGCACGATTTTACTCAATTTTTATATTCGAATTTTGAAATCGGTAGTTTTGAAGTTGAAGTGGTAGGGAGAATGACAATTGCTCTCAGTATGCATCTGTCCGTATTCTTATATGCAGCACTGTGGCGCCAAAGACTGAGTAGTAGGTTTCTTTTGTTGACTTGGAAAGAGATTCAGTCGACACTTTTTTATTTGTTTTTTTGTCAATTTTTACAGACTGTTGGGGTAGTTTTCGATTTGATACAGATGCCTAAGATTTTGAGGTATCTCTTACTTGATTCAGAAAACGTTAGTTGACACTTTTATTACGTGAAATTTCGATTTTACTAAAGTTTTTTCGTCACTGAGTTGAAACCTAGTGTCTCCTGTTTGGCGGCAGAACCAAGGAGTTATTTAATTACACAGCATTATTACAGTGTGTCGTTCTTTATTAATGCATATCATGAATTACTTTTGACCAAATTGTGATCCTACTATCATAAAGCTACTTTAAATCTTCTTTAATACTCCGGAAATAAATTGAACGCCTAAAGGTTATTTATAACTCCCAAAAATGTAAAAAAAGAATTGAAATCGAAATCTTAACATTTTAGTAATTTATAGTCTTTCCGTTGCTTAATGTCCCTTAAAGTTCGCTAGTGTGCCCTGAGTGTACTTTTTCGCTCTGATAATTTTACAAAATTTGGTGGTATTTAACTATAATTAGGTACTTTACTATACACCGTTGTAATCTCCGTGTTTTACTGTCTGTTCTAGCATTATTTTAAGTTTCCATTTTACTAAATTTAAGTCATAATTAGCCATTTTAAAAATTATAAATACATGTAAAATTACTTATAAAACCATTCTCCTTGTCCTCTGCAACCGCATGGTAAAGTTCTCCCTCTGCGCATGGCGTACCGCGACAGCAAAATTCAAACCAAAATTGGACTTTCAGATTTCAGACTCTCTACCTCAGCCTCAAATTGCAGCCGACAGCAGCCACCTAACGTCATCAGCTACATACCTACAACTATAACCAACCTACACCTACAATATCCAACAATTCTCATCTCTAGTGCAGTGCAACATACCGTATAAGGATCAATTGAAATTCTAATCACATTTAATTTGATTGTTAATTCTTAGTAACTAACACACTTCATTTAACCATAGTCATAGCTAACTCTGTGCACGCAACCTACTCTCACTTATGGGCATACTAGCGAACTATCTACGATAACCCTACAACTTTGTAAATGTCAAACTGTGCTGTTAATTATCGTGATATTTGGAGGGCAGTAAGGGAGCCCAAAATCCCTCACCCAGTTGACTTCAGTCTGGGGTAACAAAACTGATTTAAATTCACTAGTGCAGCATAGTTGGACATATAATAAAGGGGTTCTATATGTACTGAATTTTACTAATTTTTTTTCCTTACATATTAAGGTTTTTTTTTCTGCAAATCAGATAATTGATCGGAAACTCTACATTAAGTTTGTTACTAAATTTACTGTTGACATCAGACAGGAAGTTGTATTTCCATTTGTAAACTCTGTTCTCCAACCGCGCATGATAATATGCAGCATGGGCTTCTTGATCTTTCCTTATCAAATTGTTCTGTTTTGTCACAGTTAATAGACTAAGTAGAAATTAAGCCAAATTTTCTATCATTACATGTACTATTTTCGAGAATGATTAAGCATTATTTGTGTCATGTTTCGCGTATGTACTTTATGTAATATATCTGGTCATTGAACAAAGCAATAAAAACCCTGCATAATAATAATAATAATAATAAGGTGCCTTGATTTGAACAAAGGTAAACTCATTGGATCACCTTTAGAAAATTATGATTTAAGTTGTTTCAGACACAATAAATATTCAAATCTTTGCATTCTGGATTTGTCAAACACGTGTGCCGCCGAGCATTCTGTATGATAAAGAAAATTTCCCGAAATTCATTGTAATTTAGCTGTGTGATTATGACTATAACTTAATAATTGTGTTTAATCATTTCCCTATTTGTTTATAGGATAAACTCCACTTCATTTCAATTGTGGGAGCAGGTCTTCTCGTTGGAACTGCCTTGAGTGTGATAATACCGGAGGGCATGCATACATTGTACCTTGCACAAAAACAGAGTAATTATTTTTTTATTTTATAGCTACAATTAAAATTACAGTATTAACATTACATTACTTTGACACCAAAAATTAATCAATTGGAGTTTGCATGATGGTAAATCGAAATTAGGATAAAAGTCGTAAGATTGACCCCGCTGCCCATCATTCTGATTTTCTGATCCCTGCATTAGCTGCATTGGTCCGCCGAAGAGATCGCGCATTTGCATCTTAAATGTGATTACAAGGAAGTGGGACGGATATGGCGTGATAGTTATTAGTTTAATAATACCTCAGCTTGGCCCTAGAATTATAATTATATTACACATGTAAATTGGAACCATTAGTAATCTGTCATCCAGTAAAATCATGGTCTCTATTCGGATCTCTAATATGAAGTCACTAAAATGACATAGACAGGAAAACTAAATTATTACTTAAAAAAATCACATAATTGCAAATTAAAAAATTTTAACGGATTGTGTCGAGTGATAATCATTGGAAAGCTCTTCAAAAATAAGCAGGGACCTTTTTTTTCGTTTTTTGATTGTGACCCATGCAACACATTTTTGGCGGCATTTAAAAATTAAAAGACCGTTATTTTGAAAACGTTTTGTTATAATGGAGGCCCGTTCCTAAATTTGAATTTTACTGGCGATTAGCTTTCCAATGATATATGGCTCGATGAAATCGGTCCAGTATTGCAGAATTTTCAAAAATCCGGTAAATAATGTAGATAGGTAGGAACGACATGTTAATAGAATAAATTTAAAAATTTAAAGTTATGAAAGGGAGGTGCTTAAAATGATGAGAACCCATATACGTATACCTATGCATGACTTGTAGCTATAATAAGTTGGAAAAAATTTAAAGTGGTTCTGTACAATATCATTTGTGATTTTCTGCTGTATTTAAACCAGTAACACCTTCGGGATTATTCATTCATGACTTTATCGGTCAGGTGAAGGGGTCTTCCTGGAGACAAGTAGCATCCAATGTTAATATTGCCGGTTTAAGAAATTGTTACACTAATGAAAGGGGGTATTTAAAATAAATACGTTCAAAGGACGTCACTTATGGACAATACTTTACTGTTTGATGGCGAACCCAAATTCGTGTAAAAGCGAAATGATGATATATCAACTTCCGTAAACGTAGGTAGATGCAAAATCCTAAATACCAGAATTGTAGTAGCTTCTAAGTATCTGGTTATGCAGTAGATGATTGATGAAAATAATAATTCCTCCAGTGGACTCAACACAAAAAACCAACAACTTCTATAAAATAAGGATTTGCTTAACTATAAGAAGATGAAGGTGAATGTAATGTATAGATTACAATAGACGTGGTAAAATATACGGATGAAGCGAATCAGTTTGTATGTCTGATCTAGCTGCAAAACGGTTGGTGAAAGAGTCAAAGATTTTAGGTTAAGTTGGTCTGATTATATTGAAGTTGACGGCATGGTCAGACAGCATGGTAAAATTCGAAGCTTCTAGAAATATATATTATGTAATTGTAATTAGTGTGAATGTAGTTTTAGCCCGCGTGGACTAGAAGACAATTTAATTTATAACAAAACATGTGCTCAAGGATGAGGCTGACTGGTCGGAAAGTAGAAAATGTTAAGAGTGTAGGTAGAAATAAGCATAATTAGATTATTGATAAGTGACCGAGCCAGATCGAATACAGCTATACATAAAACGTAAGGAATGAGGATAGTCAGAAATAAATTACTATTTCTTTAGAACTAATGTACAGATATGTAAAATGTATAAAAACGGGTAGAGTTGTGTGTATTGTCCGGTTAGTCGGTTCCCGTTTTATATAATTTCCATGAGTTTAATTGAAAACCTCTGGGAGGAATTTCAATGTTGTAGTTTGTTACAGACTCATGAAGTATGAATTGTGAGTTGTATTGTATGAACCATACAGCTGTAAAAACCTCTGGGAGGAATTTTACTGTGTATTTTGTATGCTAGATACTATTTATGAAAACCTCTTGGAGGAATTTCATGAGTATCTTTGATTTCTTATGAGGAAGAAATAATAGGTCCGGCTCGTTCAAGTTGTAATCGAATTGTCTGCTCTCTTTATTTTTCAGTTTGTAATTTAGACGGATTGTTTAAAATTGAGGGAGGAAATGGTGCTCTACTTTAATAAGCAGAGCTGTCTAATATCAGTCTTGGTGACAATAAAAAGAGTGAGTTGTCAGTTGGAGTAATTATACATACCTATGTATTTGTTAGTAAGAGTATGGATAATTACTTGGAATTGGTAGCTTTGTGTTTTATGAATGGTGCTTCTGTTAGCAATAACAGAGCCATAAAATTAGAAAGGGAGTGGGGTGATTTGGTCCCAACGTTCTTAGATGTAGGTGCTTAAGCACGTACGGTCAAGTGAGAACGGCTGATGCATGGATAATTCTCTAAAGGAGAATTATCTGCGTATTTGTATTTTTGTCTATGTAGATATTTTTGTGAGATGGGGCGATAGTGTGAGTCACTACCGCCCTTACATGGAAATGTAATTGAAAATAACTACAGATAGATTGATTTGAATCTAGTGAATTTTGTTACATATAATGAATGCAATTGTCATGTATTGAGAAATAATGTTGATATATTATATGTAATAATATCCTCCTTGGTTTTAAGATATAATTTGCATTTAGGTGGGATATATTAACCACAAAGGAAGAGTATGGGTCAAAAACATATTAGCATTTTGTTGGGAAAGATTAGTTAAAGACCACTTTGATGCTTTCACCAGTATGTTGAAAGGGTGGTGGTGAAGGTGAATCGCTTGAGGTGACTCTGGGTGATGGCTTAGGAGGAGAGTTGTCCAACAGAGGGGGTAGGGTAGCCATTTCCATTGTTTTGTCCTTTGGAGTTGGAGTAAGAGCCGGTTGTCGGGTTGATTTTCTCCATTTAGAATAAAAGGTGATCCAGGTGGTCCTGGTGATGAAGAGAATGAGTCCAAGCAGGAGAAGAGCAAATAGAGCGGTTGTCCAAATATATGGTTTTGGTCCCGAGGAGAAAGATGAATCCATCCAGGGAATATGGTCCTTATCCATGGGCATGGGAAAGGTTCCAGTTAAGTTGCTCATGTTCAATTTAGGAGTGAGATGCCAGTTGAGTCCAGCAAGAAACATGGGGTCTTCTATTTCAATGAATATCAGGTCCAGAATATTTCCACGAAAGGTTTGATTCAGAATCCTGAAGGTGGTGCTAATGGGTTGTGTAAAGATTCCATTGGGACAGTCAGTGATGCGTGTGTCTCCAATAGTGATCTGTAGGCCAGGGCAATAAATGTAGTATTTTCCATCATAGGCCTTAACTTGTACGTTGTCCTCTAGATCATGAGGTTGTTGTGGTCGACAATTGGTGAGAGTATAGAACTCCTTGCCGCCTTGGAAGGTACTGCTGGTCGACATTTTTGGGGGGTCGTTGCCAGTACACGTTTTTTGAATTGTAGTTCCAGGTCAGTGGCGTAGATGCAATCTTCCTTGATAGAGATAAGCGCATTAGCAGGACCGGTGTATTTAAGACTGCAAGTCCGATTGTTCTGATTAGTGATCAGAGTGAACGGGTCCGCCTCCACTACGGTGAGAGATGTGTCAATAAGTGGAAGGATGAATTTGATGTTGGCTACTTCTTGGTCGGGGTCAAAGGTGCATGAGCGAAAATCCGCCAGTTCCATAGGACAGTCCGTCCCACATGAAAGTGTGAAATTGTGGTATTCAAAGAGGCTCACGTCCATGTTTCCCTTCTTCCATAATTTCTCTGTGCGAGTGGTAATTTCTTGGCTAATTGTGAGCCGAGACATGAGGTAGGCAATAGAAAATTCAAGTTCAACTGTTTCCGTTCTGAGGGTGTTAACTTTGATAGTTAAGCTGTTGACTTGTTTCGCCAACGTGAGCATTTGTTGCTTTAAGGTAATAAGGTGATTTGTATCCTTGTTGACTTTTGCTTCCAATCTTGTAAAGTGATGGGCCAAGTCGTTGATGTGATTGCTGCTTAATTGGATCATGGCAGGATAAATTGTAATGTCCATGCCGAATAAGAACCTGAAGTCCTTCTCTTCATTTAGGTGGAAGAGGGCAAATTGTTCTGCGAGAGATTTGAATGCTTGGTCATCAGTTGAAGTAACTAGTACTATTTTTTCGGGCCAATAAATAAATATACGATGGTCTGTTGTGCCTTTGGTATATTTCTTCACGAAGAGGTGAAAAGCATGGTCGCTTTTCTGAAAACCGTCAGTTTCCAGTATGGACGATAAGCAGGTTTCGAATTTGTCAGTAGGTTGTCTTGGGTAAATTTTGAGACGACATAAAGGTCTCGAGTATCCTGAAGTTTAAAACCCTTGGGTTGCTGCATATAGGTGGGAGTCACTGGTTTCCTAACTGATTGGAAATTTTTGTCGAGCACGAATTTTGTAACGTGTTTTCCATATGTAGCTCCATCAGCTAGTAGTAGTCTGACTAAGTTCAGGTCTGGGGGAGTGGGAAACCGGTTGAGTACAGTTCCACGATGATCTCGAGATCCAACATTGAGTGCAAGTGTGGCCATAAGTTGACCGGTGTCACCGTCTGCTGAGTAAGTCCAGACGGGATTTTTCGGGTTTTTTGCGGGAATCCATTTTTGAATCTACATTCCCAAGTGTCTTGTCCAGCCATGATAAGCATTGAGTGGCGCATGGCCGCTTTCCAATTGCCACGATCAGGGCAGGATACGTCCTCTTGTGGCGGAACGTCATCAGTGTTCGTTGTGTATTGTATAGATTGGTGAATATATGTTTTGGATTTAGACACAACTTCAGAGTTCCCAGAATACGGGGGAGAATCCGGTACATAGCTAGTGGATTGAGTAGACGGGGTGTCTTGAAGCCATCTCGCTACGGCAACCTTGTCCGGTTGATTGTTCGACTTCTCTCGGTATTTTTTCGGAATATTTGTGTCTTTGACCAGGTCTAGTAGGTATATTGGTGGGGCGTCGAGACAGAGAACGTCATCGTTAAAGTCAATGTCTCTTGGGTCCAGATGAGCAGTCCACATAGGGTCTCGTTTGTAAGACGGTTCAGGCCTGATGAAGATTGGAGAGAACGCAGGTGATGGTTCATCAATATCAGGGGTGATTGTAATTGAGAGATCTGCTAGGCACGGTTTCTCATTGATTCCTGGCTGGTGAACTGATTCGACTTCTTCATGAATAGCTGCCCGGAAGCAGCGTTGTATTGTGTGATTGTCAATATGAACGGAGACTGGAGTCATTTCTTGGTGACATGTGGATTTTTTCATTATAGGAACCTTATAAAACATCCATTTTCTGTGTAGCATTTCTTGGGGTGGTGCTACTGGTATACGGGATGGGAAGTAGTCCAAAAATGATTCATAGGAGTATTGTCAAAAAAGTACGAGCGGTGTTTTTTGTCACATTCGTATCCCATAAGATACCCTTGCTTGGTATCGCCAGTCATTTTTCCGTCTTTCATAAGTTTTACGAAGGCAGGGGTGCCCCATATTTGTAGGTGGCAGATCCGAGGGGCGGATCGTAGGACGCATTCATAGGGGGTGATGATGTCCGTATGATTGATAATCCGATTGTGGATATAGACTGCAGTGCGAAATGCGTCTTCCCAGAATTGATTTGTAATATTGGTATTAATCAGCATGGCCATGGTAGCGTCCTTCAATTGGTAGGTGACGCGTTCCATAAGTTGTGTGTATTTGGGTGTTTGTATAGTCAAATGATTGTCAGCGCTCCATTGGAGTAAAGATTCGTCATCGATGGGAGGCTGAAAGTGAATTTCAATATTGGTGGGGTTGTGTCCCTTTGATTGAAGCTATTTAGTTGCTCTGGTGACTCCATTTTGGATCTGATCCATATCGTCATGGGTAAGGAATGTAACCTGTACATATTCGGATGATGCATCCATAATTAGAAGTGCATCTTGATTGCCATGTGATGAGATTGTTGAGACTTGTACCAATTTGACAATAAGAACAGCGATAATAGTTACTGGGTGACTGGGGCCGTTATATGGCTTGTTCAAGTCTTCAGGAGGTTCTGGTCGTCCTGGGCGACGACAGATGTCGCAGTTGGAGTCTGCGCCTAATGTGATTTCCGTCCCGTTTGTATCTACAGCTTGATTGAGAAATGTCAGATCAAGTCTGCGTCTGGAGTTATGACCCAAGCGTTCGTGCCATCGTTGTTGGACTGGAAACTGGAGTCCTATTTCGGTCATGTCTTCATTTAGTTTGAGAAGAGGGCGAAATAACATCACTAATTGACCAGGGTCGTCTGGGCCTTGTTTCATTGTCTGGCCGACGAGTACTTTTTCTATCACCATGGTGAGGGTGGATCCCTGTTTAGTATAAATGTCTTGAGATGTGACTTGTGTCGTTTCGCGTGTGAAGTATATACTCTCGTTCCCACCTACGTATGTAATGGGTTCTTGAAACGTAATGCAGGAGACTGAGAACAGATTAGATGCCCCAGGTATATAACCAAACACCATGAATGGCTAATGGGTTCCATTTATTTCCATTGAAAGCTGAGACTAGGACTGTCCCGTATCCTGGAGACTGTACCCAGGTACCATCTGCCAGTTTGACGCCGGTTTCTTTGTCGAAGTTATAAAAACTAAAAAACCATTGTAGGTTTCCGCATATATGAACTCCAGCTCCAGTGTCACAAGGCCAAATAAAACGGTCCTGGAGGGATGAGTAGCCTTCTTCTGTTATTACGTAGGGTGTGGGAGTAGTTTTGATTGATTCCAGATGGTGATTTGTCACATTTTTCATCTCGGAGATAATTTTTTGTACATGCACTTGTTGATCGGGTATGACCCTGAGAGCTTTTTTGTTTTGTTTTGCACGGCGGTAAAAGTTGTCCATCGCAGAGCTGAAGTCTTCATCAGGTATATTGTGGCAGTTGATTATTGGTGGGGGTTTTCTGTCCTTGTTTTGTGTGACTTCCTGGCCATTTGTGAGATCATTGATAATTGTCTTTTTAGTGGAGTAACCTTTTCGATTAGGTCGAACCATGTAAGCGTGTCTGAGATCCCATACTGGTGTCCGTTTCGCATTGCCAGGAAAGGGAAGCGGTTTTTTAGGAGGTTTTGTACTCCGCATCATAGTTTTGTTGACTAAATTTGCTGGAAAGCAACGGGATTCCTTGGTACAAACGTGGTCCAGGTCAAATTTGAAAGGTGCGACTCGTAAACTGTCTTGTGTTATTGATGATGATGGAACTTGGTAGCATAGGGTTTGTGGATTGAATGTGAATCCCTCGACAGCAGTTGGTTGTTCTGCGTCGTGTTCCAGGGTATCCTGATTAGTGTACAGGGTTGGGACATGATTAATTAATTCATGAGTCCGGCTTCTCCATGTGCATGGATCCATTGTGGAGTGGTCATCATGATTGTGAGGACAGTGGCATAAGTCCTGTGATTTTTGTATTGTATTGTGAGTGTCTCGGACAGCCATAACTGCTGGTGCATCCGGGTGCGGGATGTATTGTTCTATATGAGCATAGGGATGATGGCTCTGTAGAACTCTAGTTGATATTGGTAGTTGTGGAGATACCCAATGCCGTTTAAAATGACCATTGACCGTATGGGTAAGGTCATAATAAGTCTTGCTCGCTCTGTGTTGATTCGGATCAAGATGAAGGGGTGAGAACCTTTGTTGAGTTTGTTGAGTTTGAACGGTCGTCGTCCTTGGAGGTAAGGGTGGTGTTGTTCTTTTGTTTGAACGTTTGTTTTTCTTTCCTTTTTTGGTTTGCCCTCCTGAACGTAAGTAGTGGGGGTTGTCCTAGGTGTATCTCGTTGTGTATTAGAATTGGCTATCCATCTATTGATTGATTCCACTAAGGATTTGTCAAGTGGATCTACAGACGGACCAGTTTGTAGGGCTCCTAGCAGAGTTTGAAGTGTCTGCAGTACATAGTATTTGTATTTTGTATTTGTCGGTTGTATTGCTGACCTTCGGAGATGGAGGCGGAGTCCCAGGGAGGGTGTGTCCCTCCTCTTCTTGTCCTTTTGTAGAGTCTGCAAGGTCATTGACCACTAGAGTTAAATTGTAGACTGACTCTTGGTCATCTTCGGACTCTTGGTTTTTATTTGGTGATTTGGATTGCTCTTTCCTTTTTGTGCCTATGGACGGAGTCAGAGGGTCGTCTGATTCACTCAGTATGTCCAGGGTAGCGCCAGGTAATACTTCAAAGCCTTGGGCGATGGCTTCCTGTTCATCGGGATTTCCGGTAGGAATTGTGTCTGGAGCTTGGAAAGGGCGGACAAGGTGTTCAGGTATACATAGTCCTACTTCACATTTGTGGATTTTTGGTAGGAGGTAAAGATCCTGATCTATGTGTCTGAATAAATAGCAGTTGGTTGCTATATTGTATACGAGTTGAGGTGGCTCGATTTGTTGATTCGATCTGCGGGGATTGCCACAGGGTTTTGGGCTTGGACGTACCATAAATGCATGCGAACGGTACTGCCTTGCATTGTGAGAAATGAATTCTGAATTGTGGGGTAGCGGATTTCTACCTTGGTCCACTGGAACATTTTCTTCATCTGTTGAGTAGTAGTGTACTGATTCTGTGTCACTGGAAACAGATTCGGTGGAGGCGGCTAGTAAAGCTGCTGGGCCCTATCCTGTCCCTCCTTGACCTTGGTTGGTTGATCCGGGTTGATTGTTTCCGGATGGATTGTCAGTTTGGCGGCGAGATTGTGCACGACCTCGTCCGCGACCCCTTCCTCTGATTCCAGAACCGTGTCCTCTTAGGGGAGATTGCTGGTTATGAGGCCTAGGTTTAGGGATTTCTTTGGCCTTTGGGTGGCCAAGTTTCTTGTTATTGCAGACTGCCTCACTGTGTCCAGGATGGAGACAGTGTCCGTATCTATCCGTGTTTATTGTTATTGGGGGTTTATTGTCATTGTTTGTTGATCCCCTGCCCATCGTTTTGGCTTTGTCTTTGTGAGCCAGTTGGGCTTGTCTTCTGAGGTCATTTTCTCGACGAGGACGTCTTTGAGATTGTGCGGATAGTGCTGAAGCTGTGGGTTTGAGATTGCGGCCCTTCTCTGGTTCCATTGTGTCATCTGTTGAGCTCAATAATGATTGGAACTTCTCTTCCGTTTGCGCATTATCGTCCAGGGCGTACCATGTGACTAGGAAGTGTTTGTATTTGTATGAATCTGTGAGGGTTTTGAGGGCTAATGCGGTTGTGAGTCCGGTGGGGACTTCTGCTCCGGCTTGTATGCATTCTTTGCGAACACGAAGTAATTCGGCTAAATAATTGGAGCCTGTAGTTTCCATTTTGAGGTTCACTAGTTTGAGGAGGAGCTCCGTCCGTTTGGTGGGAGGAGTCTTGGAATATTGTGTATTCAAAAATTTTATCATCCCAGCTGCTGTTGGATAGCAGTTTAATTTTTGCGCTATTGGTTGACTGACGGAGTTGAGGATGACTTCAATGGCTATTATGTTTTGTAAGTCCCAATCCTCTTGAGCTTTGAACTCTGTTGCGTATGAGGAGTCCGAAGATTCGACTGTGATGGCCGGGCGTTTGAGCGAGTCATCAAAATATGATTGTAGTCCATTTAGTTTGGCTTGTTGGTCAAATCGGTTTTTCCAGTGGTCATAGTTCTGGAAGCCTGTGAGGCGTGCAAAAGTCAGTTGTGGGAGCCTAGCAATGGGATTAGAGATGAGAGAGAGAGCTGCTGCTGCTTGGTCCTGTGGTTAACCCATATTGCCAAGGTCTGGGGTAGATTGTCGTCTACGTATAAAATCCTCTTGATTTGTAATTAGGAGGTTGAGGGATTTTAGTTTTGTATTCCAGGCCTCGGTTTTCTTGTCTTGTTCCTTGTAAATATTACTTATGAATTTGTCGTGATAATTACAGGTGGCTGTATGTTCGTTGTGGTAAAATAGCCTAGCAGCGTCAATTACGTCCTTTGGATTTGTAGTTGTCCAGTGACGGTCGTATGAACCTTGGGATTTTTTCTCTACGCTTGTTGTGTAAAATTGTTTGTAGGGTAATGGTTGTAATGCCGGGGGTTGTGGTTTTGTTTTTGTAAATGGTGCGATTGTTATGTTAATATCGCTCACTGACGGTGGATTGGATGGGAGTTGAGTTCCTTTTGATTGTGACATATGGTTGATTTGTCCTGTCCAGGGGATTGATCAGGCCCTCCTTAAGGTTATGAATTTTGAATTGTAGACAAAATTCTGTCTTGGTCAGTGCAGGGTTATTTCGGGGTTTTGTTCCAGAAAGAGATGCTTGTAAAAAAATAAATCTCTTTTCCTATGTGTGGTTTTGTGCCACAAAAATAAATTCTCTGGGAGAAAATTATTTATTGTTCATAGGTAGGTCCTTGTGTGACGGACTTGTTTATTCCTCCTTGTTTCTGGTATTGTTGTACCGAGGTAAAACCTCTGGGAGGAATTTACGACAGTTTGTTGTTTGTCTGTCCTGAAAAAAATAACTAATGCAAAACCTCTGGGAGGAATTTGCAAAGTTTCGTTGGTGTGTAAGCTTAAGTAAAACCTCTGGGAGGAATTTACAATAAGCCAATGAGTTATTGTGTGCCCAATTAAATATGAAGTAAAACCTCTGGGAGGAATTTACAACAATTACAGGGTTATTGTGTGCCCTTTCGGTTATTTTGTAAAAAATGATGTAAAACCTCTGGGAGGAATTTACAACAATTACAGGGTTATTGTGTGCCCTTCCGAAAAATTTTGAGAATGAAGTAAAACCTCTGGGAGGAATTTACAACAAACCAATTTTGTAGATTTTATAGTAAAACCTCTGGGAGGAATTTACAAAAAATCTCTGGGTGCTGTACCCTACCGAATTTTGAAATTAATGAAGTAAAACCTCTGGGAGAAATTTACAACAATGGTAGGGTTATTGTGTGCCCTTTCGGAATTTTAATAAAAAATGAAATAAAACCTCTGGGAGGAATTTATAACAATTTTATTTTTGGTATTATTCTCTTGTAGTTGTGAGAATTAGTCCAGGAGGATTGTGGTTGTGAGGAGATTATTGTGTGTTTTCCTTCCTTCCTGGGGTCCTTGGGGAAAATTCGAGAGCGAGATCTCCAGTGCTGGCCAGTCACTGAGATCCGTCCTGGTAGCGGGCTCCTTCTTTCCTCTACAGGGTAGAGATGTGCATGATAACGTATAAAGACGGGTAGAGTTGTGTGTATTGTCCGGTTAGTCGGTTCCCGTTTTATATAATTTCCATGAGTTTAATTGAAAACCTCTGGGAGTTGTATTGTATGAACCATACAGCTGTAAAAACCTCTGGGAGGAATTTTACTGTGTATTTTGTATGCTAGATACTATTTATGAAAACCTCTGGGAGGAATTTCATGAGTATCTTTGATTTCTTATGAGGAAGAAATAATAGGTCCGGCTCGTTCAAGTTGTAATCGAATTGTCTGCTCTCTTTATTTTTCAGTTTGTAATTTAGACGGATTGTTTAAAATTGAGGGAGGAAATGGTGCTCTACTTTAATAAGCAGAGCTGTCTAATATCAGTCTTGGTGACAATAAAAAGAGTGAGTTGTCAGTTGGAGTAATTATACATACCTATGTATTTGTTAGTAAGAGTATGGATAATTACTTGGAATTGGTAGCTTTGTGTTTTATGAATGGTGCTTCTGTTAGCAATAACAGAGCCATAAAATTAGAAAGGGAGTGGGGTGATTTGGTCCCAACGTTCTTAGATGTAGGTGCTTAAGCACGTACGGTCAAGTGAGAACGGCTGATGCATGGATAATTCTCTAAAGGAGAATTATCTGCGTATTTGTATTTTTGTCTATGTAGATATTTTTGTGAGATGGGGCGATAGTGTGAGTCACTACCGCCCTTACATGGAAATGTAATTGAAAATAACTACAGATAGATTGATTTGAATCTAGTGAATTTTGTTACATATAATGAATGCAATTGTCATGTATTGAGAAATAATGTTGATATATTATATGTAATAATAAAATGGTGGTCGATGTCAACAAGGTAATTTTACACTCATATTAACATTGGATTAGCATTATATATGACTAAATAATGCTGGCATTTCAACTCACAATTTGTGAAGTTGCACGAACTTTAGAATTTAAGTAAAATTAACAAATACTTCGGTTCAGTACACTCAGGCGCGGATCCAGGATTGGGTCATAGGGGGGGCTAATAATGTTAAGCGGCCATCTTTGAAAATGGCCGCTCCTATCTCCACCATGTTAAAAAAGCTCTTCATGGAGGGTACTAAAGCACATTAGCCCCCCCCCTGGATCCGCCCTTGAGTACACTCACCATTAATAGGCCATGTAGATATGAATGTTACATAAAGTTAAAATAGGTTGAAAAATTTACGAGAGCTGCGAATATACATAACTGCGAATTGCGAAAAAAAACCTGTGCGATCTCGACAAAAAATATTATAGAACATCCCATTCGCATTAGCAAGTGTCTCCAAGTTGATTAATTTAAGTCGACTATGAAATGCAAGGTGTAGCTTACGACTTACGAACACAGAAAAATGCATAAAGAAAAGACGCCCAAATCGCCGGTTTTCGCACGTGTATGAAATAGAGTTTAAAAAGTTTAAATGTTGGCGAAATATTTACTATAAAGATCGTAACATATCATAGCAAGATCACTATAAGGCACTTATAGTTGTTATTGATCTTTATGTGATCATTAAGATTGTGTGCATTTGTAAGTGCTTAGAAGTGGTTTAAATAAAATTAGTTCAAAAACGCGCCCTGTAGCGTACGACATACAAATACGGACACACAGACTAACATACAAAGCACAGACAAAACCATTTTATTAGATGCTCAACGAGCCAAAGCTCAGCATCTAAAAGCCGGACGGAGGGGTCCTAAATTTTGATTTTGGATAACTTCTTTTGTTTCCGGCCCCTAACCGTTCCATATCATTCACTGTTTTTGCATTATTTCACACAAAAAGTTCACTTAAAGTTCGCGCCAGTCAAAATACCAGCCGCAAAAAGAAAAAATCCGGCGCTTCGCGCCGGATTTGTCCACCGTGGGCCCGAAGTAGATGCTGAGCTTTCAGCGAATATTAAATTTAATAAATGTGTAGGTCCTTATTGTAGCGACCATCGATAATAATTTAGAAGACACTGGTATTTTATATTCAGCGGCAGCTATTTCTTAATTGACATTTTGCAACTTTTTTTTGAAAGCATTGTCGACAGTTATTTGTTGAACAACAAAGTTTATGGACTATCTCAATTGTATAGTGATTTGGGGGACGCAATTTATGGACCATACCAATTAGGGAGTGTCTTGAGCTCAAAATAAAAGTATAATAATGTGGGCGACGTCATTCACGGACCATCCCAGTGTAGGAAAAATGAAGAAGCCCGGCGACATGTAACAAGCGCATCGGTATAATAGAATTTTTTAATATCACTGCATGCGTTTAAATGTGAGATTGTATTAGCTATAAACATAATGATTTATTCCGACGCCGTCTGGTTATTTAACATTGCCTGCAGTGAATATTTGTAGTGGTGATGTGTGATGTTGCATCTTTTATAAATTACCAGAAAAAGGTGTAGTCCTCCCCTTAATGTGGTTTTCGTTTCTATTCTATCTTCTTTACTTCGTTCAATGGCTGTGCATTTACCGAGTCTCTATTCAATATGGTTTACTCGAATTAACTCATTCGCACATCCACGCAGTGTCTTGATAACTGTTACGGTTCCACACTACGATACTGCTGCATTTAATTCAATTTATTTTATTTCAATAGAAGCTTAAACCCAGCATCTAAAAAGGTAGAATGGATTACTACATGGAATGTAGTAATTAACGTAATTTGGGTGGACATTGGTAAGACGCTTTTTGGAGTCAGATCGATGAATAGTCGAATTCAGCCGATTTGATCGACTTTACATAGATTTTGAAAGCAGGCGTGCTTGGGTGAGCGGTTAGGACTGCAGACTGTAACGAAATTTACAGTCTCAGACCCGGCTTCAATCCTCGGCCACTGCTAATCGTTTACGGCTCGGTGTTGTACGGTAAACGTCACTGGATGGTTGATTGAAACCCAATCTCCTTCGGTGCTCCTTAGTGACCACTACTTACTGTAGGGGCCTAGGGAATGAGACTCCTTTACTGTGGAGGAGGGGACGGGGATAGGTGAAAGGGTACAAAGACCGAGACGATCTAACGCGGTAGCCTCCTATTTCCTCACCCACAGTGACTGGTTGAGTCTGGTTGTATGAACTTCGGTTAAATCGACCCAATGAATAAATTATTATTATATTATTACATGGATTTTGAGATATGAAGAAAGTTGCAAATGTAAGTCGCAAATGTCACGATGTAAATTGAATTTAGATATTGAACATCTCGTCCTATGTCAACGAGTAGTGATCGAAATGGTCTGGATCTGGACCAGGGAAATTTGGTCCGATCCAATTATTTGGGCCCAAACCACGTGTTTCTGATCCGACGTTATGCGAAATGTTTGAGCTGCAAAAGTAAAATCTAGTAGGACAGTTTTGTTTGTTTTGTTTAATTATATTACACTAGTTAAGCCTGGCCTGATGCTCGCCATGCAAACAGCTACGACTTCCGTTACTAAAAATACTTTACATCTTATGGTTGACTATAGGAAAGAACTGCACTGAAACAGTAGGAGCGAAAAAATTTAAAAGCTATAAAAATAATTTATTATGATTATATAAAAATTATTTTTTGATTAGATATCTACAACTTTTATTTCTTGATAATCAACAACTTATTATTCAAGTAGGCGCAGAGTAGAGGATAATACTCTTGGCCTGTGGAACTGTCTGTGGGGAGTTGTCACTATAGCTATGGCGTAAATCTTATGATTCACGTTAATCAGTCGTTGATGCACACAAAAAATTATTTGTGGATTATCTAATAAAAAATGATTTTTCCTTTTTTAATTATTTTTACTACTTTTAAAATATTTTTGGTCCAACTGCTTTGAATAGTAAAGTGCTTTACTATAGTCAAATATAGGATGTAAAGTATTTTTAATTTTTCCTACTTCCGTCCTCTGACTCTACAGCCAATCGCCATTGGCCATTCCTTGATCTTATCCTTGGCCAATCAAAATCAACGCTGTCCTTTCTCCTTAGCCAATCAACGACGTAACGGGACCCTAACATACCTTTAGCTTACTGTATGCATGTATGTATAGTAGTATTGTACTTAAAGGCCAAAGCCTATGCACACTACGTTACAATTTACTATTGCAGCTACTCACGAGATACACTATTTGGACAAGTCCTAGTGCACTCACCTGAGATCACTGAATATTATACTAGCTTACTTGAGAAGATTAACCGAACAATATGGGCTTTAGAATTCGCCGCACTCTGTGGGACGCGGTATTTAAGCTGCTAGCTAAGGAGACTGGCTGTTCGTTTAACAAGGCCGTGGTGTGGTGAAGCAGAGTAGAGTCAATCTATGTCTATTATGTGTCGAATCATAGCCAGAGAAACACTCTATGTCACCCTACACCTTAGTTCCCCTACATTATGGAAAGAACTATCCTATAGGACCACTTTCGATACTTGCTATATCAAGTTGAGGAATGAGGATATAGTGATCGGATCGGTTCTACAGACGCACCAGACACTGAGCAGATATTCTAACTATACCATTAAGAGTCGACTCAGTCACAGAGTGGAGTCATTTCCTCACTCACTGATTTCCGAGCTCACTCAGTCTGTAGCCTGTTTTAACTGGCTGTATCTATCAGCAGGAAATTCAACCCGTGAGTACAAATGGATTAGAGAAATCTCGCATGCATATACTAACACATGCTTTTCGCTCATCGATATCTCCTATCTCAACATGCTCCGTGCACCACGAGCCCAGATGCACCCCTTAGGGGTCGTTCAAGTATTACGTAAGTAACGCAAAAATTGCCAATTTTACCCCACCAACTAGCCAGTGTAACGCGAACGTAACGCTTTCCATAACCCACTCACTACCCTTCGTAACGCAAAAATTTAATTTAAAAAATACATCAAAAAATCATTATTAAACCACCTATTACTCGTTTTTACAAAAATTATGGATTTTGCTTGATGAAATTTTTACTACATCAAAAAGCGTAAAATTTTAAAATCCAGTAGCATGAAATGTAGAAAAATATCCTATATAAGTTCACTGCTGTACAATTGCAATAGTTTTAGCTACTGTACAGGACAAGGTATTGTTTTTTAGAATTAAATAAATTTTATAAGCATTATTGGTTGTAGGACATTTGCTACCCGGACATTTGCTACCCGGACATTTGCTACCCGGACATTTGCTACCCGGACATTTGCTACCCGGACATTTGCTACCCGGACATTTGCTACCCGGACATTTGCTACCCAAACCCCAACCTAGGACATTTGCTACCCAAAACCTAGGACATTTGCTACCCATGGCTAATGTAGAAATAAATTGCATTGACAATATTTATGAGTGCACAACATGGCATCGTTAAAATATTTTATTAATTCTATTATTGTTAATCATAAAAGATGGTGTAATTGTAAATAAATATTCGTTCAAAAATAATATTTTAAAATAATATGAATAATATCTTTACAATTAATGGTTCTAAAGTTCTAATTAATATATCCTGCAGTTAAAAACTGATTGCTGTATAAATGTTAGAACCAGACAATAACAAGCCATTGCAGAATTGCAGACACGCTACAATAATAATTACTAAAAGACGAAAAACGGTAAAAAATATAATTATAGCATAATCTTAGACCTCATGAAATAAATAAACCTCCATATGAGTCTAAACGTAGGTACGTAACCTAAGAAGTAAATATAATTTTAAAACTAAAAACTGTCATTTTACCAAAAATATGTCAGAAAAACAATTCTTACACCTACATGTAAATTTACAAAAATATCAAATTAAAGGGCTAGGTATCGAATCGAATTGCACTACCTACATTACGAAGAAATGACTCAATGGTCATTGAATTTTTATTATATTCAGTGCAAATATGTTTTAACCTGTTTTGTAAATTTTCATACACTTGCTGAGTCCGTTTTCGAAGGGGCCTGCCAGCACTGGTTTGTATTATGGCAGTCCTTGTCTCCGCTTCTAACGTGCGGAAACCATCAATCATTCTCTATATAGAAGGGTGATGGGATTATTATATTAATTATATTTACTTCTTAGGTTACGTACCTACGTTTAGACTCATATGGAGGTTTATTTATTTCATTAGGTCTAAGATTATGCTATAATTATATTTTTTACCGTTTTTCGTCTTTTAGTAATTATTATTGTAGCGTGTCTGCAATTCTGCAAAGGGTTGTTATTGTCTGGTTCTAACATTTATACAGCAATCAGTTTTTAACTGCAGGATATATTAATTAGAACTTTAGAACCATTAATTGTAAAGATATTATTCATATTATTTTAAAATATTATTTTTGAACGACTATTTATTTACAATTACACCATCTTTTATGATTAACAATAATAGAATTAATAAAATATTTCAACGATGCCATGTTGTGCACTCATAAATATTGTCAATGCAATTTATTTCTACATTACCCATGGGTAGCAAATGTCCTAGGTTTTGGGTAGCAAATGTCCTAGGTTGGGGTTTGGGTAGCAAATGTCCGGGTTTGGGTAGCAAATGTCCGGGTAGCAAATGTCCGGGTAGCAAATGTCCGTTTACCGCATTATTGGTAAATTATAACATCAATATAAATTATAACAGTAAATCTCAAAATTAAAAACATAATCTCTTACTGGAAAATCAATCTTTCTGTCAGGAGATCAAAAATTGTATTTGCTAAAATACCCCAAAAATGTATTATATTCCTGGATTTTTCCAATTTTACACATCTATTCAAACAAAGACAAGTGTAATGGTCTAAGCCTTTTAAAATTCAAAGTATTTCAAAGCTCGGATGTCGAGTTTTGGAGGTTAAGCGTGATAAATGTTTATTAAATTAATCATTTGTTGATCCATTTTCAAGTTAAAGAGAAAATTCTGACTGATCTCTAAATGCCATTGCATTGGTTGTATCAGAGTTAGGTATTATAGCATTTTTTAATAAATTCAAATCAAATTTTACGAATTTGTTAATAAAAAACATTTTAGAATCATCCGATTGGCTTTGCTAATTAAAAATAGAATTTAGTGCAATTGTTTGGCTAATGTACTAAAAACGAGTATTTATTTGTGTTTTGTGGTGTCTCGATATTCCAAAATCGAAAAAAAAAACAATTAAAATATAGAAATCCTTTACTTTTTGAAATTCTAGCATAATCTGTGTTGATTCAAATTTTAGATAAAAAGATATTTAAACCTAGTAATTTTTCTATTGCATCTAGTAAACAGCGTTACGTAACTTTTATAATTTATACCCACTACTTATCGTAACGATTTTGTAACGCAAAGTCCGAACTACCCACTACCCATGCTTGCGTTACGTAATACTCGAACGACCCCTTACCTTCAGCTTACCTATTATATTATATATATTCTTATTATATTAGTAGATTAAAACAACAGTTTAATTTTGGGACTGGGGGTTTTTCGGCGTTGCTACTTGCGAGAAAAATGTCCGGGGGGTATACTGGATTCCTCCAGATAAAGTGCATACGGCTTCCCATTATAGAACGAAAGAGACAGTATTAAATCAAGTCCAGCCGAGTTGCTCCTGCTCAGCCAGAAAGGTAGTCTTGATTCGTCCCCCGCCGAAATTATCGCGTATTACATTAATTGGAATAATAATAATAATAATTTATTCATTGGGTCGATTTAACCGAAGTTCATTACAACCAGACTCAACCAGTCACTGTGGGTGAGGAAATAGGAGGCTACCGCGTTAGATCGTCTCGGTCTTTGTACCCTTTCACCTATCCCCGTCCCCTCCTCCACAGTAAAGGAGTCTCATTCCCTAGGCCCCTACAGTAAGTAGTGGTCACTAAGGAGCACCGAAGGAGATTGGGTTTCAATCAACCATCCAGTGACGTTTACCGTACAACACCGAGCCGTAAACGATTAGCAGTGGCCGAGGATTGAAGCCGGGTCTGAGACTGTAAATTTCGTTACAGTCTGCAGTCCTAACCGCTCATCCAAGCACGCCTGCTTATTAATTGGAATAGCTAGTACTTGTAGTTTTGGAGTAAATATGAAAAGAGACGAAAGAATTTGTTGCCTACTATACCGGAGTACGTAGAGAAGCCGAAATCTGTGCCAGATTCTGATCAAGCCAACTACTTATGTTCGGGAGATGTAAATATTCGTAGCTGTACACACTTAGCCCACTTACTTAGTAGCTCATTCCGCCGCTCAGACCCCACCTCCTCAACCATACCTATGAACTTATACGTATTCCCATCGAAAAGGTAAAATTCGGTTGTCTTGATGTGGGTTACCTAATTTTAAAACGTGTACTGTGGTTACAAAAAATGCTATAGTATAAGATATAAATAGAAGATATAAATAATTTCAGGAATACTTTCTTCTATGGCCTCAAAATCATCTGTGATCCATCCGTCTATGAGTTCCCTACAAAAAAAAGAAACTGTTTTTGAAAGCGCTGAAATAGACGATGCTCCATTTTCATCAGTGGGAGTTTCCTTAGTTCTTGGTTTCTGTTTTATGCTTCTGGTTGATCAGTGCTCACGGTGTAGATCAAATTCAAGAGATGTGGAGTCCATTGCTTCTTCTACAAAACGAAGCCTGACTGCTACTATAGGGCTTGTGGTTCACGCAGCAGGTATTGTGATTATTTGTTTTTTAATTCGCTGGCGAAGGTAGCAGCGCTTGCTCATATTAAGCCGTCGCATTATGGTTAGATGTGTATACATTGCTGCTAGAAAATCAATTGCATGAACTATTTTAAAAGCATTCTTCCTTAAATTTAAATGTTCACATACGTAGTTAAAATTTAGCATTTGTACTACACTACGCAACAGCATGCCGTCTTGTTTTAATTTTAGAGATTGTTAGGGTGTGTAGCTGCTTAGCGTGAGAGGTTTACTTTATTATTACTTATTTATCATAGTAAAAGTTCAGTCAAGAGAGAATAGCGTGAATGATACAATTACTATCTATTCTCGTGGTAGATCCAGACTCGTTACATACATTTTATCAGTGTATTTATACCAAACTGACGTCGCTGTTAGTTACGTCCTTACATCCTATGAAATATTAGTTAAATGTAATGTAATGTAATGTAATAGCTTTATTGTCAAATTCATTCAGCGCATATACACTGATTTCCAAGAGCAGACATTTCTAGGTTTACATTAACTATTCTACAATGATATAAGATTTAGAAAATTATAGTATATTATACATATATATTATGCCGTTGCTGAATAAGCCATTTACTTAATTCAAATTGAAAATTCTTCACATTTTCAATCCCTACAACACACACTGGAAGGGAGTTCCAGATTTGAACGGCTCTGTATTGAAAACAATTGTGAAAAAATGAGGATTTCCTTAAAACAACTAGTTTATGCTTATTACGCAAATTCAATTTCCTTGGGTCAATAATTTCTAGAATACAATCAAGCTTATCAGTTTGCTTCGTAAGCATACGTGTCACCGATGCCGTTACATAAATGATTCTTTCTTTTACCGTTAATAGGCTAAATGTTTCATACAAACTTATCATGTCAATATTATGCTTTGGCTTTCCTGTTGGCAACCCAAGCTGCCGCTTTAACATGGTATTAAAATGGTAGCCCTTAAAATTTAAACATTTTAAGTAATGGTCCAAAACATTTTGAATTTTACATACAAGAGAATCAGACACTCAAGCATACATAACAAGACCGTAGTCAATATCAGAAAATACAAGGGACTTAAAAACTATAGGTAAAAGTTTGGAGTCAATAAACCGCTTATATTTAACAAGACGGGAGCATTTATACGTAATTTTATTTATAACATAATTACAATGCATGTCAAAATTAAGGCTACTGTCGAAATGAACACCAAGATATTTAAATGTTGTCACCTTATGAATTAACTTATTCCTAACTTCAATATTATCAAATTTACATTTCAGTTTACTTCTTGGATTGTAAAAATCCATGTACACAGTCTTGAGGTAGTTCATTTCCATGTCATTATCCACACACCATTGGTCAATTAAACTTGCTATTTCTATTAACTTGGCTTTAAGCTGTTCTGAAGTAGAAGTACCACAGCTTTGGCCAATATCATCAGCATAAATAGCTGGTGATTCTAAAATATCACAAATGTCGTCAAAAAATAAAATAAATAACACCGGGCCAAGGACACTTCCCTGTGGCACACCAACATTTAGTTCATATTTTTGTGAAACGAATTTTCCTAATTTAATACAAAAGTACCTGCCTGAAAGATAGCTACATAGTATTTTAATAAGGTATGTTGGTAAGTTATACTTATTCTTTAGCTTATATAACAGTGTAGTATATTTTACAGTGTCGAATGCTTTTTTCAAATCAACAAACCGAGCAGCAGTATACTGTTTCTTTTCAATATATGCATATAATTGCTGAGATAGGTGTATTAGAGCATGCACAGTTGATTTGCCTTTTCTGAAACCAAATTGATACCTAGACAGTAACTGTTTGGACTCAACATAGTCTATTATTCTATTAGCTATCACTGCCTCAAATACTTTAGATAAGAAAGGTAAAACAGAAATAGCTCTGTATGATGATGAATTGTACTTACTCATTTTTGGTTTCAGGATTGGTGTAACAATAGCCTCCTTCCATACTGAAGGAAATTCAGAGGTTACAAGTGCATGATTAAATAGTTTGCATATTATAGGAGAAAACTGAACTGGAAAAAGCTTTATTATTTTAGGGGGAATATTCTTCAGTCCTGCGCTGTTACTGCCTTTAGTAGATTTAAGTAGAGACTGCACTTCACTAGTTGTAACAGGCGGGAACTGTGTGCAAGTATTAGGCAAAGAATTTCTGAATCTCATTACATTAGCAGCACTACTACTTTGACTGATAACAAAGGCTTTTGCTAGGGCATCACATATATCAGTAGGTGAGTTGGTTTTAGAGTCGCCTATGCTAAGTTCAGTAATAAGAGTGGACTTCACATTATCTCCAATAAGCTTCTTAAATGTATCCCACGACTCCTTAGAAGTCTTGCATTTTGTAAATTCAAAATTAAAATATTTTACTTTAGCATATCTTATTCTTTGTGTTAATTGGTTCTTAAATTTTCTATACCTTACCCAATCTATGTCAGCATTGCTATTTTTAGCCTTCCTTTGCAGATGATGCTTTCTGTGAATTTGTCGCTTAATATCAGCAGTAAGCCACTGTGCTGGTTTTGGTTTGATTCTACGCCTGACTAAAGGCAGCATTTTCTCTAGTATGCACTGTGTCAAAGACTCAAATACATATAATCTGTCATTCACCTCGTTAAAGCTGTCAATAATTCCCCATAGTGTATTATCTAGCTCACATTTTAATTTTTCAGTATTTAGACGTTTGTAGTTTCTTGTTGTAATTGTCATTAGGGAAACAACATGTTTGGCCTTCTTATGAATAATATAAATTATGTCATGGTCTGACAGTCCACAGTCCATTACGTTAGAAGCCCTGACTTTTTCTAAACAATTAGTATATATGTGATCTATTAGGGTTCTACTTTTCATAGTTATTCTGGTCGGGGTTTTAATCAACTGCGTAAGGCCTATGCTGTGTGTACATAATAACAACGATTTTGTTTGAGCATTCTTATCTAATAAATTTACATTAAAATCTCCTAGTATGTACAAATTAGCTTTTAAATTAGATGCAAAGCTCGAAATATCCATAACATCCTTGAAAAGTAGATTGTCATTTGAAAGAAAACCTGGGGGCCTATACAAACATGCGATGACAATAGTAGTGGTTTGAGGCAACTTAACTGTTATTACCAAAGACTCAGCATCAACAGTAGTGATACTATCAATATGGTCAGAGTGAAGATCAGATTTTACATAAGTAACTAGTTCACCACCGCCCCTGACATCCCTATCCTTTCGGTAGGTAGTGTATCCATTAATAATTAGTTCACTATCTAACGTGTTGCTGTTAAGCCATGACTCTGACACACACATAACGTCTACACTATGATGAAACATTAATACTGATAATTCATCCTTTTTCAGTCTTAAACTACATACATTTAAATGCATAATACATAGCCCTTTGTCGAGCTTTTCCACTTGAAATGAATTAGTAAATGACTCAACCGCATTATTAGTAGGTACATAAAATGAATCATTGTTGCTTCCAATACACAACAAAAATGGATCAAAACTATGACTTATTGGTCTGCTAACACATAAATTGCAAACCCACGCTTTAGATTCTATTAATGATTTGAATTCAAAGTTAGATATAGGTAATTTAAGACAATTGGTGTTATGATATAGAGAGTTACATTCTACACAGCGAATTGCAAGCTTTCTACCGTCTGCCTTCTTACATATTCCACATATTTCTCCTGAGCCTGCTTTATAGTATTTCCCCATTAAAAAAAAATATGTAATTAAATAATAAATAACTAAATAAATAAAGTATTTTCTTATATTTGTAGTTACTTGTGTTGTATGTAGATAGATACCCGAATCACTAAACCTCACAAATCCCGAACAAAAACAAATCTTCCCCAAGCACGCAGTGTTCTCGCTGGATGATGTTTTAATCTTGACTTGATAAGTTCAGCCTCCAGAAACTATTATTGCAGCACAGCACCAGTTGATATGTTGAGGAAATGGCGGGGTCACAGGGATACAAACAGCAACAATTCACCGAAATAATTTTACGGGATATTCGGCCCATCCCAGCGCCGCAGCAACGGAAAGGGAATTTAGGGTGTAAGTTAGGGTCAGGTATTGACAGTTGAGAGGACAAGAATTGAGTTTTATTGAGTCACTCAATTTACGTTGTTGGGCCGTAGCCCTAGCTAGAACCACACTGCTCGGCAGTCAGTGAGGAAGTGCAATTGCACTATTCTACAAGTATCATCATAATATCTGCTGATGTGCTATTCAGCACATTAGAATGCAATGTGCAACATTGCCATTCTAACACACCCGCCCTCCACGTTGAGGAGGTGGATGGGTCATAACAATTTGAACATAATAATTTTACACACAATCATACCATAATTTTCACATAGATAATTTCATCGCTAAATATTAAGATATTAACCGTCATGGTTTAAAACTATTATTAAGTAGGAATGCCTCATAGATCATTTCTACCTATTTACATAATTTATAACATTTTTGAAATACTTGACCGAGTTGGTCGAGTGATAGCTCATTTTAAAGCCTTTGAAAAATTAAAAAAATGACTTTTTTAATTTTCCCTGCGAGCCCATACAACACTTTTTATAGCGATTTTTCGAAAAAAAACCGGTTTTTTCAAAATAATTCCGAAACTGTTAGAGAATCACCTTGTTAGAGTATATTCTGCTAATCATTACGGTTTTAGTGATGTATTATTTGTATGCAAATTCTGTGAGTGACCAGTCCAAAAATCATATTTTACATTTCGACAACACGTTTTGCGGGAGATTCAAACTGTTTTATTTTATACGGTAGATAAAGGGCCGCACATAAATAGTGCCACCCACTATGATGGTGAGTCAGCTGCAAATACATACACCCTTTTATAAGCATTATTATTATTTATTTCTATCCTTATGTTATAATTATGCTTAAGAGGATGACGCATTAGGAAGGTGGGTCCTAAAATATGCTAAAGTTGGGTGACGCCATTTGTGGCCGGCCCCTCATTTTCCACAACCAGCTTTCTTTAGTTCTTTTCATAGAGGCACAGTACAGTTTAACCTTCCGTCTGCTCAATGGTTATTAATTAATTTCTACCTATTTACATAATTTATAACACTTTTGAAATACTTGACCGAATTGGTCGAGCGATAGCTCATTTTAAAGCTCTTGAAAAATGAAAAAAATGACTTTTTTTATTCACCCTTCTAGCGTATACAACACTTTTTATAGCGATTTTTCGAAAAATAAACGGTTTTTTCAAAATAATTTAAAAACTGTTAAATTATCACCTATGAACACCAACATAATTAGATTCTGCTAATCATTAAGGTTTTAGTGATGTATCATTTGTATGCAAATTCTGTAAGTAACCGGTCCAAAACTCAAATTTTACATTTCGACAACACTTGCGGGAAATTCAAACTGCTTCATTTCATACGGCTGATTTTAAAGGATTCAACACAAATAGTGCCAATCACATTGAGGGTGGGTCAGCTGAAAATAAATCAAAACTTGAAATATTAACTATATGCATATCACTGACTATGCGGAAACAGATAGAATTGCACCACACTTAATTAACAGTACTTCTAGCATTATAAGTGATAAATGTAATTTAAAGCAAGATTTCTAAAGTTGTTAAAATTTAAGTTTATTTTATTGTTAGTTTCTAAGCGACTATTAGTCTTCTCCAACAATCTTATTTGTAGAACTTAACTCATGGAAACGATTTTGCATTGTCTTTAATTCTTGTGAAAAGGTAATCATTTGAGTTTGCGTTTAATTTTATTAATGTGTCAAGTTTTTCAATATAAATACAGATTTCCAAAAACGGACACAACAAATATAAGTAGTATTAATTAAAAACTAAAATTAAAAATATTGTTATAAAAATCATCAGGCCATATCACACATAGTACCAGTTACCAGTAAATCAAACCACTGATGTCACGATTCATGGTGGTTGATACAGAGAAAATAAACTAGGCACACGATTGTTTACATACATATTACACAGATTAGCCTTAAAAAAACCCAAATGACACAATTCCAATTCATTAGTATCCTCACTGACAGTACACAATATTCTCAGGTAATATATTTCATTCACTTACAATTCTATAAAAAGATGAGTCCCTAAAAAACTCACTACGAAATTTGAAACCCTCAATCATAAATTTATCACTAGCCCTAGTCTTCCGGCTAGACTTCTTAATTGTTAAGAATGTACGTAAGTAAACTACATTAGAAGTATACTTTAATACCTTCAATGCAAACACAAGGGCATCAGACTTTATCCTCTCAGAAATTGTAAAAATATTACACAACTCAAGCAAATCAGCTTCTTCAATACACTGAACTTTAAACTTACTAAAACTAAGTATAGCTCTATTCAATTTATTTTTAATGCTCTGAAGTGCTGCATTCTTCTGCGACCCCCATAATAAAGGACAATAATCAACAATTGACAAGACATACGCAATAATCATTACAGTAAATGTTCTTAAATCTAAATATCGCTTAAGATTAGATATGATACCAATAGCTGTGTTTACTCGCTTCTTTACATAGTCGAAATAATCAGTAAATTGTAAATTAGAGTCAATTTTTAACACCCAAATATTTAAAAGTGTACACACGTTCAATTTCCTGACCATCACAGCACAATTTTACAATATCTAGTTCAGTTACACTCTTATCCTGAACTTTGTGTAATAACATATATTTTGTTTTCTGTACGTTAATTTTTAAACCATTTACATTGAACCATTGACTAACAGAATTTATACACTGCTGCATGCTTTGAAGCATTGAGGCAAACTTTGGGTGAGAGAAATATAGGACCAGATCGTCAGCATACAAAATATATGTTAAATGATAACAGTAGGGTGGGTGGCTCCTAAGGGAGTAGTAATTTCGGTGACATCATTTATGGACCAACTCTACAAAGTTGGTAATAATCAGAATCAGAAAATCTATTCCCGCATAAATGTAGTCGCCGGCTTACTCAATGGAAAGTGTAAATGGTTGGATGCATAGGGAAAAAATAAAATCATAGAGTAGTGGTGGCTTCATTGATTCGGTCTTGCTTATATAAGTAGATAATTAAGTACAAATTTTATCGCAAAATTAAAACACTTGCTAGAATAGAATAATAATTTAAATATGTGGCACCCGTGGATCTGAAACTTTTTAACTTAAACATAAGAAAGTGCATTTGCCAGTGCGTATTCTTCTTTTTCAAAACTACTAACTTTATAAACTTGATTTCATAGATTTGCTTGTGCAAGGTCGTGGTGATATTTCGGTTTCGTAATTATTTAAATAAACGATGCAGGTTGCTTCTGGAATAAAAAAAACTAGCAATATCTACAATCTGATGCTTGTATCGCATTGCAAATAATCTTTCATGCAACACAAATTTATCTATTAGCTAATTTATTAAACATAACTGTTTTATTATTTTAATTATTCTAGCTATTTCATGTTTTACTGTTTTTATTGTGCAACCATCGCACCTACGTATATCATTCGGGGAGGTATATTTATTAAAGTCGTACCATGTTACTTTAAATTGCAATTCGCTCACGTGCTACAGCCCTATAATTTGGTAGCACATACAATTGCTAAAGTGTAATAGGATTATTTCATAACATTTTCAATGTACTTCCCAGTAGCTTCTGCGCAAATGTATACCATTAATAATTTTTATTTCTATTTCAACAAACTCTTAGCCTTTTTCATTATTATCACGTTTTATATAGCTGACGGAGTCGCCTTAGGGGCTGCGGCCACAACTCTCCACACAGAGGTTGAAATGATTGTGTTTATAGCAATCATGCTGCACAAAGTAAGAAGCTTTTTTATCATTATTTACATTTATATTTACATTTTATTACTATCTACCTTCATAACATACTGTTGTTTGAAAATACTACGCTTTAACAAGCAAACTATCATTTTAGAGGAAATCATTAGTTAAAAACAAATAAAAAAGGTACCTAGCATGATATTGAAAATTAATAATTAATTTAAAACTCTTTAAAAACAATATTTGTTTCACATGTTGCTCAAACAGAGTTGTATATATATTTATTCATCTGGTTGAAATCTGGCCTGAGCCCTTACAACCCCAACAGAGTTGTATGTTCCAATTGCCAAATAAACGAAATTTAAGTATAGATATCTTTAAATGTTTTGGTGTATGAGCATGAGTGACATATAACAAACAAGCTCATAAAACTCATCCTTTTCTGTACATTTCTGCCGAAAAAACCCATCCTTTTCTGTACATTTTGGTATGAGTAGACGGCAGTGAATAATTATTTTGAAGTAGTTTTCTCTTGTATGTACTTTAATTGAAATTCTGTTGTGCAGAACTTGGTGCATTATTGGTTTGATTTAGAAATAATTCAATTAATGGAGCTCGTAGTTTGTTTTAAATATATTTGAAGTATATATAATATAAACATTACAAAACCACGCGTAAGTTTTAATATTGTTAATATTTTTCTAGTTTCAATGTTTGTCTGATTGGAAGTTTCCTTAACCTTTTATAAATGTACAGCATATCATAGCATTAAAAGTATCTGCAGGAATACCTGCAGTATTTTGAATATATTAACGTCGTTTATAAATCACAAATGATTTGTACAGAGGTGTCACTTGACTTAGCCTAATTAATAAATGCAAAATGTTTTCCACGTATTTTAGATTTTGATGATTTGAGGCTTAAGGTTTTTGATGTTGACATCGTATAGATATTTGGAATGGAATATATTTGCTTTAAAATTTTTGGTGGAACAAAAAGAGATTAAAAAATAAACTTTTTCCAGATATTTTATTTTCAAAAATAATAAGTCCTATTTTTTTAATAATGTTGTTTTCAAAACTTATAAGCATAATGGATCAAATTAGACCAATCTGCATATTTTAGCATTCATAATTCTACCAGTTCTTCTATAAACTAACAGTTTAGAACCTAATAATGGTATTATAGACACAAGCGTCCACATTTTAATATATGCAACCTATAAAGCTAAAATTAAATGACAATTGTAAAACGGCTATAAAACGAACTGTTTGAATCTGCAATTTTTTTGATTGCGCGTTACCAAAGACACATTTGCAAGTCTCAGAAAATAGAATGACTCGTCTAGATTTAAATCTGTAGACGGACATATTTATTTTGCTTTATTACGTATGTAAGACGTCACTTGGTTCATTTTTGCGTACTAATCGACTATGTAAATAGCTGTTTTAATGACATTGTGTAAAACAGTAGCCACAGTAACTCAAAGTAACCACTAGAACTTAAAACTACTGATGTAAACTACAGTTTTCTTAAGGTGCCTTAGTAAAGAAGATGTGAAAGAATTAAAAATCAATAAACAGAAAATAAAAACTAAGAAAAAAAAACAAATAAAAAAATTGTTTTAATATTATCCAAATTATCTACAATAAAACTCAGGTATCGCTAAGGTTAGCGATATACTAAATAGGGGGATATTTTTTAAGATAATACATAGCAGCATTGAACCCCTGCCGCCGTACGGCGTGTGATAGAGACAGGACACGAATGAAAAGTCGAATTGAATCCTGGAGCATAGGTATGATAGAGCAGGGCAGGAGACTTGAGTTTTGGGGATGTAGGCACAGATTGAGGAGCAAAAGAGACAAAGAAGAAATAGAATCAAGACGGATTTAGGCAGACATTTTATTTTTGTATCTTCCAACATAGGCAGTCTCAGCAGCAGTAGTCAGTCTTCATTTAACAACCTGTGGGTAACGAGATCTAGAGCTGTGACATTGCCTGTCTGATAGTTTTAAAAATACTTATCAGTTATTTTCTGCTCTCTGGTTCCTAAAAGTCGGAAGTCAATTCAAATTAAAAGTAGAATTATCCATTTTCCAAAAGAGTCCAAAAACCAGTAGAAAACCAGCAAGATGACTGTTGAGGCGAAGGGTCGCCAATTATATTTCGGGTAAAGCTCTACGCCACTGAGCTAGGGAGGCAGTTCTGGATATAAAGGTGATTTTATTCATTTAGGTAGTTAGGTACATGTAGGGAAAATGTGTGAAAAATAAATATAGTACCTTATGTAAAAATACCTATTGAACCACACTTTCTAGGGCTTTGTGATTCATCATAAATCGCGTCATTAAAACAAAATTAATTCTTCTATTAGAGCTACAATCATCCTGTGTCAATAAAGCGGTATCTTGATAAGAGGCAACCCCTTGTTGACATGAAATTTAAATATATATAATTTTAAACTTAACAAATTCATGACATTAAAATAACGTCTTCATAATCCTATTTACATGTCAGGCTTGCATCATCTAACTACTTTATTTTACGCAGATACATACATTAAATACTAATTAATAAAACAAAATGCATTTTTATCGATTATTTATTGCACTCTATTTCATTTCACAGTATAAATATAATATCATGTGCATAAAATAAATTTGACATCGAAAAAATTTATTGGCATAACGAAATATTGATTTCAATATACCAAAAGCAAATTATATATTAAATAAAGCCATTAATTCCAGAACTGACACAATATTTGCCGTAATTCTAGTACAAGGCTTTTCTCTCTTAATTAGTTACTCTAGGCACATAAAACATAACAATAATACCATTTATTTTTTACTGTAACTGTAATACCCTTACACCTTGCACACTATGAACATAAGGATAATAGTGACCTATAGACAGTTCAAACGAATAAAGCGTAATAACAAAGACTAAAAAAGAGATGGTGTTTAAATTAGTGATTATACGTATTGCTGAACTTACTTGGTTTTTGACGTGCTAGAAATTACTTAATATTGACATTAAAATTAAAAATAATTCTCCAGTACCTAAATGGATAGATTTGCTCCACTTCATCCCCAAAACACAACAGTGTTACATTATTTGGCACTTTATAATTACTTGTTTTATGAATTATCAATAATTTTAGTTTGTTTACACTTATTTAAAGACTGTAAAGTAAACCAATAACTCTATTCAAACACACCTGCATGCGCTTAATGTTTAAGTAATTTCAGAAAAATAATAGTACAGTACAAGATTATTAGCATATAAAATAAAAATTATGCCCCTTAAAAAGAGAGAAAGTAAAAGCTTTTATTTACACTGGTACACAATTGTACTTGCCTGAAAGACACAGTAACAAATATACATTGTTTCACAAAAACGATTTACAAAGTAACGATGAATTATTATTATTAGACACCTAATCCATATAAATTATGAATAAGAACGGCCCAAGCAAAGACTCCTGTGGGACTCTTATACCTAAGTCATAACTATCTGAAATGGTTAAACCAATTTTTTTTTAAATTTTCAATTTCGCAGATAATCCGTAAGAAGCTTAAGTAAATTATTGTCGACCTATAAACATTTTAAAGCCTAAGTAGTAGTTTATAGTAAAGCACAGAGTCAAAACCTTTTTGCAGGAATTCAAATTTCATTAAAATTTGGATGAAAATAAAAGGAGATAAGGGTTTGAAAACAAATCAATTTCGTAAAACAATATTTAAACTTGTCACGGCATCAGCTTTCTTGAAACAAAATTACTTATAAAATGTTGTAACAATCACAAAACTTTTCCAACTTAACTTTAACTTAAACTCTCACTTCACACATTTTTTAAAATCGGTTGAGAAATGTAGCCTCCAGACACAAATAAAAACTTGAAAATACATGTAAATATGGCGCCTATTAATTAATCTTAATCAAATTTGTGTCTTCAAAAATTCGTGAAGCAAATCAAAAGGCCCATTCAGAAATATGATTGACGCTACTCTGCTTTTTTTACTTGCTCTTTACAGACAAAAATAGATTAGGCAGTTTGGTTGACGCCCGGTTGAGATTATTTCCTCGTCAGAGTTTACTTTCAACTTAATTATCGAATTGATCTCTTTGTTTTTCTCCATTAGCCTAATATAAACACTGCATATATTAGAGAAGGTAGGAACTTTTTTAAACTGTGTTTAATAGAACGCATACTTAGCTGTACTAATAATTGTATTTAGATTATAAAGCTTCCGCTTATAATGTTAAAACGGAGCTACATCAGTCGTTTTCAAACTTTTATGCTTGAAACTGTCTCTGTATTGCGTTTTTCTCTGCATATCTAAGGTCAACCATGGAGATACCTTACTTGTTAGACGTCTACAAATAATTAGGACATGCCCATTTATAAAATTCAAAACTGACAGCTCAAAATAATCAAGCATATCATCCAAATCATCGATTACATCTTATGCAGGCCAAGATGCTACATATCAAAATTTACATCGTCCTATACTGCATTGCCATAATTTCTAGTTGTTATATACTATATAAGATACTTACCTGTTGAAAGATTTCCAACTGCGTAGACGGCACAATGGTCAGATGTACCAAGCGTAAGAACCCTGCCTAATCTATACCCATTTTTATTAGAAACATGAATGTTATCAATACTACTACTGGTTGTTAGTGTTCTGTGTTAGTTAAACTATATTTTGATTTAACAAGCAATATTGAATAGACGCTTAGTATAAGCATCACGAACTGACAAATAAAAATTGAAATCCCTGTGTACTATCTGCTCACATTTATACATTTCTAACTTACGATATTACTTCGTTAGCGATACATAGACCAAAGTAATCTAGGTAAGTATTGTTGGATGTATTTTTCTACTGTTATTATTTGCTCATACTAACAAGAGAATGACGCAACATGACTAACCCATATTTTAAATAAACTTTTTTAAAAAATCAGGACATTTTTTAATAGCACAGATCAAAAGTAACTCGAGTGCATTTTGCGTTGTTTGGCCACAGTGACCCGCCAAATTTTAAGACGATTCAATTTTTGAAACTTTGCCGTCCTCAAGCTTCTACACTTCTTACCTGAATTTAAAAAAAATGCATTTTTGTAAACCTTAGACTTTTTTCTAAAAATTAAATTCAGGATTTTTGAAAATACAAACAATTATTTTTAAATTTCAAAATACCCTTATTTTTGTGGCTCATGTTTTATAACCAATTTTATGAAAAAATTAACAAGTATATATATTAAATAAGTTTCAAATTTTTCAAAATTCTGAATCAACTTTTTAGAAAATACTCTAAGGATTACAAAAACACAAACTTTATTAAAATCAAGTGACAACTGAAAAACCTAGAGGGCGGCAAAGTTTCAAAATTTGAATGTTTTTAAAGTTTGGCGAGTCACTGTAGCCAAACAACGCAAAACTGCACTCAAATAACTTTGGATCTGTGCTATTAAAAATAACCTGATTTTTTGACATGAGTTGCTTAAAAATCTAAATTAGTCATGTCCGTCATTCCCTTGAAAGTACTTATGACTGACACAGAATCTGAACTTTAATAATAATGAGATCGCTCAAGACTTGAATCCTTTTTTAAGATTACCTTTTACTATTCATTCATTAAATAATTTTACATCTTAATCTTTTCATAAATACAGATCATAATTATATTTCCATTATAAACATCCCATAATAGTTTTGCATATGACTCGTATGCATGTAATACACATCTCCTATTGTATCCTGCCATGCATTCATAGTGTAGTAATACGCTTACTGGACTATCTGTCTTGTCGCGTACTCCGTCTTGTCATGCAAATGACATCTTAAACTTCGAATTAGTCTTCAATATCCTCCACCTACGCCAACTGGATTCTCTGTAATGCTGACGGCTCTCTGCCGCTCAGGATTCCTACAAGCCATGCACAAATATCTAAACATATCTTGATATGTGCTTAGTTGGACGTGTCAACGACACCTCCAACAAGAATGGCATTGTACATACATTAAAAGACTTATATACTACCGTTTATAAAAATGGTTTGCAAATAAGAAAATTTAGCCTAATTGTTGTTAGCTCAACTTTTCAAGGTTTTTTTGCAATTTCAGTCGAAAAAGCATAAAGTAAAAGTCAATTATTACGTACATAACGCATATTAGGCTGGAACAGGGAGCCACCTAGCGCACGTAAGGGGAAACACCTATCTCCCACGAGCTTCTTAAATAAAATATTTTTGTTTTTCATTTTTTAGAGATAAATGTAAAACTATTGAACAATTCGAAATTAGAAATACAACTAAAAGTGCGTTATTAGTCAAATTTAGGTCGAAATTATTAAGGTATAACTAAACTAGTGATATTTTAACAAGATCTAAAATCCTGTAATGCCGTCGGCCGTCCTGGTGCAGGAATCAACATAAAAGGTGCATACCTATTAAAAAGGAAGGAAACTTTTAAGACAAAAACCGTGTGTCAACCCAACAATTCAAGTAGTTGTTCTCTGTTCGGTAACCATGTCAAGCAAAAAAAGAATACAAGTACCAAAAGACCAGGAACAGCTAGCTGCCTACTTCGCACAACAATTGCAGCTCATGGGTTAACAATCAGCCTTACTGTTCTACTCACAGATAGAAAGCATCAAATTGGAATTGCATTATAAAATTCAAGTCTTGAAAGCTGACATAAACAGAAAATCAAAAGAATTAGATAAAAATTTAAACAAATCAGCAAGATGACAGGAAATTAAAACTAGTTTGCTGAAAGTTAAAATAAGTGAGTTGGAGAAACGACAGAAAATGAAAATAAGTTTGCTGAAAGTTAAAATAAGTGAGTTGGAGAATCGACTACATCAATTAGATCAAAGCCTGTGGAACCACTAAAGACCGAATATCAGAAAAATTCTCATCACAGGACTCCCAGTCTGCTCATCCCCAAGAGAAGATGCAAGTTCAGTGATCTCCAAAACGCTCAAACTCACAAACGTTCATATCATCAAGGCAAAACAAATTGACAATATAATTGACAGTAAACCACAACATATTTTTGTCCAGCTGGCTAAAACGCAAGAAGTGCTACGATTAAAGTCACAACTGAAGAATTCACTATCCTACGTTTACATTCAACAGTGCCGAAGTAGAAGAACAAGAAATTCATAAAAATCTTACGAAATAATACTGGATAAATAAACTGGACCCCTACTACAAGTCAGTCAAGTACTCAGGATGCTACGTCTTCAACGCGGGTGGTATTACTTACTCTAGTGATAGAAAAGACCTGATCAAAATAGAGTCGTCTGGGACAAATCGTAATCAATAAATATATAACTTTTATCTATCTCATGAAGTAATATAAATTAAACTTTTAAAGATTCCGTTAGTAATTGTTGTCGCTTATGGCTAGCCATTCAAATTTAATTCAAAAATGTTTTTGTTTTATAAGATTTAAAGTCAATACCTAACTTTTAAGTATAATAACGTTACTATTGTTACAAGATATTGTGATCAAAACATTCTCAGGAAATCTAATACCGGTAGGCAGAATTTTGACTTAAGTAACTGGCAGCCAGGACCGCTTCCGAATTGCTGCACTTGGTGTGGGTACCGAAGTCAAGAATAGGTCTCTGTCTGACATTAGATCTACGAATAAAGTTGTAGAGGCAACGTAACTAGTACATAAAAAACCACTATGTTCGTTAAAAACATTGAAGTGAAGCAAAGGTAACCCGATTCCAACGTAAGCGTATTATATGTAGATATCCAGGGTTTCAATTACTAATCACTAATCATTGTTAATTAACTGAATATAGCTAATATTGTTGTGAATCACTTAAAAATAAATAAGTAAATTATTTCGATAAATATATTCTTTAAATATTAAACCTACACCTTGATTACTGTGAAATATAGTTATGAAATGAATCAAATTATGTATACTTAAAATTAGTTTGTTCGTGATCATTCTGTTTGTAATTAGAAATAATTTTCCCCTTGGCTAAGGTGGTATTATATATTATCTGTTTATCAAAAACTCTGTAACCTCATTTTATCTGATTTGTGTGTGGGCCATAGCCCGTATATGCAATAAATCTATGCATACATATTAAGCTGGAACAGATTTGATCGCATAAGGTTCTATAAATCACATTTAATGAATAAAATAATCGTTGTGTGTACTGAAACTAAATGTTAGTAATGATCCACTTTGCACAGAAGAAATGGAATCGTTAAGGTCTACGTTGGTGTATGGCTTGCTTTTGTCACCGTTCTTCTTTTTTCCTATTGTTATAATTTAAGGCATGCTAAACAAATGAAAACGAACTGAAATATTATTACTTATATTTTTAAAATTTAAAACACATTTGCTTCATTTTCACAAAATTTCCAATGTGTTTTGCATGGTTTTCACAATACCACAGTTAGAAGCCCTGACATTCCCACATTTAGATGACCACTTTGACCACTAAATATTTTTAAACTCCACTGAATTAAGGGTTAAATTAATACTTCCTCTTAATTGTGATCAACCTATGCCGACTAACTCCAACTATCTCTACGCAATCAGTTTCGATGAGAATTTTATTAAAATAAATTTTCCCCACTAGTTAAACTGACACAGTAAGTTCTGTAATTTTCTTCTTCTACAAGTTTTCGACTATCATATCGCGGGGAACATCAACCAGAACGTACTCCATGAGTAGTTGAGTGAACTGAAACAAATTTCGGACTGCGGCTGTCATTCGTTGCATTATGGTTTCCGACTACCACAATTACCGGACTACCACAGATACCCGACCCTGCCCTAATTATGTAAACATGTTGTCTTTATTGTGATTTTAATTAATTAAATTTGCATAACTTGAGTAGGAAAGAGACAGCTTCGCTTCTAGACAAGGAATCACCTCTTTGTGATGTCCTTTGAGGAACGCTAACAATTCCGACGAATCAACAATCGTAGCAAAGTTATCTTTCATTCAAATTTTATAAAAAACACAAAAATGTTTGCTTATACTGCCGATTTTGATGACAAGTATGCCAAAAGAAAGCCCTTGTTTCATATAATAGTGAACAGGCAACGATTAGTGGCGCTGGCGACTGCAAACGGTACCAATACTACCAATTAAGGGTTGAAGGTCAATAGTTTTCTAAGCTATTGTAATATAACATAACCTAATGTTTACGGGATCGCTGTTGAAATTCGTAGTATATTGTACACAAGTTGCATAAAATTTGGTATAATGCGGAATTTACAGGAAAAATACTCCTTGATTTATTTTAAAACCAAAAGGAAAGCCTCCTTTGTATATTACCATTATATATAAATCTGGCAGGAACGAAAATTTCCTTGAGGAAAACTGCTCGGGAGCAATAAATAATAGAATTAAATGGTATACTCAGTGGAATAGGTGTGTAAATATTTAAAACTATTCGCTAATATTATCATTTTACTAGGCACCAGCAGCTCTTGGACTTGTGACGTTCTTGCTTCATGAAGGCCTGGATAGAAATCGGATTAGGCGGCATTTAGCGATTTTTAGTCTTGCTGCTCCCGTAATGGCTGTTATAACCTACTTCGGGATAAGCACAGTAAGTACTTTAGTTTATGCAAGAGAGCCACTGCAGTTAGATTTAGCGAAAATTACGACCATTGTGGACGACTACTAATTTTAATTTATTTATTCCTACCTATCTACATAATTTACCGGAATTTTCACACTTTTGAAATACTTGTCCAATTTCAAAGTGCGATATATCATTTGAAAGGTAATCACGAGTAGATTTCAAATAACGCAAAAGTTAAGAGTTTATCGACAAACGTTTGCAATATTTTTTTTTAAACCGTAACTTTTTTTGAAAATTCCGCCTAAAATTGTTTATATGCGTCGGAAGACTAAAAAAAAATACCCGTTTTCTTAATTTTTTAAGAGCTTTAAAATGATATATCATGCATTAACATCATAAGTTTTTTAATTACAATTAAAAATTAATCATGATCTGAGCTGTCACACTTTGTTAATTAGATTCGCTCATTCATTTCGGTTTGAAGGGTGTATCGTTTATGTGCATTTCCATTTAGTAACATGTTAAAATTTGGATTTAAACATTTGGCGGGAAATTCAAAAAAATTGGTTGATGATTGTTTTTCTAATTTGTTTTCAGCTTCTGTTCCCCAGCGTGTTCGTTTATATTTTTACTTACAAGGAAGGATCAACACATGTGCGCCGATTTTCAACTTATGATTGTGTGCGTTAGATAGACCTATGGTAGTTAGCAAACGTACCACTAATCATTTTTTTCGTGTGCCGAGGTCATAGGTCATTTGCGAGAAAGCGACCATAGGGAACACCTGTTCATTTACTATTTGCATGTTAAATCCCATCAGAAAATTTCATTTTTTCATTTCGCGAAAAAATTAAAAATATTAAATAACGATAGAAAATGACTCAGTTGTGACTCTTGGCAATACAACACTTATGCGTCGCCCAGAAATGACGTCATCGAAATATTATCATTTCTTAGACCCCATGACGCCCCTGGTTGTTATTAGCTGAACCACTGCGTAATTGACTAAATTCAACACGGGAAGTCACAAATATCAAAGCAAAAGAAACCATTGGCACTACTGGTGCCGCCATTTACGGACGATCCATTACTACTTTTAGTTTGTTTTCGCAAATCAAACATAATTATTGTGTACAATTCACGCCTCATCAAAATTTACAACATACTTACCTTTTATGACTTCTTGCTTAAAAAGGACCTCAGTTGGCTTTTACCAAGTGATGCAACCATCAAAAATTTAGATTCTAGAAATCACTAATTTATTTCTGTGGCACATAAATTTTAGAACATCAACAAAACATCAAACTTATAAAATCTAAAAAATTTTAAGGATTCAAAAAGTCATTTCTTTGTAAATTAATAATGACTATAAAAATTACTTCAAGACAAAGTAATTCTATACTAGGATAATACATTTTATTTACTTGCATGTATATTTGAAACAGATTTTTTATGTGCTACACTTTTACTCTTGTGTAGGAATTACACGTTTTGCATTTTGGATTATTTGTTTAATCTATTGTGTACAACTTTTTATTACCTACATTCTACATAATTTACCGGAATTTTGAAAATTTTGCAATACTATACTAATTTCATCGTGCCATATATCGTTCGAAAGGTAATCACTAGTAAAATTCAAATAACACAATGCGTCTATATTTCTACTAACAGTTTTCATGACAACGGCATTTTAATTTTACAATTTAACCTAAAACGTGTTGTATGGGCTACAAACCCATAACAAAAAAATGGTGTCTGCTTATTTTTAAAGAGCTTTTAAATGATATATTACTCGACAAAATCCATTAATTTTTTCAAATTTTTAATTATGTTTTTTGCAAGCCATTTGAAAACTAATCCCTATCGTGCGTGCACACAACGTTATTAAGATTTGCCTAATTGATACCGTTCGATTGGTATATCATGTTTGAGTGAGTTTTCTGAGTTACCGGTCGAAATCTTCATTTAACACAATATTTAATGTTTTAGCGTGAAATTCAAAAATTGGAATTTTGAATTTTTGGTTGCATTACAAAAATTAATTATGAATAAAATAACCAACAACATATTGTGCGGCCTAATTGCTTCCCTTAATTGAAAACCTGTAAATTGAAACTAAAATTTGGTGGCAAATTCAAAATGCCTAATTTTACTGTTACGGCTGCCATAAAACAAGGGCTTTAGCCCTTGTTAGTACAAAATTGTATGGCACCGGGATTAGTTGGCCCCGAGAGAGAAGTAATCAGCCCGGTTGTTACTGGGCCCTATTATTTATTTTAATTTGTATTAGTCCCGCCTCCCGCCGGCACTTGCTTTGTGCTTTTGCATAACGTACATAAAAAACTGAAACATAAAATGTAAATAGTATATCCTACAATTTATTCTTTAGCTGTTACTGCTTACATCCAGTCATCAAACTGCGAAAACGTGCACGTGGACGGCCAAAAAATTAATTTAAACAAAACTGGTGCTTGCACAAGTTATTGACGACCAGTCTTTGCCTAAGCGACGTAAAATTAACGATTCACTCACTCACAAATGTTAGACGTACAATGATACACCTTAAATGTACATATTTTGGTCGTTTATTTTTTAATTTTTGTAAAACTTAGTTTTTTTACTGCATTAATTACCTTTAATAAATTTAGGAAAGCTGATTGACAGCAAAAATTCAATGATTGATTATTGTTCATATTATTTCTTGACGGGGACTAATACAAAAATAATGAGGCCCAGTAACGACTGGGCTGATTACTTCTCGGGGCCAAGAACTGAGGGGCCGATTAATGTGGAGCCCAGAGATGAGGGGCCAACTAATAACCAAACCGATTGTATATCTAATTGTTTTTAAACTCGACAAAAATCTTTCACCCCAGGTTGGTGTGCATAAATTGTTAGGCTTGTCAGCTTATGCATACCGATATATGCAAATAATTGCATTCAAAATTGCACGCAACCTTTGACCCTTAGTCTGAAATAGGACAGTAAACAAGTACAAGCTTTAGAAGTTTAGCATAATTGTATTTTATGTACATTTTTCTGGAAAAAAGTTTTGTTGAAATTGCCGTTAATTCTTTGTTTTTTAATTTATTCAAAGGATTACTTATCATCAGATTGACCTGGTTACGATTTTTAACATCAAATGCTGATTTTAGGCATCAATTTAATGGTTCAAAAAATAGTTGTAGTGAGTATTGAAAATATTGCGTTTGTTAAGGAAGTACAAATAATATTCATCAATTTTATAACACGCACAGGTTGGGTAGAGGCTTAAGCAGTATTTAATAAGCAAAAGGTCATGGGTTTAAGTCCGCAGACCCTGATAAAAGCGTTGAATCCAACTACTTTTCCAGTGCAAAATTTTTCTGAGCAATACGTTGAACAGGAAAAGAAGCTAATTCGTGCCACGTGTAATACAAATGTATTGGCTTTATTGTCAAGCTACTCAGCGTAATCGCTGATTTCCACTGACGTACAGGTATGGCTAGCTTACCCCGTACTAACACAGAGCCAAGTAAGCTTTCATAGTAGTAGTCACCACACATGAGGAGAAACAGGAGTCTAAGAATAATCTACCTCACGATAGACCCCCGAGTAGGAATCGAACCTACGACCATCAGAAGAGAGCCTTGGCCTCGTCCCTTAGACCTCTAGATTCCCTCGCCTCTCCGTGTGCATCCTGCTAATCCTGCAGACTATTTGTACACAATGTGAACTGCACATTCGTTTGCGTAGAAAAGAGACTTCATATTTGTGACTTCCCGTGTTGAATTTAGTCAATTACGCAGTGGTTCAGCTAATAGCAACCAGGGGCGTCATGGGGTCTAAGAAATGATAATATTTCGATGACATCATTTATGGGCGACGCTTAAGTGTTGTCTTGCCAAGAGTCACAACAGAGTCATTTTCTATCGTTATTTAATATTTTTTCGCGAAATGAAAAAATGAAATTTTCTTATAGGATTTACCATGCAAATAATAAATGCATATGGTCGCTTTCTCGCAAATGACCTATGACCTCGACACACGCGGCCTGCGAAAAAAATGATTAGTGGTACGTTTGCTAACTACCATAGGTCTATCTAACACACACAATCTTAACTTGAAAATCGGCGCACATGTGTTGACCCTTTCTTGTTAGTTATTAATACTATCGTATAATGTCTGTAGTTTGATTGAATGAATAATTTGAGAACAGGATCAAGAACCGCATTTAGCAAAATACAGTTTTTGCTACAAACAAATCCGACTATAAGGGACGCCGCGGGACTGGCAAAGTCTGTCCCCTTATAGCCGATTTCCGGTGTAGCAGTTTAAGGAATTTTCCTAGTAAACGGACGCATTTTATGGACGTAAATTTATGTGTGCGCATTCGAATATTTTATAGATAGTTATAACAAGGTCAAGATACATACAGATATACAAAATATTTAAATTATTTAAAGAAATCAGGTGATGTAGTTTGCTTGTTTTTGTTTTGTTTTAGTTTTCCAAACAATGCTGTCTTACTGGAAATCTTGTAATCCAACTGTAGGTGCATTTCCAAGTGTCATTTATATCGAGTAGGTACGATAATTGTGTAGCTTTATGCTGAAGCACGCTGATATACGCGCCATGAAGTCTCTTCTTGGCAAAGCATTCTAATAAAGTTTTTTCAACATTTGGTCTGGAACCAACTTGTTGTTTTTCACATAAATACGACGACCTACTTAAATGTAAAATAATGTTAATTCATAGATAAAAGAAGAAATACAAAAAATAAGGCAGCAGCAGACCACCAGTAAACAAATACAGTTTTACTACACTACATTGGCCCTGTCATTTCTTTTGTATTTTTAATATTCTTCTTAAAAAGTCCCTTAAAAGTGATCTGAAGTTCCCAAAAATGGTCCAAAATACGTTCTTTACAACCAAATTATCCCTAACATCGGTTTTCCTAAATCCAGACAATTTTAACATTGTAAGCATAGCTGGCCAATATGATTGAAATTTGGCCCTTGCAGCGGGATATCCCTTTAAACCGGGTCTCTTATAGTCGGATTTGTCTGTTTATTGGTAGTTTATTATAGTTGGTTATAAAAACAAGATTATAGTAAGGTTAACAAAGCACAAGCAGTTAGCGCGTGTGAAAACGGGCTAAGTACAAGGTTTGCTGGTACCAGTGGGCCAGGTACGTGTGCTGCCGTTTCAAGTGGGCTAGGTTAGGATACCGCCGGTACGAGTGAGTGTGAGCTAGTGCAGTGTAGTGCTGTGCTGATGACTGATGATAGGAGTGGGCGGGGTACGAAACGAGTGGTGCTGGTACAAGTTGTCTCGGTAGCATTAGCACAGTTATAATTTGGCTGGGTACAAGTGGCTCCGCATCAAGTGGGAACAATAAGAGCGATTCCGCTAAGACTGGGCTCTGTAAAATTAAAGCCGGGACGAGCGGTGCTTTTACGATTGCTGATTGTTGTAGGCGTAGGCCCATGTAACAGTAGTATGGTATCAAATTTTACTGATTTTGTGGGTCTAGTTATTGTAGCACAGATACAAAATGGCTGGGTACAAGTACAAGTGTGCAGATACGAGAAATACCGGTACAAAAACGATTGCGATATAAACATTACAATATCTCATGCTTTTAAAATTCGTTTCAATAAAATGAGAAAAATACATACCAAAAAGTTCTCCCAGTCTGTCTCATTCCTGGTTAGTGTGTGCGTTCTAAAGGATATTGTACGTGAAATGAAATATGCCCAACTCCTAAGCCGTTTGCTTCAATTTCAATGTGATGTCCGACGGGTGGGGTGTTCTTAAAAGATCATTTACATGACAAAATTTGTAACTAACCCCTCAGTAGTTTAGTTGATGTTAATGTGATGTCTGATGGGTGGGTTGGTTCCAAAGGATAATTTGCGTGACATCGTTTATGCCCAACCCAGGGAGCCTTCACAAATAATGTTATCATTTCAGTAGGTAGATTTTGAAAATTCCCAATTTGTATTATGTTTAACATTAGTGGGAAGGAGTGGGTAGGTCAGAAGATGTATCCAATGGGATAAAATCATTTGTGAATAAATATCTCGCAGAAAAACTCCTTCTTGAGAGGAAGTAAACCTCATGAACTGGGGTGAGTTTAAAATTATGAGACACACTGTAGAACACTTTTGCACGCTCATTTCAAATTTTACATTACCTACCTTTCCTTCCTACAGTACCTCGACTCTTGGCATCCAATCATTCGGGGTATTCAAATGATGACGGAAATGCTAGGGTATCTAAACGGCCTATGGCCTAGGACCACAACAAAATTGCGTTACACCAGTGAGCACGAATGCGAGGTATAAGAAAAATCCGGCGCTTCGGCCCTGATTTGTCCACATTGGCACGAGGTAGATGCTGAGCTTTCAGCGAATATTAGATTATTAGATTTAGAAACTTGACAAGCCCACAGCAGAATGTATTACTGGAGCAGACAAATACGTTGTCAGTTACGGAAATAATAAGTCTGTATTCGAGGTCATTTGTGTACAGAATAATAAAATATGGTTCTAATATTGCTAATTTTGGCTCATGGTATGCATTGAAGCAGCCAGAGAGTGTAACGAGGTCTAGTAATTCATGTCTTTTGGAGTATCCCACTAATAGTAATACAGAAGTGTATAGACGCCCGTTTTTGTATAGAAGTGTAACTGAATGGAATTCTTTGCCGGATAGTGTAAAGTGTTTTGAAGATTGTAATTTCATGTCCGTTCTTACTCAACACTTAATTAGTGTGAGAACACCTATTGAATATTCAGTGTATCAACCACCGTAATGGGTGGTGTAGTATATAAATGTCTTATTGGTAATGAATTGTGTATGTGAATTTTGGATTAATTGGTATTAAATCATTGATTTGCTTTGATAATGTGTTTTGTAATTGTATTAGTTTTTTATTTTTAATTTAAGTATGTTATTATTATTATTATTATTATGTGTGTATTTATACACCCGGATAAGCACCCTTTGGGTATGGCCAACTGTGATTTCATACAACTTTATTTTCGGATGGTTGGAGCACCGTAAGCAGATATAGTAACTGCTACAGTACTCCACATCCTGTCACCTACGCTTGTAGTATTTGGTATAGTTACGTGTTTCTGTAGACCACTATGCAAGACATATATTCAGGCTGGTTTACACCAGACGCATTGCCTATATTTCCCTTTCGGAGGAAAAGCACAAGAGTATCTTATAGAATCAAAACGACTTTCTCACGGTCCCCACGACTCCAGTACGCTCTGCCATGCCAACCCATCAGCGAGCAACTCTATCGAATGTCATCGGGTGGCGACGCTTGCAGTATACTTAGGAGCGAAGTGCTTCGAGGAAAAAATTTTGAGTTTATACATTTGCATGTACGAGGGTCAGGCAAAGTAGGTACCTACTATTAAGCAGCACTGAAACTCCGTCTCAGGTAGATAACTACCACGGATTTTTTCAGCCTGCACCCAACTCCCTTAAACTCCCAGCTCAACTCCCCAACCTATAATTAACCTAATTTTTTAAAATATTTTTTGCAAAAAACCGCATTCAGTTCGGTGAAAATTTTCTTTCATAATTAATTAACAATCTCATAGTTAATTATGAACCAATCAGAGGGACTGTAAATGACGCTCGGATTTTAGGGCGGAGAATTTTTTACAAATTTCCTATTCGTAGTAGATTACTCAGGGGTTTTTTCAGACCTGGTCTCCCCTCGGTCACAGAGCGGGATTGTGAGCTTGTAGGCCTAATTAACGTACTTTAAAAAATTAATTTCGTCGGATGTCGGCCAACTTGTATCGACAAATGTCGAATGTCGGCTTACTTGAGCTACTTGTCTGGTGACGGCTACCTTGTACGTTTACCCGGTAATTGTCGGTCTTCGGCCAACTTGTATCTTCCATAACCTACGGCATTTGTTGACAGTACCTTGAAGCTCAAAGGCCAAGGAAGCTTTCGTTTACAGTCAGCTAGGGTCTCCCTGACATATTTATGAGGTAACATGTGTATGTTAAACAAATTGTATTTTAAGAAAATAATTTGTATTTATAATTTACATTAAATTTTTCTAATTTATATAATAAAGTAACAGCTAAAAGCTTATCTAATTCAGAGAGTGAATTTTGATTGCCCTCAAGTTTTTCCCGTTCTAAAGTCAAACATTCGTAGTGGTACCAGTGGTGCTGTGCTGTGGACTACTGTCAAAATGATCTTCATACACAATTTCTTTGTGTAATATCGTTCAACGTAGTTAAAATCGATTGAAATTAAGTTATTTTGCCGATTCCTTTAGTTGTTGTTAAATCCCTTTAAGGTATCGTATTTACGAATTACAAGTACGTATCGCATTGAAGGGTTAAAGCGACTACATAATTGACCATGTATACTGAATTTCGATTCTTTTCAGGAGGGTAAGGAGACATTGTCAACAATGAACGCCACAGCAATATCAATGCTGTTTAGTGCGGGTACATTTTTGTATGTCGCCACAGTACATGTACTTCCTGAAGTAACTAAAGATTCTCAGAATGGATTTACACGTAAGGAACTGATGGGACTGGTTATTGGTGCTTTACTTCCCCTTTTTCTTACAGCTGGTCATCATCACTAATAATATTATTTCACATGTTTTTCGCGCAGCTCGACAGATCTATTACATTCCTGGAATTTTTATATTGTTAAATAAATGTGTTTTGTACTATGAGCGTTTATCTGTAAATATAAATAAAGCTGAAATAATTATTAATTCGTGATTAGAATGATTCAACTGCATAAAGTCCTATATGCTCCGTGTTTTTACATTTTCACCTGTTTAGACCTGCGTAATTGGCATAATTTACGAACTTAACGTCATTTCGAAGCTCTTGACAAATAAAAATAAAATTCTTTCACAGCATAAATTCATTTCATGTACTCAAGATTAAGTTACTGGAAATAAAAGAGGTCATGTTTTTCAAATTTTCAAAAACCTGTAAATGCTTATACAATCAAAAACTGTACTTGAGGCAGTTCTTTGCAAATTATGCATTAGCTTTGTTGATTCATGGATAAAAGATAAATTATGCTACTAACGTAAGTTTGTATCACGTATCACGCAGTTTTGATTATGGTTATCTGACGAGGTTTACGTTAAATTTATCCAAGGCCTAAAATGAGTTTCAAATCAACATGAGTAAGAGAGATATTAACCGAACATTGCATCAAAGAATAGAAGTAGAATAGATATTCTATTCAGGGTTCGGGTTTAACCATCTGGACCCAGAGAAGAGCAATGTGAGGTATAGGAGAAGACGCAACTAGGGCTAAATATTTTGCCGACCACTTTAGCATTAGGTAAACGGAATTTAGGGAGCGGCCTATTGCACTACTCGATGGTGATTGGGCCTTTGACTGCACTCCTCGGTGCTTATTGGTTAAAAAAAAAATCCCCCGGCAGACAAATTTAGCCCTAGTTGCGTCTTCTCCTATACCTCACATTGCTCTTCTCTGATCTGGACCTGGACCATGAGTTTTGCCATGCCAAGCGGGAGAAACCATGTTATAACATGGCAAAAGGTGTATTAACATGGTAAAACATGGCAAAACTGCAAAAGTAGTCATATTTAGTCTAAAGCCAATTCACAGCATTTAAAATAATTTCGTTGTAATATAAAGTATTATATAATAACCGAAAAAACAAATAATATAACTTCAATAAGATGTAATATGAATTATGTTTGAAGGTTAGGCAAATAAAGTATTTCTAAATTCTTACTAAATTGAATTTAAGTAAAGTCAAATAAAGTATTTAACCTAATAAAATTGTAATTAGAACTCCCTTTACTGATTATTTATTTTGAAAAATCTATTTTCACTGTTGCCAGTTTTACCACCTGGCAATTTCCTTACCTGTATTAACATGTTAATACTAATACAGTGGTTTAACCATGGTTTTGCCCAAGGGTGTTAATACTAACTCCGAACCCTGATTCTATTGTTCTTGCCTTGGCTTAGGACAATTCTTGACCAGAAGTTACATATTCCATTCCAAGATACAATTTGACAAAAGAGGACCGCAATGCAACCGACAAGAGCATAGGTGGTGATTCTGTAAAATCCTCCAGTAAAGGGCCCGGGTTTAAGAAGAAAAGTGACGGATTTGAAATGTCTGGTTGGTCACTAATGCTAACAAAGCTAAATTGTTTTGAATTTATAATGTGTAGCGATGCAAGCGGTGGGCAACACCGCTTTCCACCACGTCCGCTCTCCAGCCGGAGAGCCAACCAGAGCTCGCTAAATCCTACTCGACTACAGCAGGTATACCCAGCAAGCTCAGGAAAGTGAGGGGAGTTGAACTGAGCTTCCGAGCAGACAAGTACTTTCTCTCACCTCTGGTTGTATATAATTCGTGTAGAATAAACTAGTAATCCGTACTGTTTATTTCATCATTCCTTTACTCATAATATCCAGCATCCCATAGCATCTGGCATATTATTGCATGGTGGCAGCGGCGTGTGATTTACCCTCGACTCCAACATTTGTTGTTTGTGCATTGTGTAACATCCTCGCTACCTAGAAATAACACTGTTTTACCAGTTATACCAGGGATAGAATTGTGCCATGTCCGGAATTCCGTCTCCAGATCAGTTTTCATTTAAGGCCATCGATTGGCCTCGTTGGAAGGGTCGGTTCGAGCAGTACATGACTGTGAAAGAACTCACTGGGAAATCAGATGCTATAAAAATTAGTCATCTTCAGTACCTCATGGGACCCCGGGCAGTGGAATTATTAAATTCACTCGGCCCTTCATCAGATCAAAAATCTAAATACAAAGAGCAGCTGGATCTTTTTGACTCGCATTACAAGAAAAAGACAAATGTCCTCTACGAACGTGTTCTATTTAACCGACATGTTCAACACCAGACCGAAAGTGCGGACAACTTTATAATGGCGGTGCATGCTCTTGCCGAAAATTGCAATTTCGGCTCTCTCCAAGAGGATCTTATTCGGGATCGGCTCATAGTGGGCATGCGGAGCATTGCATTAAGTGAAAAACTCATGAGCGACAGTGCTAATGATTTAAGCAAAGTCGTGGATGCTCTTCGACAACATGAGGAGATCCAAAAGCAACAACCGGTCATCCATCTTAACTCCAATTCAACTCACGTGGATCATCTTCACCAGCATCATGGCGGTGGTAGAAGCTATCCTAAGAAACAAAAAAAGGGGAAAGGCAAGGGCGGTTCTCAGGGATCGGCAAATTCTACGAATCAGCAGCAAGCTTCGGCGGGGGTAGGCGGTACAACAACCTGCTCCAACTGTGGGGGTCAACCACATCCCAAAACTCAGTGTCCAGCAAAGGGGAAAAAATGCCTCAAGTGTAATGGCTTTGGACATTTCATGAGCGTGTGCCGCACTTCCACTACGGGGGTGCGAGAAGTTGAGGAGGCTGGGGGCGAGGACTCTTCTTCCCACTCCTCCCTATCGGACGAGTCTTTCTTCTTGGATGCAATTATTTCATCATGCGGTGCGTCGAGCCTGCGCAAGGAAAGATGGACTGCTACCGTGAAGGTGGGGGACGTGGATGTCAAATTCAAGTTGGATTCAGGGGCGGACGTCACGGTACTGCCTGAGCTAACATTTCGTGAGCTGATGCCTCGTCAGCGCCTCTGGCCCCCAAAACGGAGCCTGTATGGAGCTGCAAACTACAACCTGGAGACATTAGGTATGTTCTCCTCCACCTTGTGTCACAAAGACAAACAAATCAGACACGAGGTGTACGTTGTTCGAGGGTTGTCTACACCACTGCTGGGGGTGGGCGCTTGTGAAGATCTCAATCTTGTGCAACGCATATGTAAGGTACAGGGGGGATCGGGCGTGCTTCCACACCAAGAGTTTCCGGAATTATTCAATGGATTGGGAAAATTCAAAGAAGAATACGACATCAAGTTGCGTCCCAATGCAGTTCCCTTTGCGCTTCATACTCCTCGTCGCGTTCCCATTCCCCTCATGAAAACTTTGAAATCTAAGTTAGCGGAAATGGTCAAGTCGGGAGTAATACGGCCGGTGGATACACCAACTCCGTGGTGTGCTCCCATGGTACTCACGGCAAAGAAAAGCGGTGCTATCCGTCTTTGCGTGGACCTCTCCCACCTTAACAAAAGTGTTCAACGCGAAATACACCCCATGCCTGTGGTTGAACATACACTGGGACAGCTGTCTGGGGCTAAGTTCTTCTTCAAGTTGGACCAGAACGATGGGTTTTGGCAGGTTCCACTGTCAAAACGGTCTCAACTGCTTACAACTTTTATTACTCCGTACGGACGGTACGCGTTTTGCCGAGTTCCATTTGGCATCACCTCGGCTCCGGAGCAACATCAAAAGAAGATGCAAAAGTTACTGGCGGGGATACCAAAAGTCACAGTTCACACCGACGACATACTGGGGTGGGCGTCAACGATGGACGAGCACGATGCTCTTCTTCGTCAAGTGTTAACCCGTCTGCGGGAGGGAAGGTCTACACTTAACAGTCCAAAATGTGAGTGGGGGGTCACGGAAATATCTTTTCTGGGGCATCGAATTTCAGCCGACGGGATCCACCCTGACGCGAATAGAATAGAAGCCATCACCACCCTCCGCCCTCCACAAAATGTTAGCGAAGTACGTCAACTCTTGGGGCTGGTGAACTATGTGGGTCGGTTCATCCCTAATTTATCTACACTCCTGGCTCCGCTTAACGAGCTTCTTAAGAAAACCAATGCGTTTCTATGGGGTCCAACACAGGAAAAAACCTTTCAGGAACTGAAAAGGCTCCTCTCATCCGCCCCAGTTCTGGCGCTTTACGACCCAGAAAAGAAAACAGTGGTATCTTCGGACGCATCTTCCTATGGCCTGGGAGCGGTACTACTCCAACAGGGAGAAGACGGGTTCTTTCGGCCGGTGGCTTACGCATCACGTACAATGACGGATACGGAAAAGCGTTACGCTCAAATTGAGAAGGAAGCGCTAGCACTGACTTGGGCGTGTGAACGCTTTACGGATTTTCTTACTGGGTTGGAGTTCTCGGTGGAAACGGACCACAAACCACTTGTTCCAATTTTCACCTCGAAGTCACTGGACGAGCTCACCCCTCGCATGCAGCGGTTCCGGATGCGGATGTTTCGGTACACCTTTGGCATTTACTACAAGCCGGGGAAGGAACTACTTGTGGCGGACGCTCTCTCCAGGAATCCCCTCACGACAACCGGCAATGGGGCACACGAAGAAGAGTTAGAGGCGTACGTGCAATTTATAACTTCTAACCTTCCGATTGCAGACCGGCGGCTGGCAGAAATTCGAGAGGCCCAGACTAAGGACAGCATCCTTCAACTAGTTGTTAAATATTCCTACACAGGATGGCCCCCTTTGAAATCGCTGAATGAATTTGTACGCGAGTACTACTCCGTTAGGGATGAGATAGCACTGCAAGGAGACATAATCATGCGAGGCAACCGCGTCATTGTACCTACGCGCCTGCGGGATGAAATCCTCAGCCGTATCCATACAGGACATCAAGGGGTCTCGAAGTGTCGGGCTCGGGCACGAGAAACAGTGTGGTGGCCGGGTATATCATCAGACATTGAGAATATGGTTCGTCGATGCTGCCAGTGTATCAAAGAACGCACTGAACATCATGAGCCCCTCCTTCCATCTACTTTTCCTGAACGCCCATGGCAACGCATCGCTATGGATCTTTTTAAGCTTCACGGCCATTGGTTCCTCCTTCTCACCGACTACTACTCCCGATACCCGTTTGTTATAAAACTTGGGACTAGTTTGGCCTCGGAGGTTATTATTAAACATTGCAAATCTATTTTTGCTGTACATGGGGTTCCAGAGGAAGTCCGAAGCGACAATGGACCCCAATTTGAGCCTACTCTAACCAGTGAATTTCAGCAATTCGCTAAATCGTGGGGGTTTACGGCTACGACATCGTCCCCAAACTACCCTCAAAGCAACGGATTTGTGGAGGCAGGGGTGAAGATAGTCAAGTCGCTGATGAAGAAGTCATGTGACATGAACTTGGCTCTCCTAGAATACCGGGCCACGCCTCTGTCAAACGGCTACTCTCCGGCTCAGCTTCTGATGGGTAGACGGGTTCGCACTACTCTACCTCTTATGCCCTCTCAACTTAAGCCACAATTGGTCCCAGAGGCAGAGCTTCAGCGTAAAGAGCACCAGCGAATGCAAAAACAAAAAGCGAGTTACGACAAACGACGCGGGGTGGTGCAGAAGGCAGAGTTTATTCCGGGAGAAGCGGTATGGATTAAGGATAAAAAAACTTGGGGTCAGATACTTGACAAAACTATGGAGCCCCGCTCTTATCGCGTCCAAACACCCAAAGGAGTGCTGCGGCGCAACGCCTTCCATTTAACCCCAAAGGGTCGATCTTCCATTCCAATTAGTGAATACCCGTGGGGAGATAATTTTGAGCCGGGTGGCAATTCGTACGCTCTCGTCGCTCAAAATCGAGAACCGGCTCCTCCAGAGCAGCAGCTAGAGGATATGGTTGCGGCTCCCGTGATCAACAATCCTGGGATTCGACCGCAACAAGCTCAAACTGGGAGCGCGGAATCTGAAAACGGCACCGACACCGCAGTAGAGTCAGACCAGGAAGGCGGGACGGGAGATGATACCTTAGTGGATGCCGAGGCGGAAATACCCGAACAGGAAACCGAAGTGGTTATCGTCGACCCACCGGAAGTTGAGGTCCCTCCTCCTAATCAAGGTTCAGCAGGCAGTCGGGCGAGTTCGCGTACTACTTCTGAGTCGTCCGGCGATGGGGAAAATGTTCGTCGGACAGGACGGAAGCGCAAAGACGTACAACCAGCAATGCAGTACGTCGGGGGCAAACCTGTCATCAACTACCGAACGGCATGTCAAGCTCCTTCAGCATCCGCGGCAGAGAAGATCAAGAAAACGGGAAAAAAATAAACATTACCTTTGTAGGCTAAATCTAATATTTCTTATTTGAGTAACTTCTAAACAAATTTTGTGTGTATGTAAAGTAGCTTCACGTAATAACTATTTGGAAACCTTATTAATATATCTGGAATTATACTCCAATTTTAAATTAGTTAGTATCATAAAAACTGTTCTAATGTGACTAACAAATTTGAGGGAGATGTGTAGCGATGCAAGCGGTGGGCAACACCGCTTTCCACCACGTCCGCTCTCCAGCCGGAGAGCCAACCAGAGCTCGCTAAATCCTACTCGACTACAGCAGGTATACCCAGCAAGCTCAGGAAAGTGAGGGGAGTTGAACTGAGCTTCCGAGCAGACAAGTACTTTCTCTCACCTCTGGTTGTATATAATTCGTGTAGAATAAACTAGTAATCCGTACTGTTTATTTCATCATTCCTTTACTCATAATATCCAGCATCCCATAGCATCTGGCATATTATTGCATATAAGAGCAGATGCAAAGAATAAACGGGTTCAGCGGACTGAGTTCTGGCGCTTTTCAGGCATTCTAGGCTATTTGTGAAGAACATTGTGTGGAAAAATATACACGGGACCGTAGAAGTAGTGTACCTCGGTATGTGATCTTGTATCACCATAACAAACTGCAGACAACCGTCACCATTATTTATAATAACTTATTTACAATTAAGTATTAACTAGAAGAAAGGCCCGTCGTTTAAATAAAAAACGACGGCTAGGATTTTTAGGTAATCACGTTTCCCGTAGTCATGTAAAACTAATAATTTTATAATCTATGTAGAAAGTTCATCTGTAGTATTTGCATATCTTTCCCGTCTCATTCTGTTGCTCACTTCTCTAACTTTATTTTAAAATGGGCACAGAGTGCGCCTCAATTGCTGCTGAACTAATTTTGCGGCTTTTTTCGCATCTGGTAATGCATTATTATGGGCCATCAAAATTTCAATTTCGAAAAATAAGACAATAACTCCAACCCTTGTGAATGCAAAACTTTAACCTTCGTGAGTACAGATCGCCAACCCTCGTGTCTAACTTCGACTACAGTTCGTCAAAGAGCCATTGCTTATTAAACTGTATTTGTGCTCATTGAGCTCATTAATAGTCATGTCGCAGATACAGAAATGAAATCTAAAACAGCTGTTTTTACTTTTACTTGAATGTGCAGTGTTACTAACTTGTTTTTGATTGACATGTAAAAAAATAACGTTTTGCCGTTACATAACATTAATAGCAATAACAACACAAAATTAGCAATTTACAACACTTTACTGATAGCAAATAAAAATACAATTCCTCATTCTAACAGCTGAGTAGTTTATTATTAGTGTATTAAATATGATACATGGGCAAAAATTCTTTCCGCTGAATGTTGACGATTGTAAAATCCAAAATGAAGTCAGCTTTGAAACTACCCTGAATGAGATTGGAAATTACTTAGTACTTAAATGAGTAAATTGGACATGGTAGTCAGCTCAGCTAAGGAATGTCAACTCAGCCCGTCCAAAAGTAGAAACAGCAGGATTTCTGTGCATTTCTGCACCATGCACTTTCAATGTTATTGTCTCTGTTGTCTGAGATTATTCTGATTTCCTGTATTGATTATGTTTGGTGTTACCAATGGAAGAATGGCTTTGCGCCAAATTGGTTTCAATAACACGTTAATAAAGTTCAAATCAAAATCAAAATCACCATGCATGTAAGAAGTAAGAAGGCAAGATAAGGGAGCGGAAGCAGGGTGAACGAAGGCTGAGTGAGTATTAGCAGAGTGGATAGATATTAGAATATCATAGTGTGCATATCAAATATACACAATATGGTATTAGCACAGATAGGCAATTGAGCAGCAGCATAGAGATCGTCCATAAATGATGTCATCAGTAATTTTATTAGTAATAATGAAATGATAAAGATAGCCGCTTAAGTAATGTTAAATGATAACATTGGGGTGGGTGGCTCCTAAGGGAGTAGTAATTTCGGTGACATCATTTATGGACCAACCCTACGAAGTTGTGAAGCGTCCAGCTATTTATTATATATGTACTTTGTACATTGGTTTTGGGTTGGTGAATTTGTAATTTGTATTAAACAGAATTGGAAAATCTATTCCCGCATAAATGTAGTCGCCGGCTTACTCAATGGAAAGTGTAAATGGTTGGATGCATAGGGAAAAAATAAAATCATAGAGTAGTGGTGGCTTCATCGATTCGGTCTTGCTTATATAAGTTGATTATGATTAGTAATAATTTAATAAACTCGTTCGTAGCTGCCGTGTTACTACGGTATACCCATTAAAAGTTGCGTTTTTATTTTAATTCTACATAAGCCATAGTCTTGGGTAGGAAAAGTCCTAGGTTTGGTATCGTGGGTAGGAAAATTCCGGGTAGGAAAAGTCCGTTTAGAATCCATATGGGTAGGAAAAGTCCAGGTAGGAAAAATCCGGGTAGGGAAAGTCCGTTACCGGCTAGGTAGGCGGTGAAAAAATTCAGCCATGGGGGCAGAAAAAAATTGATAGCATTTATGTCTGCAAGGCATTGCCTCAATTTTGAGGACGAGAATAAAAATGCTCTTGTTGATTGAAAACAGAAAATAAATGAAAGTAACAATAACATAAAAGAAAATTGATTATTTGTGGTTTATAAGTAATTTGCAGGCTGCACTAAATATTAAAGTGAATATTATAAAAATATGTTTTATTAGCTGATTACAAAATTAGGCAGTAATTATATACTCACATTTTTTAAAATAGTCAGAAGGTAGGCAAATTTGTGAAAAAAAGAGGTAAGTAGGCAGCTTATTTTTAAATAAAAAGGACTGGCGATAGGGCGATAGGTAGGCATCGTATTTTTCAAAGAATTCGATAGGCGATAGTTAGGCTAATTCAAGTGCCAAGCTTTGCAATGTAATTCAGCTAGGGCAGCTGCAGCTACGTTATCTAACGATAAGTATTCACATTTCCTTGCGTATAAGTAAATATGAAATAGGTCATCGTTTTTAGCATCTCACAAAATTGATCTAAAAAAATATTACCTAATTGTTTGTCTTGTCTTCAGTATTCAGTTTCCGCTGACGAGTGATTGGTGTCACATGATACGCGTCAATTTCTAAAAGACCAGCTCAGAAAAATTAGCCTACTTTTCAATACCACGGATCTAAAGTAATTCGACTGAATTTTGAGTTGTTTAGATAAAACAGCCTGCCACAATTAAATAAAAACTTTACAATTTTGTATCCCTGTAGCTTTCACATTTTTCTTCCGAATATAATAAAAGACTTTGTCTAGTCATGAGACTATTTGTAAAAAATGAATTTCAGTTTTTTTTTGTAACAGGGGGAAAAATGTCCGGTCACACTGCTTGGGGGGAAAAGGCTCGGGGGGAAAATATCCGCATACCTTCAGAATGGTGTCACACTCACCATACATTTGATTTATTATCATCTTGCAATCTAACCTACTCATTTGGAATCCATATTGCGGGGCACCAGGACCTTTTCTTAAAGGTTTGTAATCCACGAGCGAAGAATGTGATCCTCGTCCTACCTTAAATTTTACTCTAGGTGTAATTTTATGGCAATCAAGCATACATTAATTAGTGCGACTATTACTATATATTGCAATTGAACATAAAAAAAGTTCTAAATCACAAGGTGATGGATAGAGTTTATTTATAAAATATGTTGCTATGTAGTCAAAGTCATCGTTGTTAACGCATTATGATGTTATACAATACATGAGTTCATCCAAACAAGTTACAAATTCGGACAGCTAAACGCGTAAGCTGTATTAGCTACCTTTAAAATGCTTTTTTTCGTAAAATAATAGTAATAATTTATAAATATTATATTAGCCATAGATTTAGTTTAAATCATCACGATTTACTGGATTTATACAAATATAATTAATTACACAAACAGCGAAATGCACAAGAGTCGCCAAAAATCAGTCGGTATAAACAATAAATTGCTGATCATCTGCCCCAACTTCTACTTGAACATACTGAGGTTCGTTGCTTACATCATTGGGCATATTTTGCATTTGCCTCATAAAGTTATTACGGGACCTAAAATAAAAATACAAACAACTAACAACACACCATTGTACCTGGAGCTGCTAAGTAACGAATATTAACAAGTAAGTACTTACTTGGCTTTAGCATGAGTTAGAATATGAGATTTTAGGTTGGTGGACTGAGCGAATTTCTTGTTACATCCATCGAAAGGGCAGACATATGGTCGATCTCCGGTATGTATACGAACATGAGTTCGCAAGTTGAAATCTAGCGAAAAGCGTTTACCGCATCCTTCGAATGTACACTAAGAACAGGAAAAAATACTATGAAGACGACAAAAAACAGTTACTTTTTTAATGTCATAATAAATATAAACCATTATCATCAACGGCCTGGATAAGTGACAAAAGACCTCCGCGTAACACTTCAAACTGAAATACCTCCGCCAAAAGACCGAAAAACGAAACTCCTCATGGACAGAGGACCTCGGGAAGTATTACCTCTGAGCCAAAAGACCTCCCATATTTATTTAATTCAGGGCAAAACACCTTTTACTAATTTACCTCTTGAAAAAAAGACCTCGGCAAAAAAAAACACCTCTAGGTAAGAAAATAAATTGATGTATTGCCATAAGTGATGCAGCGAATAATTAGACGGATTTTCTCTTGAAAATTACTTCAATAAAAGCGGTTTATTAATCCCTCGAACGGCTAGTGAAGTTAAAATACTACCAAACAAAGTACCTTGCGCATACCAGCTTAACTCTTAAAAAATTTCTTTTTTTTAACACAGGTGGTAATATAATTCTAGTTCTAGTAAAACCACAATAGCAAGTAATACAAAATATCTGTTAGGGGCCGTCCATAAATGATATTATCGAAATATCACCATTTTCAGGACCCTAGGACTCCCCTGTCATCAGCTTAACTATTACTTAAATGGCTATCTTTAACATGGGATGTCATCCATATACAAGTAGACCCATTGACCCTACCTATGATATCATTAATGGACGACCCTTATTAAACCAAATCATTTTGATTTATTAAGTAAAACTTAATTGTGTAGTTGCTACACAATTAAATTTAAGTAGCATGCCACAGTAAACGAATTCAGTATTCAGTTAATGTGTAGTAAGCCATTATGCAATTTTGTGTTTAAATCCTGCCAATCAAAAATTATTCGTCGAAGTAGTCACCAAAATCGGGTTTGTTCTGTGAACTAAGTTCCATGAAACAAAACGCCAGCTTCGTCATTACGTCATGATGAAGCCTATTAGACTTGTGGGACAAGTCACGTACAGAATTTCTTCGTCTTCCGTTTTCGTAATATTCTGCTTGCCGAGTGTAACAGGAGATTCCTGCAGACGTGTAGTACTGGTACTCGTTGGCTACTGTTGTCGTGGCTCAGCGGTCACCGAAAAGATTGAGAAGCTTTTTGCACTCTACTTTATCCTGTCACAATGCTCAACAAACTCAAGTCCCATAATGAAGAGTTGCGAAATGAAGCGCCACACGTCTTTCGTCTCATTGTCACATTAAAAGCCTAAAAGACCCGGATTTGTACCAAAAATAGATCTAACCCGCGTCTTTTGTTGTCATTTCTTTTAACTTGTCGTTGCAATACGTGTCGTTTTCATATGCATTGCCAATTGCCAACCGTTTATTTTACAAGTCGCCGGTCCCATTCTCACCATGTGCATCGTTACCAAATAGAAGAAATTCATTATTGTTTGAGGCAACAAGCATGATAATTTTGAATTAATATATCCATACCTTTTGTAACGTACTTATAGTAACAGATTGTTGTTTTTAGCATTAGTAGCGTCGTTTAAAGCAAACAATAACTCACTTTTAGTTGTAGTCATGCAGACTACTGACTAGTAGGTGTAGGTGCGCATTATTATGCAATTTAAAATATTGAATCAGAAAAGTTCAAATGTGCTATAATCTGAGGAGCAGATATTGTTAAAACTTAGAAATACCACATCGAAGAGTTTTATTTACATCAGATTTATATTCAGTGAACTCGTTTAAAAATAAGTTAGATAAATTTAAAGGGTGGAGTTTTGGCAAAATCTCCGAGTGACTCAAGCTTCAAGTGTTTAAATAGTGACAACCGGGTTTTCAAGAGACTTGTCTCAAATCCTTCAGGATTCTTCCCGGGAAACATTTATTATTATTAGTATTTGGTTAGCATTAGCATTTGCTTCGCCAATCACCTTAATTAGTCTTAGACCATTCCACTTATTGACACGTATGATCATTGCTTATTGGTTGAAATGAGTACATGTCACGTTTGACTAGAAGGTAGCAAACAAAAATATTACTGTTGACACCATTGAATACTTCCTTCAGTTTCAGCTGTTTACTCTAGCTAACTGTTGTAATTTCTTTACATAGAACAATTGTTGTTTTCGTTTGATAGTGTTTTCACAATCACCAACTATTAAAATTGGATTGTGTACAATAACAATGCAGAACAATTACCTATGAGGACAAACAAGAACGAATCTGTTGTTGTCATTCGTAGCATCCTAACGATTTGTGTAGAAACACAATCTATCAAAATCTTAGCTGTTAAAATTCCTTGTTAACGACGTAAATTGTTACTTTTCTATTTCAGAAATAAGCTTCGAAGTTTTTTGTTAACAAATTACAACAGTACACTAGCTCAATATTTTCCACGGGAAGAATACATCTAGAAACAGTACGTAGGCATAATAAAAAACCTAAGAAATATTCACAATATCATTTGTTGATACGTGTAATTTCTTTTTTGTTTCATACCTTGTGAATAAACTAGCAAATAATAGATCGTATTTTCTGTTCCTTTTGATGTTTTCCATTATTGAATTCCTTGTCAATGTTATAACGTGTCTGCGATCTGCTTCAGATTTTAGGCAATGAGTGAACATGTCAAGCCGGCCCCGTCACACAAAATCTTTTTAGACATTTGTATATCTATATCCAGTCTGATCGTATGTTTAGTTTCGAATCCGACTTTTCCGTTGTCCGTCAAATTATTTAAATCCCACAATCCCTTCAGTTGTTACAATCCAGATTTAAAACAATGCTATATTCATGGCAGTCAAGCTGTTGGCCATCGGCCAACCGATGAATTGTATCAAGCTGTTGGCTGATATTTTATAAAGCCAGCGGCCGGTTTTATCGGTCAAGTATTTTTATATTAGCATAGTCATGTTAAGCTATTAAAGAAGCATTTTCGTGATTCCGTTTGTCTCCTAAAATCTATTTTGCCCAATTCAATCTAAATGCATGAACGTACAATATTACTAGTGCAAGGTTAAAATGTGTTACTAGAAAACAAAATGTATTACTTACGACTTACACCAATAGAGCGCAGAAAGTGATATCTACACCCTTAAACTACAAACTGTGGTATTTAAACCAAGCAGATTCACTATTTACACAGTTGAAGTGAAAAATACCATATTCATACACGTAGATTGTATAGGTGTGTATAATAAATGTAGCAATCCTGTAATAAAAATGTACCCATGTACTAGTACAAGTTATAAAGCGTATTTATGCATTTTGATGGACTTAGGTAAAATAGTTTCAGTTCTGGACCGGACTCACAGACAAAATGACCCTTTCACATAGCTTCTGTATCTTTAGCTGCAGTAATGACAGCAGCCAGGAGTTATGCTTTACTTTTGCTGCTCGGAGCGGTTATTGTATATCCTTGCCTTGAGATGTAAATCTCATAAATAGATTTCATATATAAAAGCAACTTTCAATGTAACGGCCATGATTGTATGGCTATAGCTGTTTTTTGATAAGTGATGGCCAACTCATCTCCAATAAGTGATGTCCAGCTAGGAGCATTAAATTAACATCCCGCGTTGAGAGATTGACTACTCGCTCCCAGCAGTTAAAGTAAAGCTTAACTCTTAACGGCTTACTTAAGCAATTTTATATGCTATTAAAGACAGGTAATATTTTCACATGTGATCGCATCATTAAAATTAATTTCGAAGTTGAATTAGAACTAGGGCTAAAACAAGAATGGTATTCTCCCCCGCTTCGGAGAGCGGGTGGGAGGCCATCCCTAAATTTACCTTACCTCCTCATCTTTGCATCAAGAATGGCATCACGTGATTTATTTTCCCTTTTAATCCATGATTTCATAATTTAATTTAATACACCCAAATTTTTAGATTTTTAATTATAAATTAAGTAATGTTAGACGGTAGATATAGTTTATGAAGGGGGTGTCCACCACTCCGAAGGAGGCCGGAGACCTATGAAAGAGGGAGAAGCTCGTCTGCTGCAGTCTGCCAAGTATCTCTGTAATGGCTATAATGGTGAGTTTTATTTATTTTATTTTAAGCCATTGGTTTATGCTCAGCTTATGTTTTCCTCGCTATTTGAGGTTCAATTTTACTCGTAGGATTTCCAGTGGCAAGTGGCTCGGTGGCAGAGGCCGGGGTGTTGAGAAACGGCTCAACTTTAGTGGCTTCGCTACCACGAGCTTCCGCAAAGCCGAGGAGTGGCGGGCATCCGCCGACGGTGGGGAGCAAACGGAGCAACGCGACCGCCGACGACCCAACCTCGGAAATACGGTCTGCCACGAAAATTTTGCCAATTGAGTTTTGCCAATTCTAATGGAAAGTTAGGTTAGTTTAGATTTAGGTTTAATTTTTATTTTAGTAGGGCAAGGTGGTGCAATGGTCGAGGGCCTGGCTGCCCTCGAATACAATGCCGTTGAGCGCGATGGACAGGGAGCAAGAATTATTCCTTGACTTGCTGAGCGTTCAAAATGGCAAGGAACTCCTTCTCCCCGTCCTCACGCACAACGCAACACCTTTGCCTTGAATTTTAAATTTTATTTAAATTAATTTTAATATTTTATTTAAGTTCATTTAATTTTCTTTACTTTTACAGAGGGACGGAGCAGCGTGAAGGTTGTAGGCCTGGCCGCCCACTACTCCAGCCTCGCCGAATAGGAAAGTCAAAGGTGAGGAATAGGTACTTGGGTTGCTGAGCACTCCAAATGGCAAGCACCCTTCATTACCGGCTTTCCTGTTCCAGCAATTTGCTCAGTTCCTACTTTTACATCGCCAATCAGGTAAGTATTTGATTTTAGTTTTATATTTATTTTTATTCTTTTATTTCAGGAGGGCAAGTGGTGTGATGCTGAAGGTGCCAGCTCCAGCAATCCCGCCTAGCCTGGAGACGGAGGGCATCTTTGGCCGCAGGGCAGCGTCCTTTCTTGATCCATCTCTTGGTCAAGCATCAGATCGAAGGATCGCATGTAGTATTATTTTCATATTATTTCCTCCCATGGGTCTCGCTCCTTTTCTGTCAGATGGCCGATGCTATCTGGAAGATCTGGAGGGAACCTGTGGGAGCGAGCGTTGTGGATTCTATTCCCTTCTTAAGGGCTATTATGCCCAATTTTAGCCGGAAGGTTTATTTCGCATTAGTTAAAAAGTTTTGAAACTCAAACTTCATTCCAGAATCAATACATGGAAACCCGAAATTTACTAACAAAATTTAAATCTTGATGTACATCGACTCGTATCAGTTATAAGATATAAAGCTGGTGGCCACAATTAAAAATATCATAAACTTCGTCAGCTACAAGTAATTGATAAATGATTTTGCAAAAGTATGATTAACTATCAACATTTTTATTTTGTTTGCAGAGCATCCAGTAAAAAAACACATACCTAAGCCACCTAGAAATAAATTTCCATTCCCTCTCCATATCTTTCCAATTCCTGTTACCATTCTTTCAAAAATTATTCAGCCCTTCTAAGGGCTATTGTTAGAGTCCTTCGTAGACGCTGTAGAAGTCGTTCGAGGACGCTGTAGGAGTCCTTCGTGGACGCTGTTTGAGTCACATTAATACCGCAGCACACAAATAGCTGATCTTAACAGGGAAACGCAAAAATAACTAAACCCGGGAAAACCCAGAAAATACGACTTGTCTTACCAGCATGATGCAGATATTTTAAATACATTTTGTAGATGTAGAAATAACCAACATGTTACATTACATATTTTGCCCTCATGAAACCTAGAAATAACCAACACAACATTGAGGTTATTACCTTACTGAAGCTAAAAAACAATCAACACACTTTAATACTGATTTTCCCTTCATAAAATCCAAAAATAACCGACAAAACATTGGGTTTTTTGCCCTAATGAAGCCCAAAAATAATTTCTGCCCAACACTAAATAATTTTGCCAACAAGTCTAGTTACCACAACGAAGTACAATTCTTTTGATAAAAAACCTTATCAAAATGTTTTCCAACGATTAAAAGAATTCGCTGTAAGCTCAGCATCTACTTCGGGCCCACGGTGGACAAATCCGGCGCGTAGCGCCGGATTTTTAGGTCTTTTGGTGGAAGTCTTTTAGTCCGAGGTATTATGACGGAGGGGTGATACCAACGGCCTACATAACCATTGTTCTTGTTGGGGAATCTAGAGTTATCACCTGTAACCTGTAACATTGTGGTTGGGAGTTTGAATTAACTTTATCACAATAAAATTGATAAGGCTATTCCTATTTAAATTTGTTTATAAACGTGTTGTTAATTTTTTTATAATAACGGAGAGGATAGCGTATAGCTTAAAGCGTACAGAACGAGTGCTTTGAAAGCTTAGAAATATATAGTACTCGATGGCTATGAATCTTATGGTCAAAAGTGTACAATTGCGAAGCTTTGGAACTATAGACCAGATGCAGGAAGCTAGAGAATGTTCAGTTTGTACTCTAACGAAGACAACATCTTGCAAAACAAATAGTTGAAATTGATTGCGTTCGTACAACAGTGGTAAGCAAATACGAGAAGAGTGTATGTGTGAACCACTTGATTTTGTGGTGGATTTCAAACGATGTAACTTGGTAAATACAAAGCCAAAGGCAAAGTCATGTTCTGTATATTAACATGTCGTAGGGCACTTTCCTGCCGGAAACTTTCCCCCCGGACATTTTGCCCCGAAGCAGCAACCCAGGAAGTTTTCCCCCCGTACCCTCATTTAGGATGCTAAGGCTAAGACGCGTTTTGTTATGCTGTAAAAAGATGATTCATTAAATGGTTTACTCACAAATCGAGTTCAATCTAAAATTTATTAAACCTTAAGCGAGATATGCTAAGTAAAACATAAAGTATCAATTTTTAAACCTAGAAGAGAATATTAAAAAAAACAGCTTAGATTATAATAATATTATTTAAAGTTAATAGTTCTAAGCAAACTTCAAAATTTTGTAAAATATATGTACTACACTGTTTCTCTAAAACTTCGGTGTATGTGTTTCCTGACACCGTGCAAAATGTACAGTTACAATCAGGGTTTTAAAGTGGTAAATACCACTGTGGTATATACCATGGTAAATACCAGTAAATACCAGGGGTGGTAAATACTGTTTATGTGACACTTTGGCACATACTGGCATATACTGGTATAAAGTGGTAAATTGAAAAAAATTTGAATTTCTTTTTGACGTATACTGGAATTTATACAAGCACAGATGGGGTAAATTTTTAAAAAACCTTAAAAATTGACAAGGTTCAAAAGTAGCCACCAAATCAAATCATACAATTCGTGCTATTCTGGCTGCTAATATGGCGAAGTTATTGAACAAAATGTAGAATTGCTCTACCAAATGGATCGTTGGAGAGACAATTTTCTACGTCCGGTTGAGTTTAAACTTATTTAAGAAATAGGCTTTATCATGATGGAATGACGAAACTAACTAACGTTTTGTTTTCGTAAATTCAGGTCAAAGAACAAAACTGATTTTGGTGACTACAATCACAAATAATTTAGATTGATTGTATTGTGTATTGTATTTGAAGGAGATCCAGTAACATGAAGCTACTGGAATGCTGCTCAGGCCACTGATAGGCCCATTGCAGAACGATCCTTTTTTACTATGAACATGTCGTTATTTATGAAAGTTGCTATGTTTACTCGTTATAAAGTATGCGTGAGCAAGAACGAGAAACTTTCGCACTAAACTTTCAATTTAATCTCTAAGCGTATACCTATTAAGTGGCTATGATTATGCCTATGAGTTGCTCAGAATTGACAATTAAATCAGACCATAGTACTGGTATTTATCAACGGCAGAAGTCGTTGGTGGAATGCAAATTCCCGAAATACCAGCACATAGTCTAACTTGCATGTAATTAAGCGAAGCTAATCGAAACTATTCACAAAAATACGAGAGATATTCTAGCGATTGCCGGTAGTGCTATTGGCTAGGGTCAACGTGCCCGAAAATACGTTGTGACAACTCCTAAATAGCTTCAGTAGAGCAGCAATGTGACAAGCACTGCCTCTCCACTGAAGCTACATATCTTCCAGCTTGTTAGTTCTGCGGTATGCAAAACAGCTTTGATATGTAGATATACGCTATCTCAAATATCGAAAGTTGTCCAAGGTGAAGATAGGAGAAAATCGACAACTAAATTCCGACACGCTAAACCCGCAACCACTAGGTGCTTCGTGAACAGAGGAATTCAAGCCAAAAAAATCCAAAATGGAAATAAAAGGCCTTCTGATATTACTCAGGACAGAGAGAAGTACACGTCTACTCTCGTCGAGTTCAGAACGAAGACTCCAATTTAGATTGATAGTATTTAACCACAAAAATGCACAATGATTTGCTACATCTTGGCCGTATAATGAGCGCAGTTATTGTGGCATATGCTAAATAAATGTATTTATGTAGCAGCTACACAATTAAGTTCCACCAAATACAGTACTGAGGTTTTTTCTATTATTAAGCATTACAGATATTTAGTATTATATGCTGTTGAGTTTTTACTCGATTTGGAATTATATTGCCATTTTTTTTAAATACCTCAGGCTTCATAAACAAATATACCAGTATTTACCACTTTATACCGGTATTTACCAGTATTTACCAGTGTCATGGTATTTTCTATAAAAAAGTGGCATATTTAAAACCCTCGTTACAATATAGGAGGTAATAAGACAGTGAAAAGTTTAACTACCTCATATAATTTAGTGTAATTACATATGCAAATTTATGAGTGTGCCTCCGACTGCTGTGATAAACATCGCCTATGTTATTGGATCCTGGCATGGTGTTAGGCGCTATTTGGAGAATTGTGGGAGGCTTTGACCCGGCGAAAACCTAACCTAACTGTGTGCCGTGAGACCGAAAGTACATGATTCCGGTGTTCAAGGACCTGCCCATTGCCCGGCCACTACTTTAGTGTCCTCATTCGCACAACTTCAAGAATCAAGACATATAATGCTGTTGCAGAGCAATATAGGTATGTGGTAGTTGGTGCCTATTTCTGCTTGTAGTAAGTTTATTAGGTCATTCATTTAGTCATCAATCAATCATAGTCTGTAGTTTTGATTTCTGTCTTTTGTACTAAATAGTAGGCATTCACATTTGTGTACAGCTTTAAACCATTTTAATATTGACGTATGATTACATTATTTTAGTTTATTTTATTACCGTGACATAAGATATATTTATTTTAAATAGTCATGAGCGGGAAATGATTAGGTTGTAAGAAAAGGATACGGCGGAATCAATCTAAAGTAGTCTGTAATAGTTCTGATAAGGCGTACTATGTTGTCTGTACGTCATTAGCAGGTGATAAGTCATAATGAAATTATATTGAACTGGGAGTGCATGAATTGAAGGCAAGGTAGGTAGGATGAATGTACGTGTGTAGATTGTGGGGCTGGAATTGATAGCGATACTGATAGAAGTAGCAATTACTGCCTGAAATGTCTGTTTTCTCTTAGTAAATTTGTTGTGAAGGCTAAAAGTAATTATTTAGAAAATACTAATTGAACTCGTGCTATAGGTAGTTCTTTAATTGAGTCTACAGGCTTTAAATATTTAAATATTATTGTCAATGGTCTGAATGTAGCAAAAATTGAAAGCCTAAAGTTGCTGGTTAATACAAATAGCCAGAGAAGAAGCATTTTTGCCTAAGTCTAGTCCGAAACTAAAAGCATTAATGCCTAATTCCATTTGTTACTTAAATGCACTGTTGCCGAAGTATACCAAACTGTGCAAGTTTGAACAGGATTTTCATAGACTTGGGCAAAAGTACTTTTAAGAAAAGAGTAGACTTGGGCAGTAATGTTTTTAGCTTTGGATTGGACTGAGGCAAAAATTCTTCTTCACCGGCGATATAACTTAAATGTCTGTGTCTAAGTCAAAGCTAATGATTGTTGTTTTTTATGGCCTAGTAGCAATAGAAGGCTTTAGTATGCATACATTTGACAGAGTCGGCAGTACTAGCCGTGGCGGTGGTTAAGTTATTTACATACAAACCAGAATTGAGTTTGTTAATCCTAATATCTAGAGACAGTGCTAGTGCTTGAGAAGCTAGAGATAACAACTGTTAAATTGCTTGTTCCTTTCTGTAAGCCACGGTTATTAACTGTAGTGTACAAATCGCCTGATCTTTGTAAGAATGTATTTTTAGAATACTTTATTCTGTATGTTGCTTATCTCAAGTTACTGAACCTGGACTCAGTAATTATGTGTGATTTTAATATTGAAATGTGTTAAAGATAAGTATTTAAATTTTTTGGGCAATATTGCTAAGCAGAGTGATTTGAAGCAGTTAGTAGATCAACCGACTAGTAAGACATTAACTATATTATATTACTAATATTGGAGTTTTAGGTGTAGGCATTTCTAACTATTGTGCAGTCTATGCTGTGAGGAAGGCGGTCAAAAACACATGCAAAAGCAGTGTTAAGCACATTACAACTAGGAACTACAGGAATGTTAATTAGGATGATGTTGAAAACGATATGTCTTTTTCCGTGGTCAACAATGAAGACTGACGTAAATAAATTAACCAAACCATTTGCTCCTGCTTGTGTTGTTCAGTCGTCTACTGTGGAGATAAATGATTTGTAAGTTGTATGATAGCATTCCTGCTAGTAATTATTTCGAGCCGTTCATCCCTGACCAGGTGTTATCGAGTATAATGTTAAAAGTCCAAATGTAAATACAATACAAGTGAGTTATCGTACTTTGTTCTCAACAATTGCTAGGAGTATTTGGGTCTTTCACTAGCACTTCTTTTTACGCTGTTTGTTTGTTAAGCATCGCATCAAACAAAATTAAAGAGTTATTGCCCTATTTCTACTTTGTTACTTTTAGATAGAAGTGTTAAGAAAAGGCTTTATTTAATATTATTAAAAAGGATCAAATTGAGTGACCAGCAACATGATTTTTGAAAAAGCCGATCATGCCAGTGTGGAACGCTAAAGTTTATACAGGATGTGTATAACTGTGTAGATTTAAAAGGTGGAATAGTCAGCAGGTTTTAAAGATTTACAGAAGGCTTTTGATTCAGTCCCACACTATTAGTCAGTCCAACTCCGGAATGTTTACCAAATTGACGGTAATCTATTGAAACTTGTGGTAGACTACTTGCGAGATAAAAATTTTAAAATAAAAATTGATACTGAAGTATCTCATTCGTTTGACCTGTGTGTTGGGATTCCGCAAGGGTGTTTTAGGACCACTGCTTTTCATCACTTACATAGATAAAGTCTCGGAGGTTATTTCAAATAAAATTAATAGTTTAATTATTCAATTTACTGACAAGAATGTGTTTAAAAAGAACAAGAACAAATCTAGTCGCTTACTGATTATGCAGAATGTATTACTGAAGCAGACAAAAACATTGTCAGTCATGAAAAGAATTAGCTTGTATTTCATGTCATTTGTTTATGGAATGATAAAGTATGGTTCTGATATTGCTGATTTTGGCTCATGGCATGTATTGAATCAGCCAGATCGTGTGACAAGGTCTAGTAATTCATGTCTATTGGAGTATCCTAATAATTGTAATACAGAAGTGTATAGACACTCGATTCAGTATAGAAGTATTACTAAATGGAATACTTTCCTGGATATAGTAAAGTGTTTTGAAAATTGAAATTTCAGGTCCGTTCTTATTTATCTCTCAATTAGTGTGAGAACACCTGTTAAATATTCTGTGTATCAACCATCGTAATGAGTGGTGTCATATATTAGTCTTATTGGTATTTATTAAATTATGTTAGAATTGGAATAATTGGTATTGATTCATTGATTTAATTTGATAAGGTGTGCTTGTAATTTATAGTGTAATTTTATTAGGTTTTAATTTAAATATGATAATTATAACAGTTTCCTTCATTAAAAATCAGTACAATTGTATTAAATGAACCAGACAATGTAATAAAGCTCACTCAAACCCAAACTCAAAATACCTATTTATATGTATTAACTATTGTGAGGTGTCCATTGCTTTAAACATGAAAACTAAGTTGTTACTGAAGTTCGCATAAAAGGGAAATTTCTTCAAAGGTGGAAAGCTAATTCGGTTTTAATTGGCAGATTAAGTCGGCCCCGCGGAGTCCCTTTTAAGTGAATTTGTCAGTAGTAGCATTTTTAATCAATGTCTACAGTATTACTTTCTTCAATTTAATCTACCTTCACGCTTAGAAAAGATTTTAAAAACAATCTTGTACGATATGGATCGAAGGTTTAGATGGTAATTCAACAGAATTATCAGTAAATTTTAAATTATTTGAGTAAGGGAAAATCGGCTAGTCACTTGGAATAGCGCTGCTCGTCAAACATAAAAATAACCAACAGCAAAGCCGTTAAAATCTACACCAACCGGGTTGAAGTCTGTGTACATTTAAGTGTGCTAAATTATAGGTGCACATTATTTAATGCGTTGTTAGTCCAGTAGTTAAGGAAGGAGCTATTAATGACGAAGGTTGTGGGCTCAAATCTAACTTTTGGTTTCTCATTTTTCAACGAATAAAGTCGTTCAACAGGATTATCTGGTGGGTGATCTAACAATATTTCGGTTAGCACAATATAACTGCACTGGTAAATCCTCAACTGAAATTCGTGTTAACTGCTGTTAACAGCTTCAGCTGTTGATGTCGGAGTAAGTTATTTTTTCTGTATATAACTGAGCTAAGGAAATTCAACTTGGAATTGGTAGTAACAGCGGATTTTAATATTGACTTGTCTGTCAAGGATAAGTACACTAAACTTTTGATGCATGCAGCCAATATGAATGCCATGAGGCAGGTAATTGAACAACCTACTCGTAGTACTATTAGTACAAGTAGCATAATAGATCACTTGTATGTGAGTAATGTGTCTATGTATAGTGTTCATGGTATTCACGGGTGACGCTGAAGGCGACCAGTCGCATTTTTAAGAGCTCCTGCTGCGACTGTGTTATTTAGTACTACAACCCATACACAAGTTGTGTGCTGTTCAATGGTTTGGTAGACCAGGGTTGGAGGCGAGGATGTGATAAGGTACACTGAGCTATCGGATTCCTGAGTCCGAAGGCTGAGTTTCCTTATTTGCATCTCCACTCAAGTCTCAGTGCACGAGGAAACACAAATAGGGAAAGAAGCTATTTATTGAGGGCAGTTTATTGAACTTATTAGAATACTTCTTTCTATTGTACTATCCTTGAACTCCAAAGTTTTGACAGTTGCAGAGGAGAGGCAGATGGGGAAAATTAGTCTCTGGGCTCTGTAGTCCGGAGGCTCGTAGTACTTTTTTCACTGAATTCCTTTTAATCTGGATTATTCAAACGCGTTCGGAATCTTGACCGCTTTGCATTATCTGTCGGTTGTGTAAGGAGCTCCTCAAAGCAAACTTACATCAACTTTAGCCAATTGTGCTAGATAGATTATTCATCGCAACCGAGATTCCTGGCATAGTGGACTCAGTTGTTATATTTTAATACCTCCCTAAATTAGCCTAGGAGGTATCTCGCAGTATAGGTTTAGCAACTAGTTCAATAGGAATGTCCAAGGTCTACTCACGGAAGGCTTTACGCAATCCACTTATTGGGTATGTCCAAGGTACAAATTCCTAACAAATTATTCTTAGAATAAATAGGACAGCAATGGTTCATTATTAGACTAGGCTATGAAATGAGTGATACGAATCTGTGAGCGTGTCAGTTATGGAACCCATAAGATACATACATATACGGGGTTCTAGATAAAATTGAACTAAAGCTGATTGACTGAACGGCGATGTACCTACACCACATGGCCAAATATGTCTACCGCATTCGACAGCAGAATAATACTTTATTATTTCACTATTCAATACACTGTATAATGTAAAACCCAAACTTTACATTTAATTTAATACCACATTTTCCTTATGACAATCATCCTCTGACACAAGAGGGAATCAGTAGAAAAATATTCTATTATTCACTGCTCCTAGCCGACGTGGACATACGTGGACATAGAGCCGAGTGACATCATTTCTATAATATTGGAAAACAATTCTATTATATCATTCCTATCCGACGTGTACAGGAAGTGACCTTAATTCTATAATAATGAATTTACTTCCTCCACTCCTTAATTTCTAAGAATATTGAATTTACTTTCCTTATTCATAAATTCAATCGTTTTCCTTCTGCCGACACACCTAATAATATATTCCTATTTTCCTCTCCAAATTCTATCACACACGGAATATTGGCAAATAATATATTATGTCGAACTCAGAATAAAACAAAAATACTTGTTCAATTGATTTTGACTAGTTAACAGGTACTAGCAAAATTACTCTCAAAATACACAGCGTTCCCAAACTTTTATTAAATACATCATAAAAGTCTACTCACTTCATACTTACAAACTGACACTTTACTCATCCTATATAATTAAGAAAAATTTCAGCGTATTTACTTTAAAGAAAGTAGATATCATTTTATCTGGCTCTCCGATTTATCTTACCCGGGTCTTTTCTTTAAGTGTGTGTTTCAAACAACCGCCACCCGGATCTTGTCATGGCTCCACCGATTATTGAGGCTTGGTCTATACTCAGTTTAACAATTTAAATCACAGTTTGGCCATTTTAAGCAATTTTGAGCCCATTTAGAGCACTTCAGTTTCTTGTGGTTTCTTTTGCTACTACATTCTACATATTCAAAAAAGTTATTTTTGGTGTGGAAGATCCTGTGTTTCAAGTGTTCACTTCATTTAATTAATTTCAAAGTGCTGCTAAGGACAGAAACTATAAATTCAGTGTACTTAAAAACAGTTTTAAAAAATTAAAAAACATTACATATACTATAAACTCACGCCGTAAACAGTATACTTCATAAGTTTTAGTGCTCACATCAACTCACTCTGTGCGTGTGTACGAGATATATACATTCTACGTTAAGTTCCTGGAACGAGTAGAAAACAACAAAGATCGAGCAACCAGAGAGAGGGCAAACTGACGGAATTTTTAAAATAACGTGGAAATTCTGAAGCAGAAGCCTTTGAAAATACTTTCCGGTCCATCCCACAAGGAAATAAGCTGCGGCCTTTCTCATCCCATCCTATGAGGAAGTGAAGGGACGAATATTTCTGGACTAATGTAAACAGCACCAAGGGGGGACTACTATTGAAAGAGATTTTGGCTTGGAGTCGGACGCGAATCCAGGTTATAGATCAAATTTCGGTATCGACTAAAACAAGTATGTACAATTTGTAGAAACCTACATCTTTTATTTTGCATTGCGTACGGCCATATGTGATTGCATAAATTCAAAATACCTAGAATTGTTCCGAATTTCAATATTTTTCTATATTTAAATACTTTGTGTCTCATTTTACCGAGTCATAAAATTTGTTTACCGAGAAACTGGTAAGGAATTAATTCTTGAAGGTACTTATTCCAGATATATCCTTTGGTACCCATACCATTTCTTACCCTCTATGTACAAAAGTACATTCGTTATATCCTTATTTAAGAAATTGCGCATAGTTAGGTTGATTTTATAAAATAGTTCATAATATATAGGTATTTTTACAATTTATGATAGAAGGGCAAACTTCACGATATAGCAGGATATCGCATGACAGCATAGTCATATCATATTACAGCCTCTATCGCACATAGGATACATGTTTGCCGTGTCTGCAAACAATACTATAGAACAAAAACAGGAAACAAAGTCTATACATAGGCATACCTGCATACAGGCGGTAATTTAAGTCAGAGAATAACGGAATGAATACTCATAGTCTAGGTCTTTACATAGACCACCCTACACAGCTCGGGTGACGTAAGCTCATTAGCAAACTCTACATAGCTTGGGTGACGTTAGCTCAGCAGTAATTAAGTATAGAATAATTAGAAGTTCACATTATATTCAATACAATACAATAGTTTAGATTTACAATTAAATTAGATAGTGTTTAATTTTGTGAACTATTACAAGGCTTTCTCAATTACACCCATCATTGAGTACTACAGAATATAGTAGCCACACGTAGTTCAAGAAAGGTGACTCATTCAACAAGGCTTTCTCAATTACGCACATCATTGAGTACTACAGGATATAGCTAGCCACACCTCGTTCTACATAGGTGACTCATTCAGCATACATTTCTAAGTCAAAATATGAATCATGTATAATGTTACGAGGAAGTAACCCAATTCTTAGAAACCTAAGAAGTAATACAGACAAAACAGGGGAACGGTCTACAGCAGTACTCAAAAATCCTCTCGAATATAAAGCTAGAGGCGCTCAAAGAGATATAGTTCCATCTGGACCAGGGGTATTAGAGACACAAGCATATAATACAGAAGAGGTTTACTCATCTGAACCTACAGATACCAGTTTACAAAAAACTGAAACTACTCCAATAGCTAGTCGTCGACGTTTGTCATCAGTATCTACAGTTACTGAAATACATAGAGAGAATAAACTAGCTAAAAGAAAATTTGACGACGTAGTTAAGGAAGTCTCCAATCGATTTGACATTCCTTTTCAGATAGTACCATATTTGGGAAAACAGAAAGAACATCAAATCTACGAAGCAATTACAGCTCAAGTACCGTATACACGTAATAAGAGTTCATACGGATATACGTACCTTAATTTCACGGCCACATTCTTAGAACAGGTTCCTGACTTGAATATTTCTTCATTTGAGGAAATTATTAGTACACTTGAGTCAGCGCCTACGTCATCAATACATACAGTAGACACTCCATTAGTGACTACAGCTCATACATCCAAAGAAAAGAAGACACCTACAAAGCCAACCTCATATTTCTCAGCGAACAAATACGCAGTTCAAGAAATACCAAAATTTCAGGATTTGAAGCCAAGGCAAATAAATCCTACTCCTGCAGTAGAGGAGACATTCGCATCAGCCAATAACACTACAGTAGTAAGTGAAGCTGAAACTCAGAATCCCTCCGAACCATCACGCGGCGATAGTTCAGACGAAGACGGGGAGAGTAGTAACCACAATTCTAGAGGCTCTTTACAGGGGAGAGAGGCTGAAAATTCTGAAAACGAGGACAACTATCATCCAGCACCAACACAAAGTGACGACAAGGAGGAACGACAGGAAGCAGATCCGTCAGAACAACCGACTCCTCCACCACCTCCTGAACCACCAGCAGGCGGAAGCGGAGGGGGCGGCGGTCCTCCAATCAACATGGCGCAATTACATGTGCAAATGCATATTGCGCTCATAGATAGAGTTTGCAACATTCAAATAAAATTGGATCTACTTACTGGTTTGGTCACTAATTATCAAGCTTACACTACAGCAGCCACCGCGCCCGTTTTGCTAACTACGCATTTGGCAGAAATGTATAATCAAGATTTGAAAAACTTATCTCCAGAAATAGCTGCTCAGCGATTAAGTTGTTATCAGCACCACATTGATGCACCAGCTTCTCAAGACAATACTGTTGCAGCAACTACTTAACTCACTGACGCGTTGAGAACTCATGAAAACTTGCATCAAGCTTACAACAGGGCACGAGAACATTTAAGTGTTATTATTGAACAAATAACAGTTGTCAGGACTAAGACAAAAATGAAGACTCTAAAATTGAGCCTACCTATATTTGATGGTAGTTATAGCCTGCATTTAAGTCTCAATTTACTTCACTTGTCATAGATCCAACTCAGTATGCTCTAGTTGACAAACTTCGACTATTACGTGATGCTCTTCGGAATAGTGAATCTATGCAAAACATACAGGATTTGGCAATTACGAATAAAAACTGGCCAATAGCTTGGAGAAGACTTAAAGCTCGGTACCACAACCCTAGACAATCTGCTACTGCCTCACTCAAACTAATAGCAAAAAGAGAGCCTATGAAAATCCAATCCGAAAACATAATCTTTCGCTTGATTAACACATTTAGAACTGTACGAGCTCAACTTCAGCAACTCGACTTGGGAGTAGTAACACTTGATGAGATCTTATTCACTGATTACATCCTATCTCAATTGAATTCTAGGAATCTAGCAGAATTCAACGCATCATTGCCTGACGAAAAGGTTCCACATTTGGATTATACTATTGAAAAATTGAACGCTTTGGCAAAGAATATAGCCACATCCAAGGGCATGCGTGAAAATGGTACCAGTTCTACTAAAATTACTCATCATTCAAGAGGAGGCAATGATGAGAAAAAAGTTACGCTTAATAACGTAGTTAGTCGTGACTCATCATATGACTCCAACATAAGTACTGTGTCTAAGGACTCAGCAACAAGTGATGAATTAACCTCAAACCAAGTTTCAAGCAAGGCAAGGAAAATGAAACATAGTAAGCAAAATGGATGTCAAAGCAAAGCTTCTACAAAACAAAATTCTACATCAGCTTCAACACAGGGCAGTGGAACAACTCAAGACGGAACTTCAAAACAGGGTACAACAGCATTTTCATGCAAAGTTTGTGGTAAACAGGGACATTCACTCCACGGATGTCAAAAATTGCTAAACCTAACTTTGCAACACAGAAGAGATTGGGTTCGAGACAATAAGAAATGCTACAATTGTTTAGGAAGCCACCACGTTAAGGACTATCCATCAAAGCGTACTTGTCTTCTTTGCAAAAATTGGTATCATACACTTCTACATCAACATACTCCAACGGCAAATGCTGTGCAAGCTCAACATATTCAGCACAACTTGCCACAGATTCAACACTCTCAGTCAACAAAACATTTAGCGTTCTTCCTACAGCAGAGGTCGATGTCATCCACAACGGGCAAAGAACTTCAACTAGAGTTCTCTTGGATACTAGAGCTGGTAGTAATTTCACTACGCTAAAATTAATGACATACCTAGGTCTACCAGTCAAACCCTCTAAGCAAAAATTCATAGTAGCAGGTGGTAAGAATTTACCACATCGTGTAATAACAACGCTTCAAATAGAATCAAAATACGACAACAGTCAAACAATAGACGTTGAAGTTTACATTCTTGATGAAATCACATCCAAAATTCCTTGCAGACAAATAAAATCAAAACAGTAGGTACACCTAAAAGGCGTGCAACTTGCTGACAACAAGTTTCATGCACCAGGACCTATTTTGTTTGGAGCTGCAATAGTTGACAAAATTTGGAAAGCTCAAAAAATAAACGGGGCCCCTGGGACTACTAGCGGATATTTTACCACACTGGAAATCGCTGTCATGGGATATACTACAGACATTTCAGGACAAGGTCAGGTGAACGTGAATACAATTATTCCTGAAGCATTTGACATGGAGAAATTCTGGGTACTCTAAGAATTACCATTTGAGAAAATTCTGACAAAAGACGAACAGGAATGCGAAGCACATTATCGCAAGAATACTATTTGCTTACCTTCTGGAAGATACCAAGTACGATGGCCTTTCAAACAAAATGAACCTCAACTTGGAGATTCAACAGCAATGGCATTTCGGCGATGGCAGTCAGTTAAACGAAAACTGCTTCAAAATCCCGAAATGTATGCAGCGTACAATGCTCAACTGGATGACTACTTAGCAAAAGATGAAATGGAACTTGTTACCCAACATGAAATAGGCAAAAAACCATTCTACATCTTACCTCATCATCCAGTCTTCAAGGAATCGAGCACTACTACAAAGCTACGAATTGTCTTTGACGCTTCAGCAGACATCGACAACAAGAAATCTCTTAACGATACTATGCACACTAGACCGGTTGTGCAATTTGAGATGTTTGACTTACTTCTCGGCTTTAGATTGAAAGATTACGCGATATCTTCTAAACTGGAGCAAATGCACAGACAGATACGAATAGCTCTTGAGGAATGGAACTACAACCAAATCTTTTAGCGACGCAGCCCAGATGAACCAGTCAAGCTCTACCGTTTAAAAACCGTTTCCTTTGAAGTGCGGAGTAGCCCGTATCTGGCTTGCGGTACAGTCAACAGATTAGCTGACAACAGTGTGAACAAGTACCCAATAGCTGCAAGAATCATCAAGAAAAAACTCTTCATGGATGACTTGCTTTAAAGTCTAGAGGATCATGAAAAAGGATTACAATTGCAACAGGATTTAATTGCGCTATGCAAGGAAGGCGGATTTAATCTTTGAAAGTGGAGTTCCAACTCAACTTAACTTTTAGAGCACTTACCTACTGAATTTTGCGCCACTCAACTACCTCTGTCATTTGATAAGACAGACACAATCAAGACGCTTGGATTACTATGGCATCCAGGTAGTGATCATTTCACTTTTAAGGTACACCTGAACATGTCTAAGGTTCCGACAAAACGAACCATTCTTTCCGATATTTCAAAAATCTACGATCCTCTAGGAATTTTAAATCCTACTATAGTTCAAGCCAAAATTATAATGCAGAAAATTTGGACTCTTAAGTTGGAGTAGGATGAAAAATTACCTGAAGATATCGTTGCATTATGGATCAATTATGCTACTTATCTGCCAGCCTTGCAGAAACTTAAAGTCCCTCGTTCTTTACGACATCGTGACGTTGGTAATTTTCAAATACATGGATTTTCAGATGCCTCTGAGAAGGCATATGCAGCGGCGATCTATTTAAGAGGCAAAATTAATTCAAAAATCTTTTGCAACTTGATAGTTTTAAAATCACGCGTGGCTCCAATGAAAACAGTCACCATACCAAGACTCGAATTACTCGGTGCCGTATTAATGATCAAATTACTTTATCATGTCAAAGGAAGTTGGGAACTTATGGAGATGCCTATGCACCTCTGCACAGACAGCACCGTTTGTCTCAACTGGATTAATTCTCCTGCAAGCGGATGAAAGGAGTTTGTTGGCAATCGTGTAAAAAAATTTAAAGTTTATCCTAAATTTCAGACTATCATTTCATGTCATTTCAGCTGATAATCCAGCTGACTGTGCGTCAAGAGGAGTAATCCCTGAAGAATTGGAAGCTCACTCACTTCGGTGGCACGGCCTAGCGTGACTGACAGCTGAAAACTATGAAATTCCAATTTTTAATCCAAATCCCAAAATGGATGATGAGGAAAAGAAGCCAACGCCAGTGTTACTCATCTCAGAAGAAGATGCACCATACATATTGGATCGACTCACTTGAATTTCATCTTGGAAAAAAGCAGTTCGAGTCACCACAGTTATTGAGAATCCGGGACAAGCGAAGTTTCAAAGGCGCAGTAGTCGCACTTCTGTCACCCCATGATCTTAATAAAGCTGAAAAAACACTCGTCTCATGGATTCAAAGACACACGTACCACTCAGAATTGCTAATGTTAGCAACAAAATTCCACTTAGTGATCAGCGTTTTAAGACATTGTGCTTATTTCTAGACCCCGAGGGGATTCTACGTGTGGGAGGGAGGCTTGAAAACTCGAACTTACCGTTTGCTACAAAGCATCCGGCTATCCTTCCTGGAGGTAACCCATTGATTCGGGCAATGATTCTATATCATCACTACCGTCTCGCACATACCGGTGAACAAACAGTTTATACTCACATTCGTCAACAATATTGGATACCCAACGGGACGAAATACATCAAGTCAGTATTGGACAAATGCCTTATTTCCTTCCGACATCGAGCTAAAGCAGCAACACAACTGATGGGTCAACTGCCAGCATTCAGGATTACTGAAGCCCGACAATGTCTACACACTGGAGTGGACATGGCAGGTCCATACTTATTAAAGACACAGATTGGAAGAGGCGCAGGCAGGTAAAAGGTCTGGATTGCACTTTTCACTTGCTTAACTTCTTGCGCCGTACACTTGGAATTAGTGTCCGACATGTCATATGAGAGATTTCTACTAGCATTCAGAAATTTCATCTCAAGACGAGGAAGACCCGCAGTAATGTACAGCGATAACGGTACGAATTTTGTTGGAGCAAATAACGCACTAATAAATAACTCCAGCACTCTGAAAGCTATTCAAGAAGTCACAGAGAAGATATTACCAGATATATCTATGGAAACAATTGAGTGGAAATTCAATCCACCAAGAGCCCCACATATGGGCGGAGTCTGGGAATCAATAGTCAAGTTGATAAAGACATAACTACATTAGATATTAACTCATGATACTTACACATGGGAAGAATTCATGACAATATTAGTCTTTATTGAAGCTATGGTCAACTCGTGATCCCTCTCTCCAGCATCCAATGATCCTACAGATTTGCAAATTCTTGCTCCTGCTCATTTCCTCATAGGAACTCCATTAACTGCCATACCAGAACCTGACCTCAGTCACATAAAACTGAACAGAATGGATCGCTTTTAATTATATTTAGCAAAGAAACCAAGAACTTTGGAAACGTTGGAAGGAAGAATTTTTAACTTCTCTCCAACGCAGGTCAAAGTGGAACAAACCAACTGAAAACCTGAAAACCGGAGACATGGTTATCATTGTTGAAGACAATCAAACTCCAATGGAATAAAAAATTGGAAGAATCAAAAGCGTTAATACAGGAAAAGACGGACTTGTACGAGTAGTCACACTCGAGACTGCAGGAGGTTACAAAAAAGTCAAAGGGAAATTACAGAAAACAGTAAAGGAATTTACACGTCCCATCGCCAAAGTAGCTAAGCTACCAACAGAAGACGAAGAGAGCCAGAAGCAGGACAAAAACAACAAACCACCTGATTCACAGCTGCCAATTACTTGAGCACAAAAGGTGAAACAGTTGACTTCCGGACAATGGATTTAATCACTATTGGCATTCTTTGCGCTTAACCATTCAGACTAGCAACAGTCATCACACTCAAACGGAAACAACTCAAAATGTGCCAGAATATCTGTCCCTTTAACAACAACTAACCCTCTCCATTTTCTCAGCAATGGGCATGCATACTTAATGTAGCATCAACCTATGGATACAGATTCTGGATTTCATTTGTTCTCAATTACAGGACTTGGGTTTAACTACAATTCTTATGGACTAAAATTCACATGCATCATAGCATTCATCCTTCTTATTTCTTTAAACCGCATCAGAGCCATAATTAGAAACGGGTCTAATTGATGTTTTCTCAAAATCTCTGCCATTCTCGCCTTTCAATTATTTACATGTATTTAATGTTTTGTTGGTCTCTTTGCAGTCGACCAACGTGTGGGAGAATAAACGGCGATATACCTATACCGCATGGCGATATATGTCTACCGCATTCGACAGCAGAATAATACTTTATTATTTCACTATTCAATACACTGTATAATGTAAAACACAAACTTTACATTTAATTTAATACCACATTTTCCTTATGACAATCATCCTCTGACACAAGAGGGAATCAGTAGAAAAATATTCTATTATTCACTGCTCCTAGCCGACGTGGACATACGTGGACATAGAGCCGAGTGACATCATTTCTATTATATTGGAAAACAATTCTATTATATCATTCCTATCCGACGTGTACAGGAAGTGACCTTAATTCTATAATAATGAATTTACTTCCTCCACTCCTTAATTTCTAAGAATATTGAATTTACTTTCCTTATTCATAAATTCAATCCTTTTCCTTCTACTGGCACACCTAATAATATATTCCTATTTTCCTCTCCAAATTCTATCACACACAGAATATTGGCGTATAATATATTATGTCGAACTCAGAATAAAACAGAAACACTTGTTCAATTGATTTTGACTAGTTAACAGGTACTAGCAAAATTACTCTCAAAATACACAGCGTTCCCAAACTTTTATTACATACATCATAAAAGTCTACTCACTTCATACTTACAAACTGACATTTTACTCATCCTATTTAATTGAGGAAAATTTAAGCGTATTTACTTCAAAGAAAGTAGATATCATTTTATTGACTTCATAAAGCAAAATGCTGCGTTCAGCAACGACACTAATGTTGGTGAAGACAACTCAAGGGTTGTTCCTTGTAATAATAATAATTTATTCATTGAGTCGATTTGGCCGCAGCCTATACAACATTTGTTATTTACATTTGGTTATACAAGGATAATGTTCTTTGGTTAAATGATATATAAATATAAATTAGGTATAAAGTATATCTGTATAAGTATGTGTTTAGTCTATCTTGGATTTTGTTTCGTTGAGCCTGTAAAGAAAGAAAAGCATAGTGAGAATTTCATATTATTGCATGTCATAAATTAAGCCTTAAATGGGTTATAGTACACAATGCTTAAGTGTGTTGATCTAAGAATTACACAAGCCTTGCAAAAAGGAAATATCGAAGAGAATGGTGTAATATAAATAGAATTCAGTTTTTGTATGAAAGGTAGGGGGGCACAGGGGGGTCACAGGAGGGTTTATTTATCTTCAATACATCTGCAGTAGAATTTCCTAGTACGTAGGGCTTCGTCCCAAAAGTTAAAAAGTTGTTTAAAACCGTTTGCATCTGGGTAGCAGTTAAAGATTTCAAGTATGAGGTTTTCCCTTGTCGGTCTGGCTTCGCTAAGTGTTTTGAGGAATTTTGTTCTAGGTGATCTGTAATGCGGACATTTAAGCATAACATAAAGACATCTTCTGTCTCTGTTCCACATAGCTTACAGTCAGATGTATCAGCTTGATTCCATATCTTCCTCATACCATTGAGGTTAGTAGTTTTCCCTCTAAGAGCAATTCTAGGAAGACCTGTTCTCGGGTTCAGCACAAGTTTCACCATGTTCCAGGCAAGATTCAGTTTAAAGTATTCGGATCTTAAGGCATGTGTCTTCAGATAGGCGTAGTGCTTTAATGTACTACTGCTCTGCATTCTCAGGACATCTTCGTTATTGCAATAGAGTCGGTACTTTTCCAGGATCTCTCCTCTATGCTTTTTTATGTACTCGTTGTCCAATTTTCGGAGAACATTTTCTAGAGATACGTCAGCAAAAATCGTTTCTACCTGCAGCTTCCAATTGTAGCGGGAATCTGTGGCTTTGATTGTCATTATTTCTTCGTAGCAGCTCCTGGTGATGCTGCTCTCTTTTGCATTAAGGATCTTTTCAAGAAATTTAAGCATTGCTTTAAATAACTGCAGTTTAATGTTAAGCATTCCCGTCTCAAGTCGGAAATAGTACCCTGGTGTTGAATTCGATGAGCCAGTGAGACGTCGTAAAAACATAGTTTGAAAGGATTCAAATTCATCAACATAGCGAAGTCCCCACACAGGCGCGGCGTACATCCATATCGAGCTGACAAGAGAATTAAAGAGTTGGATGTGTTTGTTAATGTCTCTCAGTTTTGCTCAGTAAAACAGGTCAAAAAAGCTTAGTTTGCGCTGCTCTGGCTTTACTGAAGAAATGATCTTTCGCTTCATTGAAGAGTCCGCTCTGTTTGAAGGGGACACCTAAGTATACATATTTATTGACAATATCTAGCGGTTTGCTTTCCCAGTTGAACTTAAAGGAGCTGCTGAGTTTGTTTCCTCTCCTAAATATCATTACATTGGTCTTTGATAGGTTGACTCTTAAGTCATTTGCTTTGAAAAACCAGCTAAGCTTGTCTATTTGTCTTTGCAAGTCTAGTTCATTAGAAGCAAGAAGTATAATATCATCGGCGTATAGCAGAATTAGTATTTCGAGGGTTAACATTTGTATCCCGTTTATTTTGCTTGCTCGGAGTATGTCAGTTATTTTGTCAATATAGATTGAGAATAGTGTAGGCGATAGCGTTTCACCTTGCAAAACACCCCCCATTACTCTAATCAAGTCTGTGTATTCTTCCTTGCTTCTCACTTTGGTTTTGGCTAGATCATACAGCTCTCTAATCTTAGCTATGTATTGGTCACTTAGACCAGCTTCACTTATCCTAGTCCAAAGCTTATTCCTTTTGATGGAGTCAAAGGCTTGGCTCAGATCTGCAAACAGCCCATACAGTTTTCCTTTCTTTCTGAGGGCAGGTCTATTAAGCTGTTTCAAAATGCAAATGTACAGTGCAAAAATGTAGTCCATACATCCACGTCCTTCTCTATAGGCAGCTTGATTCTCCAAAATAGTGTCATTTGCAAAGCAAAAAAAGTTAAGTCTATTTGACATAATGCAGGTAAGCTGCTTAGTAATTGTGTTTATTAGAGCAATGGGTCTGTAATTACTCGGTTGCTCTGAGTCTCCCTTCTTGAAAATTGGTGCCGTTATGATTTCAGCCCAACAGCTTGGAATGTGCTCTGCTTTTGCAGTGTTCAGTAGTTTAAGTAAGTAATCATAAGTTTTGTCATCCAAATTTTTCCATATTTCATTAGGGATACCATCAGAACCAGGGGATTTATTTCTTGGAAGGTTGTTAGTCGCTTTAAGGAGTTCTGTCATAGTGATCTCAGCGTCAAGTAAGACAGTGTTACATGCTAGGGCTGAGCCGTTTGAGACTAAAACTTCTTCGAAGTCCGTTTCTGTGGTTTCGAAGACAATCCGGAAGTGGGCATTCCACTGCGACTTGGTGATGTCATTTGATTTAAAGCTATGCTTCTTGTCTCTAAGCATGTTGACTGCCTTCCAGTAGGTTGTCGAGTCCTTGCTGTGATGAATTTCCTTCTGTACAATTTCATAGAAAGCATTTTTTTATCTGTGCATATTCTACGATAGTCTTTCTTGGCAAGTATCAGGCTTTCAAGGACGTCCGTGCATGGACAACTGCGCAGTAGGTCTTTTCTGTATTTGTGCAGGAGGTAGAGTGCATTTTGTTTTGCGGTGCTAGTCCTTGTCAAACCATTTGGGACCATATTCTTTTCTTGCGCTACTTTTTGTTTCCGTGCTCATTCCGACTTTATTTGCTGTACGGTATATCAGGTCTTTAAGAGTCTTAAAGTCGCAATGACTGCTGTCAAGATCTTTACTGTCGTTCTTTAGTTGCGTTTGGAAGTCCATTGATTTTTCCTTAATCCATTGTATACGTGTTTCCACAACTGCGGCAGTGTCTTTAGGTTTTTGTTTATTCTGTGTGGTTTGGATTAGTATTAGGAGATAATCAGATTCCAGGCTTTCGATGACTTAGAAGTCCTCTATGTATTCGCATACTCTGTCATTGCACAAGCGTAGATCCACTAGACTGTTTCCATTGTGTCCAATAAAAGTTCGTTTGCCATGTCGGTCAAAGGGTTTTCTTCCACATAAAACTATAAGGTCATAAGTAGTTGCTCGTTTAATCAATTTGTTTCCTCTCTTGTTTGTGTGTGGGTCTACCGAATTTTTTGTCCTTCCAAAGTTTAGTGCGGATTCTGATGCATTCTCCCAATTGCCTATTCTACTGTTCAGATCCCCCAGAATGGTGCAGTTTTGCTTATTTATTTGCGGCGTATCTATAAAAAGATTGTTCTGCTTTAAAGTGACAATTCTTTCTTTTAGTTGCTCATTTTTTTTTCCAGAATTTGGATCTGCGGCGTTAGCACGTCAACCTTGTCATTGAGTGCGTGTTCAATTGAGTCGAGTCTTTCCTGAATGCTGTTCTCTGTTGCTGCTATTTTACTTGATAAGTTAGTTGTTACTTCTAGATTTCCCCGCGAGATGGCATCTAGTACGTCCTGAAAACTCATTTTAGTGCTGTCAGTAACTTCGTTATCCTCAGTTTCGTCTAGTTCCAGCAAGTCGTCGACAGTCAGTGCTTCTGGTTTCGCTTTTTTGTTGTCTTTATCGTCGTCCTCAAATGCTAGTTTACGCTTTTTAATCTCCTCAGTGGTTGTCAGTATATCCAGTTCTTGGGAGGGAGGGGGGGTTCTATTTATTTGGTTTCGGTCTTTAATTATGTTCGGCATAGGTTAAACAGGCAACACTCATTAGCGTCGCCAATGAGTGGTTGCTTATTTCAGAGTCGGCGTCGCCAATCGCTGAATTATGAATTAGTTTCGGTCAAATTTTCTATTATTAATCCATATAGGCACAAGTTATTTTGTCGTAATTGACTGTGAGTGTTTTATCTATGCTTAGGTGTGCTTCGCATCAACCTTTGCTTGTTTCCTGTCGAGTCAATACTTTATCCGTATCCGTTATACATGTGGCTTACTGTAGCCTACGAGTTATTTGTGTCTTCTTATGGTGGCCGTATTATCTAGGTCTCGCTGTAGTATGTGTGATATAAGGGTATCACTGTAGTCTTTGTGTTGTCCGAGTTCCACTGTATAAGTGCGTCTTATTCGGGTCTCACTGTAGTCTTTGTGTTATCCGAGTTTCCCTGTATAAGTCCGTCTTATTTGGGTCTCACTGCAGTCTTTGTGTTATCCGAGTTCCACTGTGTAAGTCCGTGTTATTCGGGTCTCACTGTAGTGTTTATGTTATCCGAGTTCCACTGTATAAGTCCGTGTTATTCGGGTCTCACTGTAGTGTTTATGTTATCCGAGTTCCACTGTATAAGTCCGTGTTATTCGGGTCTTACTGTATAGTTACCAGTAGTTAGCCTTATTGTTAAATCTGTCAAGTGGAGTTAGAACGTTGCTTCGCACCGTCCAAAACTCCAAATCGAGACTAAAATAAATCAGTGCGGCTTCAGACGAAGTACATGGGTTGTCCTCTGGAGGGGGGGTTCTATTTTAGGTTAGTTTTTGGTTCTTAAAAAAAACAATTTTGCTACGTAACCTCTTGCGGCTGTGCCAATTAGCTATTTAATTGTATCACTAAGTATTAATTGTAGCATCAAGCAATATGATTTAATTACGGTTTAATTGGTGTGGAAAATTTAGTTGACCTTAAGTTTTAGCATTTCACTACCAAAGGATCCGTCTTCAGTGTGTTTGGTGCTTGTTAGTTTCATTTTATCTGGAGATTTCGTCAGTGAAGTTTAAATGTTTCTGTTTTGATTTTGAGTTTATATTTTTAAAATAGTAATTGAAGAAATATATAAGAAAATAAAGTAACTATTTTTTCCCTTCAGGCCAGGTAGTACATCCTACTTTAGAGTTTGTTGGTTGGTCGAGTTGTATGTTGAGCTGTGGTAATGGGCTTGGCTGTGCTTTACAATTTTCTGAGTAGGTGTACTTGTTGTTGGGAATGGCTTCCTTGTTGTGTATCTCAGTGGATGGTAAATTCTTTTATTTCGTCACTCACTATTTCCAGTAAAAACTTTAATTATTTACTGATCTTCGATCGGTTTCGGATACGGGAGATCTTACTTAATCAGATAAGTGTAGGTATAATTTAAGAATTTTTATTTTTCACGGGTTTTTATGGGTTAAAATATAAAATTATTTGGAGCTTCACAGAGTGCGGTGCTCGTCCTTTGCCCGCCAAACCAAGGATCGGTTGTTCCTTGTGAGTTATGACAATTAAAATTAAAAATTAACTTTAATATGTTTTCCGAACCCCTTCGCACGTAATTTTCTTTAAAACTGTAGCTAAAACTCAGGGGTATATTTAAGCGAAAACCGCTAATGCAATCTTCAGCAATCTTGGAAGTTATGAGAAACTCAAAATGGGCCATTTACTAACATTGCGCTTTAAACTTACATGCCAGCTTTCACATTTTATTTCACACGGTTACAGTCAGACTTCTGAAAAACGGCTACAAGCTACGTAATAAACGAAAGTTCAATTTACAAAATTGAAAAATAACATTTATGAAAGTCGGGTTTTGGCACTTATGACAAAAACTCCCTATATGCTGGTCCCACAATGTTGTAATGCTACCAAGCCAACTTGTACCAGCACCATTCGTCTCTTTCTGCATGGCAAGCGAATCGTCTTGTTACGGACTCCAAAGCGAAGTTCCAAATAATCTTTAAGGCGTAGACACTAGTCCGTGCATCCGCTGTCAACGAAATGCTTTCACTCGCACACACACACAAGGCAGTGTAGCCCACACCACAGTGTGCTATACGAAACCAAAAAATCTTTATCAACTATATCGCTCAGCGTCTCCTCCTCCTCTTCTATCGCTGCTTCACGTGCCGGGGGTGGGGGGGGGGGACTGGAAAGGTTTAGGGGGAGAGGGCTATGGTATCCACTTGCGATACCTTTGCGATACTAATATCACAAGTATTGCATAATTTAGCTGATGCGATGCCGACCGCTTTTAGCCAGTTCGGCAATGTCGGCATTGCCGAATGCCGACATTTTATTTAACCACCACAAATCACGTATTTTACTTCGAAAATAACAAACGTAGACGTTGGCAAAACATTCGTTGCAGCTTGCAGCTCGCAGTGCACTGTAGTTCCATGAATGTCTACGCGTGTTTTCTTTCTTTATTAAAGCTAAAAGCTATATCCTGTATTAAGTAGTTAAATAGTACAGCAAGTACTCGGTGCGAGGGAGGTGATGGGATCGTGACTGTGGGTGGCTTGGTGGCTGACAGGATGCCTATTTACAGATTAAAATTCGGTTTGGAAAAATCGTTTAAGCCTAATCATAGCCTACCTATCTTCTAATACAACGCAGGTCTGTAATAGTACTCGGGGGGTAGGCTTCTCAGTTTGATTAGTACCGGGGGTATAGAATAAAGAATGTCATATACATACTATTTTTTAGTTTGAATTAGCTGTAGTTTTAGTTTTTAATGTAGCCTTGCATTTAATTTATCGACCTATAAAACCTGTTATTTGGTAAATTATTTGAATTTATGTCGTATTCTCTGAATTTTACTAACCATAAGTAGACCTGATTTGAGTATTACACGGGTCTCTATTATTGGGATTACTATCAACTTATACCAGAAGTAAGGATTTCCAATTATCATTTTACTTTACCAGGCAACGTTCATTTCAGGGACCGTTGGTTTTTGTAACAAAGGGTGACAAAAATAAGACTATCATAGACGAAGCGTGGTTAAGCGGATTAGTAAAGCAGATTACATCGAATTTCGTATATAAAAAAATAACCAATCCATAACTAACGTGTAGTATTATTTCTATTGACGTTGAAAAGAATGTATCAACTAGTAAAGAAGCAAAAACAGTTCGTTTTGTTTTAATATCAATGTCGTAATCTAACAATATCGGCATTGTCGGCATTGTCGATGTCGGCATCGGCATTGTCGGTATTGCAAAACCTGTCGGCATTGCATTCACTATGCGATACCAACGCAATACCAAATCGTGTATCGCAAGAATCGCAAGTATCGCGTGAATGTAAAAATTGTAGAAGATAATGAAAAAATAAGTTAATTGGCATCTACTGACCAACAAATAAAGTTATACATGTACTAAATTCATTAACATGAGCTATTTTGTACAAAATTGACGGTCTAATTTAAGAGATGACACATTAAGCATGGTCTTCTTCCTACAGGCTTATTTTTAAACTGTAAAATATCTGTATTCTGGACATGGCGTGAAGTCTAGCTCAAAACAAATGCATCTTACCGTCGTTATAATGAAAGAAAAATTAGAAGTACCTTTGCACTCCTATTTTTTGTAAGAATTAATTATTTTTAGAAAATAGCTGGTCTTTACTGAAATTTTTTCGATACTTGCGATAATTGCGATACCAGGATGATGCGATACCGATACTTGCGATACTTTGAAATGGTGCGATACTGGATGCCCTAGAGAGGGCAGGCGATAGTGCAGGAAGTATAGATATTAGCCTGTAAATAACTTTTACATTTGTGCACACGCACACAAGTAGGTTCATTTTTAAAATTTAAAAAAAAATTAAATTAAAAAATTAAAAAAAAATATTTAATTTAAAATATCATAACCTGTTAGAGGTATGGTATCGGAACACGGAATTTTAAATCACAACTTATCGTTAGAGGTTATGATTATTTCAGGAATAGTATACACCACAGTACTTGCATCCTTACCACAGTAAACTGATCAAAAGGCAAACTCACCTGGAACGGCTTTTCGCCTGTATGAACTAACTGATGTCTTTTCAACTTCGAACTTTCAACAAAAGCTTTTCCACATTCGGCACAAACGTGAACTCGAGGACCATGCGTGTGTAGATGCTTCCTCATCGCTGAGTTGTCGCGAAACATTTTCGTACATCCCTACAATAGAGAAAACTTGCATTATCTATGAATAATTATTGTACCTTAGGGGTTCGGCACCAGCTGATGCAACATAATTAAATATACAAATGACAAACTGCATTGCTACAAACAATCTTTGTTAACTGGCGGGATGTATTAGGATACTTAAATATGGATTTTACTTTAATTCCACTTCCACTATTAATATAAATGACTAACAAGGGAACCACGCCAAGTGGTACACCCAGATTTTAAAATCATCCATTTCATAAAATCAGGCTACTCTTAAATAGTACAAAACCAAAGTAACTTGATTGCATTTTGCGTTGTTTGGTCACAATGGCCCGCCAAAGTTTAAAAAAATTCAAATTTTAATATTTTGCGACCCTTGTACTTCTACAGTTCTTGTCCGATTTTGATGAAATTTCGTTTTTTGTGATGCTAAGGCTTTTTACTGAAAATCAATTTCAGGATTTTGAAAATTTCGAAAATTTTCATTTTTTTGAAAAAATGGTGATAAAAAATTGGGCCTTATTTCTTGGATTTTTTCAAAAAAATGAAAATTTTCGAAATTTTCAAAATCCTGAAATTGCTTTTCAGTAAAAAGCCTTAGCATCACAAAAAACGAAATTTCATCAAAATCGGACAAGAACTGTAGAAGTACAAGGGTCGCAAAATATTAAAATTTGAATTTTTTTAAACTTTGGCGGGCCATTGTGACCAAACAACGCAAAATGCAATCAAGTTACTTTGGTTTTGTACTATTTAAGAGTAGCCTGATTTGATGGAATGGGTGATTTTAAAATCTAGGTGTACCACTTGGAGTGGTTCCCTTGTAAGACGCTTCAAATTAATTGTTGCAATTCATCCACTGTACAGTAACAGTAACTTCAGTTATTCGGTGAGTTAAATAAGATCAAGCTGCATTTCAAACAAACACCCAATAAATTAATTTTTGCTGTAATTGAGGCATTCTACTTTACTTGTGGAGGTGGTTATTGTTTTAATTTGTTAGTACGGTTTGAGTTTGAGCGGACTTTATTCAAGTTCTGGTACAGGTTCATTCAATAGAATTGTACTGCTTTACAATGAAGGACTATAAACATAACTAAATTAGGCAAAATCAAAATTAAATTAACCTATTCGATTCGATAATTCCAAATACCCATAATTCCAAACTAATCAATATAATACCAAACCATTAAGGAGGCCGGTATACTGAATACAGAATAGGAGATCAATAGGGCATCCACTTGCGATACTAATATTGCAAGTATCGCATGATTTAGTTGATGGGATACCAATGCGATACGAAATCGTGTATCGCAAGTATCGTATGAATGAAAAAAATGTAAAAGATAATGAAAAAAAAATTAGTTCTTTAGCATTTACTGGCCAACTAATAAAGTTATAAACTACATTCATTATTACGGGCTATTTTATACAGAAATTGCGGTAAAATTTAAGAGATAACACATTATTGATGGTCTGCTTTCTGCTTCCTACGGGCTTATTTTTTTAAACAGTAAAATATCTGTATTCTGGATATTTCGTGAAGTCTAGCTCAAAACCGTCATACCGTCGATACAATGAAAGAAAAATTAAAATTCCCTATGCACTCTTATTTTTTGCCAGAATTAATTATTTTTAGAAATTAAATGGCCTTTACTGAAATTTTTGCAATAATTGCGATACTTGCGATACCAGGATGATGCGATACCGATACTTTAAAATGGTGCGATACTGGATGCCCTAGATCCAACTAACTTAAACTCAATCTCATTTATGCTTCAACTTCAACTGACGCGTTAGTGGCGTTAGAGTCAAATGGTCACTACGCAATTAAATAATAAACACCGAACGATGGGTACCGCAATTTTATGTGGGTGCTTTTCCTCTTAGCACGAATATTCCTGCGAGATAATTATTTTAAATGACATTTTAGATTGACCCCTATGGGTCAACTTGCATTTTTTGCGCGTAATTAATTAAAAACTGAAAAACGGGAGTCTCCAAATGTGATAAGCCCTTCATGCAGGCATGTCAACTCAGCTGCACTTTTTTGACTAACTTTCATTTTTGAGTAAAATATGCTCCGCCCTAAAAGTACCTAAAAGCCATAACTCACTGCAATTAGTTCATTGTTATAAATGAAGCTTTTCTTTTACAGTTAATTAAAAGTTTTATTCATAGCTATGAACCAATTACAGGGACTTGTGACTTTTAGGTACTTTTAGGGCGGAGCATATTTTACTCAAAATCGAAAGTTAGTAAAAAATAAAGTGCAGCTGAGTTGACATACCTGCCACCTGCCTTCATGGATTTCTCACTTCAATGACAACAAGTTTCTGGCTCAACTGAAAAAAAAACTTAAAAATTTGGAATTCTGACAAATCCAAATATACGGGACTCCGTGGGACCGGCAGAATCTTATAACCGATATCCCAAGTAACCGTTTAAGGGATTTCTCTCGTAAGCAGAGACATCCTAATTTTTATTTTTTTATTTTTAATGTTAGCTAAAACAAGGTCATATACAAGATATACCTATACAACTTTACATGCAAATTATAAGTATTACCTATTTAAAAAAGTCAGTTAAGATAGTTTTCCTGGTTTCATACAGGTTTTCATACGTATTTTACAGGTATCTCTGATTACTTCCATTTACTTTAGGGACTTTTGCAATATTTCGTACTTTTGTTCAGTGATAAACGAGTTCCTTTTTCTCTTCGTCGAAATTTTTAACTGAATGAAGCGTGTAAATTAAGTTTTAAAGTAAGAGCTACCATCAGCAACCTTAAAAGCTTTGAAATCTATAAATGCGATTACCTAATTGTAAGATAAAGTAAATGCTAGTTAAATAAGAAAAAATTAGGCGCTTCGTGCCTGATTTGACGACCTGGGGCCCGAAGTAGATGCTGACCTTACAGCGAATACTTGCTTTAATAAAGGAGTAGAACCCTATTGTGGCAACGCTCAAATTACGACAACGCCTAACCCCACTTCTACCTTTACTTCTTGAATTTCTGATGTGATTAATTGTGTGGTCGCAACAAATGACAGGGGGATCATTAAAATGATATTACTTGGATAACGTCAATTATGAACGATCCTAAATTTAGAACTCAATGTGGAAGCAAATCACTTGTGTATCGATGTGACCCGATATCGACAAGACAAACACAGACAAAATAGACAAAAATTTAAAAAAAATTTAGGATTTAATCTACCTAACTGGGAACAACTTACTACATGGATCATAAACAAAATCTATACAGCTTATTTAGGTCGCATCTGTAATCGTTAGAAAATTGTTTCAAAGAAATTGATTAAGAATTGCGACCGGTAGGGTACAACAAACAAAACAATACAGGGGACGACGGACGGACAAAACCATTTCATTAAAAGCTCAGCATCTAACAAAACCATTTCTTTAGATGCTTAATGAGCTAAAGCTCAGCATCTAAAAAGGAGTTCTTTGCTGATATAAAGTAGGTTCTCACAACTTAAGTCATGCATTTCCCAATGTATTTTTATAATTGTTTTTTTAAATCACTTATAAGTGACCTAAGTTTTAAAAAAATGGTCCAAAATTCGTCCCTTGTAACCGAATTATCCCTTTTATCAGTTCCGTTAAATCCGGATAGTTTTAACATTGAAAGCATAGCTGGCCAACCAAATATTTCAAATCTGTCCCTTCAAGTTGGTTTTCCTTTTTGAGCGGGTCCCTTGTAGTCGGATTTCTGTACACCCACTCACCTACATTGGTCATGACTAGAAACATTCACTTTGACCATAGGGCAAAAGTAACACCAGTAGCACACGAAACAATAGGTCAACGTCATGTCAATTTTTTGTCAACTGTGTACCATACAAAATCACAACCTGGTTCACTTAATCCTTATGTAAGTCCACAAACGTTGACGTATTTTAATAACTAAAAATCGTGCATGAGTCCCATTAAATTCCCTACAAAACTACGTGCTCTCAACTGCCAGGTCACTCGGAGTCACGAAGGGTGGTCCAAATCAACTTTAAGTAAACGAGGAAAGCCAAAACAAGCCATTTAACAGCCCCTGCTTAGGCAATAATATATGCTTCTGTTCAATCATTTCAATAATTTGCCTCATTCATTCTACTTATTTTTCGACTGAGATTAGGTTGCGATAATATCAATAACTAGGAGTACGGCCAAAAACGATGAATCGATTGGTGTAAATGTGTCTTGCCTGGTCACAATTAACCACTGTCACCCTACTCTAATGTGTCTAGGGTTGGTCATGGTGTGTGACGCGGAAAAATCAAACGTGATACTATTTAAAAATTGGATAATGGCGTTGGCCTGGACTAACCGTGACCTTTTTCTTAGGCATAATTTGGTCTGGCAGGATAAAAACGGAGAGTGGCAGTTGGAGAGAGTGACAGTTTGGTTATTTAATAAACACAGTACATCAATGAAAGGGATGTGGCAGTGTGCTCAAAATATTCTTTCCCTTTTAGCTCATGGTTTGAATACAATTCATATTATCATCGTTAGTGCTTGAATTCAAATTTAAATATTCTATTTTCATGCATATGCTGTTTTTTCGTTGATATCCGGGTTTTTAGATGCTGAATCTAAGCATCTAATGAAATCGTCATGTCCGTCTGTTGGTCCCACGCTACAGGTCAAACCGTTAACTTGATTGTCTTGAAAATACTTTCAAACAACCACAATTGCGAGCAGGCCGGTCTGTATTGTTTTTTCACTTTAATCGGACTGACTCACCATTGCTTCCTAATTAAAAGTTGAATGGACCCATGTCAAAAAATGTAGAAGTAAGCACCATGAAAACAGGTAAAGTGGAAAATAGCTGGGCGCAATCAAAACGTGAAGTGCTGCACTCCGTTCTAAAACTGCACTTCTTTCCGGTCCACTCAGTGAACATAGTGCAAATGGAAGGATTTAAGTTAAGTGGAGTTCGAGTGCACATAATTTTGGTTGCGCGCATCAGTGTGGAGTTTGAGTGCACAATATTTGGCCAGCACTCATACGAGCTAAGTGCAAGTGCACGGCACATGCCTAGCTATGACACGAAATAGCACCATTTCAAGGCAGGCTCATACTTACCTCAGAAGTTAAATAAGTAAGTTCATAGGACGTTGCATGATAGTAGCATTGACTGCATGTAACTAACATGCACATGTAGTGTTACTCAGCGTTCACAAATGCTGTCGCTGTCATCCTATATGGTTTTACCACCTCGTCCTTAATGCTGAACGCAAAGCATATGGAGCTTTTCCAGACTCAAGCAACTAACCGAATGACAGCATTATTTGTGAACGCTGCCGTATTAAAATATACCTTTCAAGTTATGGCATTTACGCACATGACCTTTAGTATGCACACACACGTAAAATGCTTTAGGTTCTAAAATTCAAACTACCATTTCGTCTCATTTTGTTACGCCAGTTGTGTTACCATCACGGACTTAATTTTATTTTCCTAGTTTTTGGTTGTCTGTTTGTTTGTTTGTATGTCTATATGGCTGCAGGTCACACACTATAGGTCACACGCTACAGGTCACATTTTTGAACTGATTAAATTCAAACAACTTTTTGTCAGAAAAAAGTGATGTATAGGTTTTGGTTAGAATCTGGTTTAGACATCTAGCCACAATTAAATTTGACTGGACCAAAGTTAAAATTATTTTTTAAGGTAAAACAAAAAGGGGGACAATTCGACAATTCATGGAGGTAGGTACGGAGGTGTGGGCTTGTTAAGTTTCTAAATCTAATAATCTAATATTCGCTGAAAGCTCAGCATCTACCTCGTGCCAATGTGGACAAATCAGGGCCGAAGCGCCGGATTTTTCTTATACCTGGCATTCGTGCTCACTGGTGTAACGCAATTTTGTTGTGGTCCTAGGCCATAGGCCGTTTAGATACCCTAGCATTTCCGTCATCATTTGAATACCCTGAATGATTGGATGCCAAGAGTCGAGGTACTGTAAGAAGGAAAGGTAGGTAATGTAAAATTTGAAATGAGCGTGCAAAAGTGTTCTACAGTGTGTCTCATAATTTTAAACTCACCCCAGTTCATGAGGTTTACTTCCTCTCAAGAAGGAGTTTTTCTGCGAGATATTTATTCACAAATGATTTTATCCCATTGGATACATCTTCTGACCTACCCACTCCTTCCCACTAATGTTAAACATAATACAAATTGGGAATTTTCAAAATCTACCTACTGAAATGATAACATTATTTGTGAAGGCTCCCTGGGTTGGGCATAAACGATGTCACGCAAATTATCCTTTGGAACCAACCCACCCATCAGACATCACATTAACATCAACTAAACTACTGAGGGGTTAGTTACAAATTTTGTCATGTAAATGATCTTTTAAGAACACCCCACCCGTCAGACATCACATTGAAATTGAAGCAAACGGCTTAGGAGTTGGGCATATTTCATTTCACGTACAATATCCTTTAGAACGCACACACTAAACAGGAATGAGAGACAGACTGGGAGAACTTTTTGGTATATATTTTTCTCATTTTATTGAAACGAATTTTAAAAGCATAAGATATTGTAATGTTTATATCGCAATCGTTTTTGTACCGGTATTTCTCGTATCTGCACACTTGTACTTGTACCCAGCCATTTTGTATCTGTGCTACAATAACTAGACCCACAAAATCAGTAAAATTTGATACCACACTACTGTTACATGGGCCTACGCCTACAACAATCAGCAATCGTAAAAGCACCGCTCGTCCCGGCTTTAATTTTACAGAGCCCAGTCTTAGCGGAATCGCTCTTATTGTTCCCACTTGATGCGGAGCCACTTGTACCCAGCGAAATTATAACTGTGCTAATGCTACCGAGACAACTTGTACCAGCACCACTCGTCTCGTACCCCGCCCACTCCTATCATCAGTCATCAGCACAGCACTACACTGCACTAGCTCACACTCACTCGTACCGGCGGTATCCTAACCTAGCCCACTTGAAACGGCAGCACACGTACCTGGCCCACTGGTACCAGCAAACCTTGTACTTAGCCCGTTTTCACACGCGCTAACTACTTGTGCTGCATGTTAACCTTGCTACAAAAACATGGTTTAGCAGTTATGAAACCCAGTTGCTGTAAGCCCGCTGAAGGCGGGAGACATACGGCTCTTTTGAAGGTCTCGTATGTCTCCCGCCTTTAAAAACTTCAAAGACAAGCATGCCTAATGATTACAGGAGCTTTACGCTCAACATCAACATCTGCCATGCAGTTCTTGATTGGCCTTACGCCTATAGAGTTTATTCTGGAAGCGGTGGGTATACGGTCCTGGCATAGGCATAATACTAGGGGTCCTTGGACTCTTAATCCGATGTTTGGGGGGTCGTTAAGTCACACGGCAATCTGCGAGGGGTGGGGTAATTCCAGTCCTACCCTTCGCATGCCAACTGACTGGACGAACCTCAAAGACATCCATACTAAACGTTATGATGTTGATATTCAATGTCGTAGTGTGCTGTCTTCTGATCTTTCTGAACTTCTCTCGGGTGTTGTCTGCTACACGGATGGTTCCAGTAATGGAGTCCTTACGGGTTGCGGAGTACATATTGAGGGGAGGGCAGAGACAAGAACGACACTATTCTCTAAAATGGTTTACCTTGGTGAATAAACCTCGGTTTTCCAATGTGAAGTATTGGCTATCTTCCACGCTATTACATTGCTGGAGGATAATAACGTACGTAAAACATCTATATACATTTATGTGGATAGTCAGAGTGCTCTGAAAGCACTTCAAGCGAGGCTAACTAACTCGCAATTTGTCCTGGATTGTCATCACTGCCTTAACAGGGTTGCTGCAAGCAACTGTGTAAAGCTGGTGTGGATCTCAGCCCACTTTGGTTACCGTGGTAACGAGGAAGCTGACAGACCGGCAAAATTGGCCTATGATGCCGATCATTGCCATTTTATTGGTCCTACTCCTGTGGTCCTATCTCTCTATCGCTTGTTCACTGGACAACCAAAGAGCTGTCCTGGGAGGAGCATAAAAGGTCTTGGAACATAGAGCGAGGATGTAACAAAACAAAAATATGGATTGACTCGCCACTCTATGGTAGTCGATCCCTAATTCGGCATTCGCGTAAGCATTTCCGTTGTCTGGTTGGTTTAATCACTGGACATGGAGAGCTTAGAAGGCATAAATTACTCTTAGGCTTATCGGACTCGCCTACCTGTTTATGTGGTGAGGAAGATGAAACCCCTATTCATTTTCTTACCACGTGTCCGAGGTGTGTTTTTACCCGGAATTTATATCTAGGTAGCTGCATCCTTACATTAGGTATGTTAGGACAGGCCACTGCGGGAGAACTGCTGGCGTACTCATATGCCACTGGTTATCTTGTGGGCCAAAATTAAACATTATTAACGGGACGTCCGCAATGGGCCTTATTGGCCTTGGCGGTGTCCATGTGGACCAGTCCTATTGATCCACATGGTGCCCAATAAAAATAATAATAATAATAATAATAAGCTGAGCGTCTACTCTGGGCACGCGGTCGCCATATCAGGAGCGAAGCGCAGGATTTTTTTAAACTCAAACCCTAATATCTTATGTAACTCTCAGTAATTTCCAATCCCAAACGAGTATTCAGTTTTACACTGTTTTGTAGGCAATTTAATAAAAAGTCGGACACCGGAAACATTGCAGCTAAAGCTCAGCATCTAAAACCCGTGAAAGTGAGTTTAAAATTACGAGACACTCATTTTTTTGGGTTTTAATTATTTACATGAGAACCACGTGACCCCTGGGAATCCATTAAAGTCGAATCATAATTAATAGCGGGTTGTTACCTAAAAATAAATATCTCGCCGGAAAATTTCTTCTTGAAAGGAAGTAAACTCCATACTTGGACAAGTTGAGTTTAAAATTATGAGACACACTGTACATTTGAGAAACGTTGGAAATCTATTACAGCAATATTTCTTAGACTAGGTTTCCACGTAAATTGAATCAAGCTGCAGTATTAAGCAATTATAAGGGAAAATTCGCCGGGATACCCTTTATCACGGAGTTTCGTGATAAAGAATTCGCATATAAATGTCGCCCCCCCCCCCCAGTCCATTATAGTCGGATTTGACAGTAACTTAACCTTAGGTGGGCATACCTCAAGTAGGTTGGCGTTGGCATAGTTGACGTATTGGAATATCTCTTTTTCCAATTGTCGCCAATAATTTTCTGAGCTTTTTTTAATGATTCAAAGGATTTAACAAACTTCCATTTGTTGTTTTAAAAATGTTCTGAGTCCCACTACTAGAAGCTTGAGATGCCATGTTGCTTTAAAAGAACAAGAAATTGAACTGAGAAAAAGATGTTCTAACACCATGAAAACTTACCTATAATAATATATATATTTACGTAAAAATAATGCATAACTTACGCAAACCTTGGGATAGAAAAAATAAAGTATCACAACTGCCAATAGACTCAAAAAAATTGTAATTTTTATAAATTTAAATCAGGTATTTGCCTACACAGCCGATTTGCTAATTTCTTAAATAAATAACTGCCCGTCACTGCCGTAAACCTTTTAAAAACTGGCAATCCCCTTTATGCCCCTTAAGTAAGATGAGGGCATGCCTCACCCTCAGTCTCATTGCCGTAAGGGCGAGGAATGAGTGCGAGCGCTGATTTAAATTGTGTCTACCGATCGCCATGCGCAGGACCTACAAACCCCTCATGAGGGTGAAGGTTAGGGCATGCAAGTTGCATTCATCGCTTATCTCACGGCAGCAGTAAGCAGACGAGATTTGCATTTTCGTATTAAGAAATTCGAAAAATAATGCATGTCGTACGCTGTGTGAGGCCATTATTGCTTTATTTACCTTAGAATATTGCTTTTAATTTTTAACTTTAAGCTGTATCTGCCTTTTAATTTTGCCATTTATTTGATCTTTACAATTCTAGGTTGGACGGCGATTTCTTTGGAAAAGTTAACAATTAAGGTTCTTGCAACTAAGGTTCTAACAACTAAGGCCTTAAGGTTTTCGGTTTTAACTTTATCAATGGCTAAATCTGAAAGCGAGATCCTTAAGTCTAACAATTGTTAATTTTTCTAGTGAAATCCAGGTATTACACTGTGAGGCATGCATCATGAGAAAGACGGTGAGTGGTTTCTATTTTAAAACGACACTCCTTAGGGTGAGCGCGAGCCAGAAGGTTTTAGATGGCGTGAGCATGAGGGTGAGGCTGAGTGCATGCTCCTTTGTAGGTATCCCTCATGAGATGAGGCATGAGTCAAACGTTTTTGCCCACTTATGAACTTAACTGTGTGTATTGAAAATTGGCGTATTTCATTGACCCGCCAAACCAAAAACTTCAAATTTCTATTAGGTGCTTACTTCCAATGGGCAAATGATATGCATCTTTTTAAAGGTAATACTAGTAGAATTTAGTTATTGGGGAAGGTATATATAGATGTAATGGTTTTTAAAAATATTTCGATAAACCGGAAAATGGTGTAAACAATAGATTAAATATTTTAATTTTTGGGGCTTAAGTGTGCCTTAAGCCTTAATATCAAATACTTTTGCAGTCACGCCTACTCAGTGGCTACTAGGTCGCCGAATTAGAAATTTTACTATATGCGGTTCACCGTAAAAATCCGCGGTGGCCGATTTGCCGATAGGAACCGACTGATTTTGGTAAACGTGTACATCACAATAAAACTTCCCCTCACTTGGCGGGAATCATTCACTAGTACATCATTCATATTCATTCAATCATACACTAGTTAAAGTTTGTTCCTACCTATCTACATAATTTAACGGATTTTTCACGATATCCAAATATTTGACCCACTTCGAAGTGTTATACACCATTCGAAAGGTAACGACGAGTAGAATCCAAATAACGGACTCTGCACGATTTTACACACAAATTTTCGCCATTTGTTTTTTAAAAAACCATCAATTTTTTCGAAATTTCGGCCTAAATTTTTTTTAAAGCGTCCGCAGCCTAAAACAAAATATCCGTATTTTTTATTTTTTAAGGGCTTTAAAATGATATATCACACAATATATATCACTCAATTTTGAAAAAAAACGTCAGTTTTTTAATTACAATTAAAAATTAATCACGACCTTACCTCCAACTACTAGTTCAATAGGTTCGCCTATTAATTCCGGTTTCACTGGTATATCATTTATGTCTGCATTTATTGACTGACGGGTTCAAATTTCGGATTTAAGATTTGGCGGGAAATTCAAAAAATGTACTTTTCAAAAACTGAAAATCGCCTGGAGGCATTTTCGCCTGAAACATTTTTTATTAACATTTACAAGTCTGCATTGAAATTGCCACTATACTTACTCTTTCACGGCTACCTCCCCTTAATTTAAAGGTTATAAATTGACCCGGCAAGAACTGCCTAACGTTACTGTTAAGGCTGCCATAAAACAAGGGCTTTAGCCCTTGTTAGATGCTAAGCAAGCATCTATTGGTCTGGTGTTTGCTGTCTGTCTGTCTGTCTGTCCCAAGGGTGTTGGTCGCACGCTACAGGTCGCATTTTTTAAGCGATTAAATTGAAACCAATTTTAATCGCCCAGAAAAGCGAGCCACAAGTGCTGTATAGTTTTTGGTTATTATGTAACTTATAGTTTCTTCGCAATTAGCAGTTAAACCGACCAAGAATTAAATCCATGTTTCAAGATAAAAAAAAAGGGCGAAAAATACATGGAAGGTACATATGGAGCTGAGAGCTTGTCAAGTTTCGCCGTTAGAAATACACATGGAAAATTTTCACCAATATCCATTACAAGTAAATGTACTGCTGACATATGTACGTTCACAGGGCAGACTGGTATAGTGGTCGTTGGTTTGACACTGCAATGTAAAATTGGAAAATATTCGTTTTTATGACGGGGGTCCACTCTTCGAATACCAGCTCAGGCATTCGATATTCTCCTTCCTCATCATTTTACTGACGTAAACAATGCAGCCTAGGGATCGTTCATAAATGACGTCATATAAATTTTTACTATTTTAGGGATCCCCACTGTCATAAGTTTAGAAATTCGGTTGACATATATCCTTAACATGGGATTTTACTAGTATGCATGCAGGAATCGTCCATTAATGACGTTATACAAATTTTACTATTTTTGGGATCCTTACTGTCAACAGTTCAGAAATTCGGTTGACATATATCCTTAACATAGGATTTTACTAGTATGCATGCAGGGATCGTCCAAAAATGACGTCATACAAATTTTACTTTTTTAGGGATCCCCACTGTCATAGGTTTAGAAATTAGGTTCACATATATCCTTAGCATAAGATTTTACTAGTATGCATGCAGGGTTTGTCTATAAAGGGCGTCATACAAATTTTACCGTTTTAGAAATTCACATGCCTTTAGTTCTAAAATTAAGTTAACTTATATACTTCACATTGAATTTTCAAGCTTACATACGGGGATCGTCTGTAAATGACGTCATTTAAATTTTACTATTTTAGATATCCCTACTGTAATTAGTTCAGAAATTAGGTGGACGTATGACCTCAACATATGATTTTTTTAGTATTCATAGGGAAATCGTTCATAGATGGCGTTGTTTAAATATTATTATTTCAAGTATCCCGCCTGTCTTTAGTTTTAAAATGAGGTAAACGGGTACCCATATTATGGAATGCCTCCAGTATTCATACTGGGATCTTCCATAAATGACGTCATCTAAATATCACTATTTTGGGGTTCCGCTCTGCATTTGTTTAAACATTAGGCAAACAGATACTTTGAACGCAGGGGTGTTACAAGAATACATACACAGATCGTTTATAAATACCTTTATCTAAGTATTATTATTTTTTTAACTGCTTGCAACGTACATTCGTAAATGGCTTATTGGTGGTAGAGGAGGCTCTATAAATGACGTTATTTGTGAATTAGGCAATTGTTACAAATTTTCAAGCTATATTTAACTACATGCCACTTACTTCCATATATGGCTTATTGATGGTAGAAGAGCCTCTATAAATGACTTCATTTGTGAATGGTGCAATTTGTCAACATTATTCAGCTATATTTAACTACATGCTACGCACATTTGTATATGGCTTATTGATGGTAGGGGAGCTTCCATAAATCTAATATCATCTTTTAGCGTAACATAAATTGTGTTGCACATTTTTTGAAGCTCAGCATCTACTTCGGGCCCGCCCCCGGTCGACGAATCCGGCGCGAAGCGCCGGATTTTTATTTTTACATTTATGATTGGAATAATTCATAATCTGTTAACAACATTAAAACTGGCGGTCTTTTATGTCTGTGTGTATCCCTCAAAATTTAAATGTGCTACTGTTACACCGATATATAAAAGTAAAGGTCCTAGGAAGGATGCACTTTCTTACAGGCAGGGTTGTCAAGTGGTAAATACCACTGTGGTATATACCATGGTAAATACCGGTAAATACCAGGGGTTGTAAATACTGTTTATGTGACACTTTGGCACATACTGGTATATACTGGCATAAAGTGGTAAATTGAAAAAAATTTGAATTTCTTCTTGGCATATACTGGTAGTTATACATGCGCAGAAGGGGTAAATTGTTTTAAAAATCTTGAAAAATGACAATGTTCAAAAGTAGCTAGCAAATCAATCCATACAATCCATGCTATTCTGGACGGACAATATGGTGAAGGTAATGAATAAAATGTACAATTGCTCTTCATCAAATGGATCATTAAAGAGACAATTTTCTACGTCTGGTTGCGTTCAAACTTATTCAACAAATAGGCTTTACCATGATCGAATGACGAATGACGAACCTAACGTTTTGTTTCTGTGGATTTAGGTCAAAGAACGAACCCGATTTTAACGATTACACTGACGAATAATTTTAGATTAGCAGTATTTAACCACAAAAATGCACATTGATTTGCTACATCTTGGCTGAATACTGAACTCGTTTATTGTGGCATATGCTCAATAAAAGTATTTATGTAGCAACTACACAATTAATTTCCACCAAATACTACAATCCTACAAATACATGAATTTTCAGGAAAGGAGGACGCTGTACGGGAAGACAAGGTCAGGGACGAAAATTTCCGTATACCTAACAACATTTAGTTTAGGCCACACCACTCCCAGACGTTTCACAAAATAATAATTTGTCCACTGAACATTAGTCGACAGCAGTGAACATTTGACCTCGGCTTGCTGCATGAAATTCGGTAATCCCATGAAAATTACGTTGGTAAACACTATCTTTAGCCAAACAAAACGAAAAATAACAAAATATAAAAAGGTAGTACCTTATGTGGGCAGGCAATTGTTCGAGCAGCATCATCCACTGACTTTTTAGGTTTTAATCGAGCAAATTCTGCCAACTGCTTCGGATCAGATAAATCAAGCCCTGGTATTCCTTGCGGTGGTATTTTTCGACCAGTCATATACTCAGTAAAATCAGCATCCTGGTCTGCTCCAGATACCTCCTCAACAGTCATTTCGTCCGAAAGCTCGCTTTTTACGTGTACCAAGGGTTCTAGGTACAAATTACCATCCCGAATTTAAAGTACGTTAATTCTTTAATTAAAACGCCGTCACAGCTTATCCAGAAAAGCTGGGACTTAAAGTTGGTTGATTCGATACATTAAAACTTTATATTAATTTACGATTCCACTGCACTATATATAACTATTTTTGACATCATAAGACATTGGCACTATAAAGTAACTAATTAAGCAGTTAGTTTTTACTTTTGTTAAACCTCACAAAACGCATTAATATTTTCGTGTCGTCTACCAAAAGAAACAGTTTCGTCAAAATTGATATACATATATTTGTCGACGGCACAACTAAGGGTCTACCACTCAGAATTAAGTGTGCTTCAAAGCCACTTACCTTTTATAAGGGAATACTATAATTTTCTTTTCATGTCTATCAATGAAAGAAAAACCACGATAATAATTAACTGAGAATACTTCTAGAGGATGCATAGCGATGCTATATGCCATATATGGATATCGAAAATTTTAATATGCGCTGCAGGTGCGATATGAACTTCCGCATCGAAAATACCGTGATGTAATTTATTCTATTAATAATAAATCAAATAACTCATCGCTATTACAAAGTGGTTCATTTTTAGATGCTGAGCTTAAGCATCTATAGGAATGGCTATGTCCGTCTGTCTGTCTGTCTGTCTGTCCGTCTGTTCTTTATGCGCTACAGGTCACAGTTTTCAAGCGATGTTCGTCAAATATTTTTTAAATGGCCACAAATGCTAGGGAAAAGTGTCCTATTGTTTTTGGAGTGGATCGGGCGAACCAGTTTTTCACAAATAATGGTTGAATGGACCCATGTCAAAAACAATTTAAAAGCATACAAAGAAAAACCAGTAAAACTACCATGAGCGTACATACGTATTTACAGACAATTTTTTGGCTAATGAAACTTCGATTCTTTCAACTCCCGCTTTAGTAAAGTACAAAAACAAGTACATCTTATAGTATCAATACCGAGTGGAAGAGGGGGGTGCGGAGTAATCGGGGTGGTCCATAAATGACGTCACAAAAAATATTTACATAGTTATGCCCGTGTACGTAGGTCCGAGAGTCAAACTGAGGTTATATACTCCACAGGTCACAGTTTTCAACCGATTTTTTGAAAATGACTTTTTAACGGCCACAAATGCAAGTGCACAGTGCAATATTGTTTTTTGGGTTGATTGAACTAACCAGTTTTTCATAACTAACTGTTCAATTCAAGCATGTCAAAACGCATTAAATAATTACAACTTTATAAATGACCACAAATAAAAGGCAAAGTGCCATATGTTTTTGGGGGTTGATCGAACTAACTAGTTTTCAAAAAATAATTGTTAAATGGTCCCATGCCAGAATGCATTGAAAGAATAAAACTGTCAACCACTTAAAAATGAAAACGACCACAACTGGAAGTGCAATGTTCAAAAATGTTTTGGGGGTTAATCGAACTAACCAGTTTTTGATAAGTAAATGTTGAATGGGAACATGTAAAAGCGCATCAAAAGGGTACAATTTAATGCATGAGCAAATTAAAGGGCGAAATGCTATGTTTTTTGGGGCGTTGATCAAACCAACCAGTTTTTGATAAATAACTGTTGAATAGGAACATGTCAAAAAGCATCGACGGAGCACAAATTAATACATAACTAAATAAGCATGTGCAAAGTAATATTTGTTTTTGGGGGATGATCGAACTAACCAGTTTTTTAAAAATATTTGTTATATGGTCGTATGTCAAAATTCATTGAAATAATACAGATCTCAACCACCTAAAGATGCAAAAGAAAAGTAGCATATTCTTTTTAATCTTAATAAAATCAACCAGTTTTGTCAAAATAATTAATAAATGGTCTTATGTCAAAACGCATTCAAAGAGTACGAACAAAAAGAGGTAAAATACACATTAGCGTTAATACATATTTTTGGACCCGGAAAAAGAAACTTCGTTACTGATTTGCGCGGTACTGAAGTAAAAGTTTGTTTAACACTTGGTATTCCCGCAGCTTATCATAAATACGACAAAAAAAGGTAGGGGAATGTTTTTGGATTTTTTAAAAAATAAATTCTTTCAAATTATCATTAGTTTACTGGCATGGTCAATAAATGAAAAAGCCCAAATCATTGCTGTTGATAATTTTTTCGAACAACAAATTGCAAAGGTCAATTTAGGAATAGCTGCCGCTGAATATAAAACACGAACATCTTCTAGATTATTCTCGATCTTCATTACAATAGTGTCCTACACATTTACTAAATCCAATATTTGCTGAAAGCTCAGCATCTACTTCGGGCCCACGGTGGAAAAATCCGGCGCGAAACATAACACGTTAAAATAGAATTTGAAAAACGCAGCAGTAGCAGTAACAACTAGGGCAGTATCGCACTATTTTAAAGTATCGCAAGTATCGGTATCGCATCATCCTGGTATCGCAAGTCTCGCAAAAATTTCAGTAAAGGCCAGCTAATGTCTAAAAATAATTAATTCTGGCAAAAAATAAGAGTGCATAAGGCACTTTTAATTTTTCTTTCATTATATCGACGGTATGACGGTTTTGAGCTTGACTTCACGCAATATCCAGAATACAGATATTTTACTGTTTAAAAAATAAGCCCGTAGGAAGCAGACTATCCTTAATGTGTTATCTGTATAAAATAGCCCGTAATAATGAATTAGTGAATGTATAACTTTATTAGTTGGCCAGTAGATGCCAATGAACTGATTTTTTTAATATCTTTTACAATTTTTTCTTTCATGCGATACTTGCGATACACGATTTGGTATCGTATATATTAGTATGTATGTGTAGTAGTATTGTACAAACAGGCCGAGGCCTACGCACACTACGTTACAATTTACTATTAGACTTCGATTTCACTGCCAACTTTACCCATGGATAACTTTATCTATAGGTAAGTTATCCATCGATAGTGAATGAAATCGCAGCTATCCCGGGGATAAGTCCCTATCTATGGGTAAAAGTTATCCATGGGTAAGTTTGATTGATATCTCTAGTCTATGGATAAAGTGCAAGTGAAATTGCACTATCTATAGATATATTAGTTAAGTTTTTTTCTAGATATTCTTGCGTTTTGGCGCAAGTTTCATAAATTGATCAGGTGTTTTGCTTTTTTTGGCACAATCGTGATTAACATTTTGTGTCTTGGGTTGGGTGTTATTTTAATATTATGTAACATAATGTGTCTTGAGTAGGGTTTTAAATTGACACTTCCTTTTCTTCACGTACATGGATTGTTCCACCAAAGAATTATACTTTTATTTTTGATTGAGTGTGTTATATTTAGTCAAATAATTCAAAATTTAATAAAAACTTTGATGAAAATGGAAACCGAATCTGGAACAGTCAGTGGACATGGTCTAGATCTAAATGATCGGCATTTAGATTTAAATGGTGGACACCTTTAAATCTAAATACTTGAGAATTAAAACTAAACCTCGGGCATTTAGATATAAATTGCCACCTGACACATATAAAATTAAAACCCGGATATTTCAAATTTCGGAATTAAATCTTCCAAAATCTTCGAGATTTCAATACCGATCATAACCTATCAGTAGAAACTGAGAGAACAAGATTTTCTCTCGTAATTTTCGTAAAATATACTCGCAGTCAGTCAGAGCTCTGATCGGTCCGCTCATTTGAAGGCGCAAATGCGGATTTCAAAGTAATTAGATCTAAATGCTAATTACTTTGACGATAAACATTAAGATTTAAATGCCCAGTATTTAGTTCTAATTGCTTAGTATTTAGATTTGAATATATTCTGTGCATTTAAATTTAAATGCTGATCATTTAGATCTAGTCAATGTCCACTGACTGTGGAAATAAGAGAACAAAGAACTGGTCCTGCAATGAAATTAATGAGCTCATTAGTTTATTTAATAGCAGCGAATGGTCCGATCGACTTTCAAAGGGGATGAGAAGTCATACAATTATTTGGTCCAGTCTAGCCCAAGAACCAGGCCATTTCCCTGCTATAATATTATAATTATAAACTTGAGTATTTAGCACCTGATAAATGATAATGTGTACACAATAATGTAAAAAAAATAGGTATTTTGCTTATTATTTAGCTACAATTAAAGTTGTCTCCATAAATTACTTATGTTGCTTTTTCCGTCAATTCTTAAAATACTAAGTCAGCAGAGTTATTATTAACTGAGTATGCTGAATTTCCCGTTGCAAAGAAATTAAGACATCTTGGGAACACAGAGTAGCAATTTTTACTAATTGTAAATTCGAATCCATTTTTAATTGAGTCAAACAAATTAAAAAGGAAATTCTACCCAGGACATACTCCTAAATGTTTTTAAAACTTTTTATTTAAGCTTAAGCGCCACAAAAGATATCTACGGATAGTTTAGTAGTGAAATCACGATATCCATCAACAGTTAACCTATAGATATTTTGAAGTTACCTATGGATAAAACTGTGTGAAATCGCAGTTTACCCATAGATAACTTACCTATAGATAAGTTACCCATGGATAAGTTGCCAGTGAAATCGAGGTCTTACAGCTACTCACGAGATACACTATTTGATTGTAGGACATAGTGAATGTTTGTCGGCATACCGATGCCGACAATGCCGACATTGCCGACCGCTTTTGGCCAGTTCGGCAATTTCGGCATTCACGCTAAATATGTCGGCATTGCCGAATGCCGACATTTTATTTAACCACCACAAATCAAGTGATTTACTTCGAAAATAACGAACATAGACGTTGGCAAAACATTTGTTGTAGCTGGCAGCTCGCGTTGCACTGTAGTTCCATTGAATGTCTACGCGTGTATTCGTTCTTTATTAGAGCTACAAGCTATATCCTGTATTAAGTAGTTAAATAGTACAGCGAGTACTCGGTGCGAGGGAGGTAATGTCATCGTGACTTTGGGTGGCTTGATGACTGACAGGATGCCTATTTACAGATTAAAATTCGGTTTGGAAAAATACTTTAAGCTTCATCACAGCCTATCCTCTGATACAACGCAGGTCTGTAATAGTACTCGGGGGGGGGGGTAGGCTTCTCAGTTTGATTAGTACAGGGAGAAAAACTTTATTAAGTCACTGTTGCACAATTGCAATAGCCATACAGCTCAGTATACAATACAATACTTTCTTAACTATAATTAAAACATTTTACGAAAAACAAGAATGCATTTTAAGTATATAAATGATGATTATAAATCCTAATTGATCCTCTGAGAGCAAACATTAAAATATCGTCCACAACTGTCGAAGGAATACGAAAAGAACTAGCCCATGCTTTGAAAGAACTTGATAAAGATCCTCGTGCTCCTATATAAAGACCAATCACTTCGACTCTACGTAAATCCCATTTCTCCATGAAGTACTTTGTACAAGGCTCGTAAATTTCTTTTTTCTCCTTGTCTACAGCAACTGCTTGTTCCTTACTATCCCCATATTCAAATCTTACTGTAGGATCCAAAATATATCCCTCTTTAGATGAAGGACAGTATGCAATAATATCCACTCTCCTAGTTGATCCATTTTCAGCAAGACAATGCACTTCTTGCTCTACTACAAAACCTTTGTCCTCAAGAGCTTTTGCTAGAATTTCACGAATACCATGATGGCGATTGTTGCGTAAAAGTTCTCCCCGGATACAGGATCCTAAGACATGACCAAGACTTTCTTTCTCAGCGCCGCAATGCCTGCACTGGATTCCGTCTAGGCTCCTTCCTGGGATAACTCGTACACTAGCAACATTTGCATTCATTTTTAAAGTTGTTACCCATTCAGATGTGGTCAACCCAATTTTATTAATTAGCATTTCGTTGCCCGATGGATTATCTTTAAATTGACACACCCCTGCGCCTCGTAATTTCATCTGGCACCATGAATCAAATTCTTTTTCGCGAAGCTTTATGCGCATTCGTTTAGTAATTTTACTTTTCATTTTCGGATTATTTAACTCCAATAACTCTTGGTCCGTAAATGCTAACGCTTTTTCACATTGTGTGAATTCTTCCTCCAGATTTTTGCAATATGGAACATATACGTCTTGAGAACTTAGTAGCACTAAACATATGTTATAATGCTGCAAAAATGCTTCCCATTCCGCTTTCGTTATAGATAAGCCCCGAAAGTTTTTGGAAGTGTATAACATAGCATTTGGGGTATCAGTGGGAATTCCTAAAATTTCTTTGACTGAACTTCGAATTATTCGATCAACATCCATCAAAAATGTTTTTGGCAGTTTATTAAGAGGGGCCATTTGTAAGGGGTATATTAGCACGGGCCAAATATATTCATTAATAATTGTTATTTTTTGATGTGGTCTAAGCATGGGCGTTAAAACTAAATTATTTAGCATTTTATTTAGATTATCAATAACTTTGGAAAGGCAAAACGTGAGCTGCGAGTTAAAATCGACTCCTAAGTATTTCACGGTTTCATCCTCCTTTAAAGATGGAATGGAATCGCCATTAGATAGCATTAAGTCTTCTGAAACCATTTTTCCTTCTTGAATACAAATGCACACTGACTTCTCGGGGTTAATTACAAGTCCAGAATATTTAAAAAGATCAATCGTTTTTTCTACCATTAAAATAAGGCCCTCTTTTGAATTTGACATATTAGCGGTGTCATCCGCAAAGTTCATGGCAGTTATATTTTGCACATTTTCGTCTAAAGTAAATCCAAATTCTCTTGCATAGTCTGAATCCGTCAATTCTTCAAGAACGTAATTTATAGCGAAATTAAATAATAAAGGGCTTATTGGTGATCCCTGCAATACCCCGCATTTGAACTCAATTGCCGTAGTCGTAACAGTTTTAGTCTGAATGACAGTGCGATTACCCAAAATCAATGATTTTGTTAAATCCCGTAAGGGTGCCGGTATAGGCTGAGAGTCCAAACATTTTAATAAATGTGAATAGCCAACCCTGTCGAAGGCCTTAGCGACATCAATTAAAGCGACATACAGCGTCTTCTTTAATTTCTTGGCTTTCTTTAGACATCCTGCCAATATCGCCGTATTTATAAATGTTCCAGGAGAATTTGTGAACCCCCGCTGATTTAAATTGAGCTCAATATAATTTCGTAATTCTTTATCTATTACTTTTTCGATTATTCTTCTCAGGATGGAGCAAATTGAAATGGGTCTCCAATTAGCAGGGTCACTAACATCACCTTTCTTGTATATAAGCACTGTCCTTGCAGTTCTAAAACTCGTAGGCACCATAGTCCATTTAAGCATTATTGTGCCAATAAGAGCCAAAACAGGATGACACTTTGTGTACTTCACTGCTCTCAACAGCACCTTGTCAGATCCTGCAGAGGTGTCGTTACGGATTCGTTTAATGATGGCTTCAACGGTTTTAGGGTCAATTTGTATGTCAAATGTATTATCCAAGTCGTTTTGTGTTGCTTCAGTGACAATAGGATAGGATGCCAATGTGGAATCATTTGCTGCACCCCAACGTTCAGTGTAAGCTTTTTCCAAAACTTCTGCTGAGATGTGGCAGTCAGGATTATTTGAATTTTTTAAAATCAGAATATAGAATGTCATATACATACTATTTTTTAGTTTGAATTAGCTATAATTTTAATTTTTAATGTCGCCCTGCATTTAATTTATCGACCTATAAAACCTGTTATTTGGTCAATTATTTGAATTTATGTCGTTTTCTCTGCATTTTACTAACCAGAGAAGCAAAAACAGTTTATTTCTTTTAATATTATTGCCGTAATTTACAATGTCGGCATTGTCGGCATGTGGGTAATTGTCGGCATTGACGATGTCGGCATCGGCATTGTCGGTATTGCAAAACCTGTCGGCATTGCATTCACTAGTAGGACATTATCCTCCTGGACATTATCCCCCCAGGACATAATCCCCCCAGGACATAATCCCCCGAGGTCATTTTCCTCCCAAATCGTACCGAGGACATTTTTCTCCCAGCATCAAAAACAAAAAACCAAAATGACCGAGTGTTCCTTTACGGAAAATTTGTGCATTCATAGATTATCTCCATTTTCTCCATTTATTAGGACAAATTTTACGTAAAGGAACACTCGGTCATTTTGGTTTTGTGTTTTTGATGCTTGGAGGAAAATGTCCTGGGGGGATTATGTCCTGGGGGGATTATGTCCTGGGGGGATAATGTCCGGGGGGATTATGTCCGGGGGGATTATGTCCTGGAGGGATAATGTCCAGGAGGATAATGTCCGTATACCACACTATTTGGACTAGTCCTAGTGTACTCAACTGAGATCACTGAATATTATACTAGCTTATACCCGTTCCGCATTGACGACTTATGGAGGTTACCTTCATAAAACACCTAGCTAGGTGCAGTGCGGAGAGCTTTATCTAAGCCTAAGTAGGCGTGGTTTACCCTAACTTTTAACCTCTGTAAATCGCGTTAGGCGAGACCTAACTACATACGTAGGTAGGTGGTTTGTGCAGTGCGGGTGCTACCTAACTAAAGGTCTTGCACTTACCACACTTCATTTTTCCCTCCCTCAAACAAGGATGCCTTTGAAACTTTCTTTCATTGGCCCAGAGCAAAAATGAGACCGCGAGTTTTATTGGCCAATCACGGTAGAGCTTCTTAGGTTAGGTGAGCTAGTCCTGGGTGACATTTCTACGGAAGTTACCTACACGCATTATTAGTGCGGAGAGGTCTATCTAACTATGTCACCTACGAAAGTTACCTTCGTATGTCCTCAGTGCGCAATGGGTATTACTTGGGAAGACTAACCGAACAATATCGGCTTTCGAATTTACCACACTATATGGGACGCGATATTTAAGCTCCTAGCTAAGGAGACAGGAGTTGCTGTTTGTTTCACAAGGCCGTGGTGAAGCAGAGTAAAAGTAAGTAAGTAAATGCTTTATTGTCATATTTCACACAGCGAATAATTACACTGATTTTCGGGAACAGACACTAAATCACTATGATGTGTCAATTCATAGCCAGGGAAACACTCTATGTCACCCTACACCTTGGGTCCCTACATTATGGAAACAACAATCCTATCGGACGACTTTCGATACTTGCTATGTAAAGTTGAGGAATGAGGATATAGTGATCGGATCGGCTCTGCTGACGCACCAGACATTGAAAAGGCTTAGACTCAGAGTGACGTTATTGCCCACAGAGCTCACCTCACTCACTGATCACCATACTCACTCAGTCGGTAGCCGCTTTTACTGGCCTGATCTATCCCACGCACACTATTCCTTTAATATCTTTTCATACCAGCCTATAAGAAAAGACAGCAAGAAGTTCAACCCGTGAGTACAAATGGATTTAAGAAATCTCGCATGCAAAACTGTATACTTACATCTGCTGTTTGCTCATTGATTGCCTCGTATCTCAACATGCTCCGTGCACCACGAGCCAAGATGTACCCTTTTTACGATTTTTGCGATATTAAATATTAGTATCGCAAAGGTATTGCAAGTGGATGCCCTAGTAACAACATGGAGCTGGGTATAATTGCATTTGAATCGGGTTGTTACCAAGTTGATCAGTGAAGACTAAAGTTTATGAGAATACGTAAATTCAATAAATAGGTATTCTAAGCATTCGAATCAGCCTAAATGGTCTTCGATCTCTGCTAGAATTTGTATACATCACAAGTAATTAGGAAATCTAAAATATTCATACCTAGGAACACGGCAACACGGACTAACTTAAAAGACAATGTCACACAACGATGTGTTCCGAATTATTTGTGGGTACAGCAAATTACTTATAGTACGACAGATATTATGTGTCAGGAAAACGATACCCTTAATCTAAGCAAAGTTACTCAGACAGCAAAAAATTCACTAAGGATTTTGAGCTCCATTATCAGCAACATCTATAACTCGAACTATACAGAAGCTGACATAGGTAATATACTAATACTAATACACTAGTTATAACAGCCTAGCATTCATGTTATTGATAATACTGATGTATAGTTTTAGAGTAGCTGTTACTTTTGATGTTTATAGTGGTACATAATAATTAGTAATAATTAGTTTATTTTGTACTTGATGTAGCTTGGTCATGTTCTCGGACTGTACAAGGGGAGATCTAATAAGTAATAAGGGACCAAAGGCATCATGGAATTAGGGAAGTAATATCCAAGGCTATAGAAGGCGGAAAGTGTTGCAGGAAGTGCACTGTGTTGCAGAAAATGGATCAAACCGTCGAGTTGACATCATTGCCTTTGACGAAGAGACACGTAAAGGATGCACCCTGAACCCTACAGTTCGGTTTGAGTATGGGGACGGAACAACGCAAGCAATTACAGCGGATGAAGAAAAGAAAAATATTTATGTACCCTGTATCCCAGATAATAAAAGCTAAATCTCGAAAGGAAATAGAAGTTATTGGCCTTTACATCGGGGCGAGGGGATCAATCTCCAAATTCTTCCAGGAATTTGTATCTTGTTAAAGGGTGAAAATTTAGACAGACTCACCCTAGTGGAAATCTGTATATGTGCTGATACGGGTCAAAAGACCAAGACTCATTAACTCAGTGGTTATGTAACAGATGGGTTAATACAACAGTGCAATATCGAGAATCGAAGTAAACACAAGTAGAAATGAACATGAAAAGTGATACGGGTGGAAAATAATGACTTTGGGGTAAAGTAAAAATGCAACAACCGTATGGAAGCTCTAATAATATTCAAGACGTCTCAAGTAATATTTTAGGCTTTTTGGAGAGAGGCGGAAAAACACGACCTTTCATAAGCAGTACTTTTTATTCAATCTTCCTCTATCATCCAATTCAATCCCTGAATTCACATCAGATTGCCAAATCATAATTTAATAAATAATCGAAGAATTTAGGTTACTTTCGCAATGACCACATAGTTGGTCCGACATCAAATAGTTGATCTAATTTAGACGTGAATGAAATCCTCACAAACGGATAAATTACGTAATGTGAAATATCAAGAATATTATAGAATATAAATATAAGTATATAGATACTCTAGAATTAAATAACAGTGGAAATATGTATGTATAAAGAATGACTAGTTGTAATGAGGCTTTTATGCTCGTCATGCAGTTTGTTGTTTACAAACAATAAGAGAACTAAAACTCATGCATCAAACGTAATATATATACATAGGCATGCATTGAAGGATAAATTCATATATCAAGAAATGTACATGCATCATCATTCTTCATGCTCATACTGGCATTTGATTTTAAGCTTATGAAATAGTAAACTATAATTTAAACTAAAATTATACAAAACTTAAAGCTATGGGTGTACGTAGTAGTTGACGTTTGAGACATACATTAATGAGTAATGCAGGTGTGATAATGACTCATATATGTATGACTTAATATATCTAGATTTAGATTACCGTCTAAACTCATAGATGATATTGCATTGCATGCTCTAAGAGGTTAGTTCAAATATATAACTATCACATTAATACTAAGATGTGAACATAAATAACTAAAAATATTTCTGTAAACCTAAAAATCAAAGAGGAAGATAGCATGTCATGTACTGCATACTGAGTCGTTTTGCTATTTTAATTGTACAAAAGTGACATATAAAGTTTATATATATTGGACCTGATGTTTTGTCTTAAAGAATAATAAATAAAGCATAAAAATATAAATATACCTATCCAATGATTGTAGGTAAACCTTGTACCTAAGACAGACCTTAGGTAACCAACCTAACAAAAGGTAAAATCTTATCTGTGCATCAGTTGACTTGAGCCTTTGTAATAATCAAATAATTGCGAGATTCATCACCACTTCACGCTTAGAAAAGATCTTAACTAACTTTTAGTTAGCTGGAGCTAACACATTTGGATGTTAATTTTAACACGATTATTAGTAAACACAATTTTTGAAGGTAAGGAAATATGTTAGCTACGTGAAACACCGCTGTATGTTAATATACCTACATCATATAATGTTACAGTTGACCGAAAATAATGTTAAGAATTTATACCGCCGTATATCAAGCTAAATTAGTGCTTTAACTGTAATTGAGTTGTCTCAGGCTAGTGGTAAGAGAGGCTGGTATCAATTAACAAGGTTGCGGGTTCGTGCCTGACTTTTTGCATTACTTTTTAATTCAGTTAGTCACGTACCTACTTCTTGGTTACATATGCAACACAGAAAGTAGTAAACGCAGTCTAACATATTACAGTGTAAATCCCGAACTAAAATTTGTGTTGACCACTGTAACATCTTCTGGTGTCGATGTTGGAGTAACACAAAAATAAGTTACAAATTAACACCTATTTGGTTAATTTTCTTATATTTTTCTAAGCGTATACGAATCACGAAAATGATTGTATTACATTTCGCAAACGAGCGAGGATTAACGAATTACTTCACATGAACTGCGAGTAAAGGTTCTTTTAGGTGGTAGGACGGTGGATGGTGAGAAAACAAAGATGGGATACAATCCCGAGATCCTGCAGTTCGTTTTGGGTATGGAGATAGCACTGAACAATAAAATGCAGTTGACTTGGTTAAACGTAATAATTATTTCTTACAAACTATGGTTATTTTTACTTTAAGGAAGTTGAAGGAACAGTATCACTTGGAAAATGCAAGCTGCTATTAGTTTTGGCGTTGATGGAAAAGAATCAATAAAAAGCTTTCTAAGGAGATTGTGACTTTTAATTTGCCTTAAAAACAGAAAGTCATTGAAAACAATCATTTTGAATGCCCAAAGAGGTTCAACTGAAGTTTGTCTTTAATACATGCAGTTACTAGTAAATACATGCGCAATTAGTTCAAAGCTTTCAGAAAGTATTAGAAATAATTTTTCCTCAACAGTCATTGATAAAATCACTTTCTATTGCTTGTAGAGGTTCGCTTGAGGTTTATCTTGCAGTTACTAGGATGTGCAACAAGGCTGTTCTTTGATAAGTGCTGGCCAGATCGGGAAGTAATGACAAACTTTCGTAAGTGCTGGACAACTTTAGTAAGTACTGGCCAGTTTGATTTTAGCAAGTGCTGGCCAATTTCCCTGTAGTAAGTGTTGGCCAGTTTGACTATAGTAAGTGGCGGCCATAATCTTAAAAATAATGAATTCTAAAGATGGATTAAAAATGCTCCCGGAAGATTGGAAAACAAGACAAAATAGTATTAGTATATAATATCGTACAGAAAATACATAATACTAGTTATATTTATATAATACTATAATATAAAATTATTACATTCTTACTGATGTTGCCTCCTACATAAATAAAACCCTGAGCCGTTGAATAAACTTTTCGTTTCATTCATAGACCTTTAATTACTGTTTACACTACTTATTTCCATTTGGTTACCCTGCGAAGTTCGTTACCTTTGAGGTTAGGTTAGGTTTGGGGGGGGGGGGGGGTATGACAAACTGATGTTTCGCTGGGCCGCCAAAGGCGGAGGGAAAAATTCAACCTATCCGTTTTCCGGCAGTTTTTGGAGCCTGATTCGGCGTTGTTTTGGGTAAATAGTTACAAAATACTGTTTTACATCGTTCCGGGCGCATGTTTAATCCTTTTCTGGAATTTTTTGTTGGCGATCACTTACTTAATTCAATCTGGCCAGCACTTACTAGTCAAACTGGCCGGCAGTGCCGGCACTTAAAGTTGGTTATTACTTCCCGACCTGGCCAACACTTATTAAAGAAACCCCTGCAATTAGTTCAGTAACTTTCATACTATTATAAATTATTTTTCTACAAATTATTTTTCTACAAATTATTTTTAACTGCATACTGATTTTATAATCTATTGTAGATATACAATAGTTGAAATTTTAAATACAGTTTGTATATAATAGACTCTTAACTGAAACTTGCTGAGTTGTGAACAGCTTGTACTAATAATTTGTACGTCAACTACATAAAAAGTAAATAATGTCAGTGGAGTGCTTCAATTCAAGTGCACTTATATATTCAAAATTGGACCAACGTAATCAACAAAACCCACAACATTCAGCGCCCGTAGAAGTTACAAGTCCGTTCAATAGTAGTATAAATGATTATTATAAACTAACACAATTTTCTTTAACTTCAGACTTACCATCATCAGCACCCGAGGCCCACATAGTAACAGAAAACTCGCCCTCAAGTGTGCGAATTTGAACTTGTTTTGGTTCCCATTTTTTAACCTTCCCATGCGTAGGCACTGTCAGTGGGCCACATCCACCTAATGGATCAATCAGATCCCGTCGTTTTTTTGCACTTATTCTTTTCATTTTCTTAGTCACATTGTGCAAATTCGGATGATGCTGGGAAGGTCCTGGATCAGAGTCAATTAAAATACTGGTATCTAAACCCAAATTTTCGTCATACCCAACAACTTCCTCTTGAGTTTCTAGCATGACATCTCCTCCAAGATCAACATCGTCGTCAACTGTTATTTCAATCGCGTCATCACCGTTTATATCTACTGCTACAACAGGAAGAGACTCAATTTCGACTTCCTGCATTTCTGGTTGAATCTCAACCTCAGTTATAACGTCAGAGTCCAAATCCATTGTGGAAAGCTAGCAATTCACAATCACTTGCCGACAATACTAATAACACGGTCAACGGTCAACTATTGACTGTAGACACTGTCAACGGTACACAGAGCTTTGATGAAGTAGTTTTAAATTAACTGTTATTATATTATTAAATGATTTTCGGATATAATGTGTAAGTAGTGGTAAAAGGTCTGATGAGCTACTTCCAGAATGCCAAATTTGAAATTATGATTCGATTTGTTAGACAACGTTGAATGTAGAGTTTGCTTTCTTGCTTTACTTTTTAATAATAATATATGATTACCGGGAAGAATCTTTTCACAGATTTGAGCCTTTTACTTAGGTAAGTTTAATCATTTAATAACACTACTGCTGTTGATAGTACTGACTGAGTTGTTCTTCGTATTATAATTTTGGGGAATACTTACAACTTAATATCCTTTACTTTCACAGTGCAGACCATTACTTCCAAACTCATGGCACTGGGCAAAGCGGTTTAATTATTATCTTGCATTAAGTACAATTTCAAATTCAATTCAAAGAACATTATGCCACAAACAGTCAACAGTAAACAATTCTGTAGACGATGGACAAAGACTACTTAAGAATGCATACACTGCACATAGGTAAATGTAAACGACGTCTATCGCACACTACCGTGCGTGTTAATGCAAACTACCCTTCGCATTTCTCTTAATACCACAAGATTCATTCACATGTATGATGCCACGCCGGCAACAAAACCCTTCAGCTTACATTGTAGTAACTTCATTACTAGTCTACGAGTTGGCAACGCAACAGCTATGCCAGTAATGGGCGCGTTTTAATTCATTTTGTGTAGTCGAGCCACTACTAGCGAAGGTAACCCGGGGGCGGGCCCGAAGTAGATGCTGAGCTACAACACAGGCACAAGATAATTTATATTACGCTAAAAGATGATATAAGATTTATGGAAGCTCCTCTACAATCAATAAGACATATACCAATGTTCGTAGCATGTAATTTAATATAGCTGAATTTTTTTTATAAATTGCACCAATCACAAATAACGTCATTATAGACAATCCCTGAATATCTGTTACGCTTATAGGTAAGTACGTGGCATGTAGTTAAAATAGGATGAAAACAAATTTAACGTTGAACCTTGGGATACTAGAAACTATAGTATTTAAAGGACGTTATTAGGGACGATCTCTGAACATGTATAACACATATAGGTCAGTCCGTGACATGTAGAAGAAATTTTCACGTGACATCATTTGCGCGTCACCCTCAACCTGCTTACTTAATAAGAATGCGATTCCACCTGCGTGGGGGTGTCTAGAAGAAATTTTTGCCTGACCTCAGTTGCGCGTCACCTCTAACCTGATTACCTTATGTAAATGCAATACAGCTGAGTAAGGCTGTCTCAAAATTTTCACATGACGTCCTTTGCGCGTCACCCCCAGCCTGCTTACCTAATGTTAATGCGATAGCAGCTGGGTGGGACTGTCTAACATAAATTTTCACGTGACGTCATTTGCGCGTCACCTCCAGCCTGCTTACCTAACGTTTATGCAATAGCAGCTCAGTGGGGCTGTCTAACCTAAATTTTCACGTGACGTCATTTGCGCATCTCCTCTAGCCTGCTCACCTAATGTTAATGCAATAGCAGCTGGATAGGGATGTCTAACATAAATTTTCACGTGACGTCATTTGCGCGTCACCGCTAGCCTGCTCACCAAATGTAAATGCAAAAGCAGCTGGGTAGGGGTGTTTAAAAGAAATTTTTGCCTGACCTCATTTGCGCGTCACCCCTAACCTGCTTACCTAATGTAAATGCGATAGCAGCTGGGTGCGGGTGTCTAGAAGAAATTTTTACGTGACGTCATTTGCGCGTCACCCCTAGCCTGCTTACCAAATTTGAATGCAATAGCAGCTGGGTAGGGGTGTTTAAAAGAAATTTTTGCCTGACGTCATTTGCGCGTCACCCCTAACCTGCTTACCTTATGTAAATGCGATAACAGCGGGGGGGGGGAGGTCTGAGAAATTTTCACGTGACGTCATTTGCGCGTCACCTCTAGCCTGCTCACCTAATGTTAATGCGATAGCAGCTGGGTAGGCTGTCTCACATAAATTTTCACGTGGCGTCATTTGCGCGTCACCCCTAACCTGCTTACCTAATGTGAATGCGATAACAGCTGGGTGGGGGTGCCTAGAAGAAATTTTCACGTGACGTCATTTGCGCGTCACCCCTAGCCTGCTTACCTAATGTTAATGCGATAACAGCTGGGTGGGGGTGCCTAGACGAAATTTTCACGCGACGTCATTTGTGCGTCACCCCTAGCCTGCTTACCAAATGTTTATGCGATAACAGCTAGGTGGGGGTGTCTAGAAAAAATTTTCACGTGACGTCATTTGCGCGTCACCGCTCGGCTGCTTACCAAATGTGAGTGCAATAGCAGCTGGGTGGGGGTGTTTAAAAGAAATTTCCACGTGAACCTGGCTGGAAATGGTACTATGTATTTCGTTTCATAGCTGGGCATATGTCTTGCGCTCAGCTATGTTTATCGCTACTCCCGTTTTTATGGTGCTTACTTTTAAATTTCTTGACCTTTGTCAGTTTAACATTTAATTGCTAAGCAATGGTAAGTTCGATTACAGTGAAAAAACAATACAGACCTGCCGGCTCGCTTTTGTGATTGTTTTAAAAAAGTTGTAAGACAATAGTGTAAACGGTTTGACCTGTAGCGTGGGGCCAACAGACGGACGGACAGACGGACATGACCATTTCATTAGATGCTTGCTCAGCATCTAAAAATTGTATTTTACTAATTTTGGTTTTTCATAAATTCTCAATGTGAGCGCGCTCAAGGAGTGGAGTGGCTCACTCCGCTTCGCTCAAATCGTAAAGGGCAGCGCGAGTGCGAAGTAAATGCCCATTTGCATTTATCGCTAATTGAATGATTAAATGATTTGACTTTATTAACGTGTTATTGAAACCAATTTGGCGCAAAGTCATTCTTCTATCGGTAACACAAACCATAAATACAGTATATCAATAGATACGAATATATATATTATTATTAACGTAATTAACAATTTTAACATGAGAAAACAGCTAAGATTATTATAGTCATAATATAATGAACAATTTTATACAACATACAATAGTTAAATTAGTTTACAACTAAACAAACTCATCTCGGGTAAATGCAGTTAGTAATTAATAATAATATTGGTTTTAGTCAATATCTCTTAACAACACAAATGGGGGTTGCTTAACTAGTTGTGTTAGATTTTTTAAAAAAGGACGTTTCCCTCTCTTGGCAAATTAATAATGTGACTAATTTTTTTCTGGTTAGGTCATCATACTTAAGTACGTTAAAAAAGTCAGGGATAGATCTTTACTGCTAGATTTTGAACACAGAACAAGAGGCATAGTACTTGACCATTTATTAACAGTTTATATATTACACTTTTCATACAGGGATACAAAATAAATTTTTGATCGCTCCTTTTGTTGTTTACAATAATCTGTTTTAGATTTATAATTATGTTTGCACAAATTAGGATAAAAATATGCTCCGAGAAGGCTGTCTACTTTATGCTGAATTTGTTTCAGTTTAGTGCTACACACCGAGTTTCCAATAGTAACAGCGTAATCTACTACAGATACATACTAAACTATTTGTCAATAATGTAAATATACTTATATTTATGTATAAAATGCAATGTATGCGAAAAAGTTTTTTTCATTACATTATCAAAATTTGCATAAAAATTTAGGGTTTCATCGAGGGCACTCCCAAATACTTGAAACAACTTACACGTTAAATAATATTGTTATTACATTTAACACTTTAGTCACTAGGTATTACATCACAACGCTCATGGAATATCATGTACTCTGTTTAACAAACGTTAATTCAAAAAACATCTACTGATACACCAATTATTTAAATTCTCCAATATTACATTCGTTGCATCTATAATTTCATCCTAATTAGTGCCACTTATAGAAAAAACCAAATCGTCTGCAAAACGCACATACTTAGTATCAACTTATGCACATCGTCATAGTACACAGAAAATAGCAACGGGCCTAAAATAGACCCTTGATAAAGCCTACAGTTTGAATCAAATGTTTTTGATAGAAAATAATTAATTTGTATACAAAATTTTCTATTGAGAAAATTGTTACCTAATATTCTAATTATTTTACTGTCTAATTCAAATTGTTGTAGGCGTAACTGTAATACAGTAATATTCTAAACATGGTCGAATGCTTTCTTTAAATATACGAATACTGCAACTACTTTAGTTTTTGAATTATTCAGGTGTTGAAATAGGCTATGTGGGAATACAGTCTAAGCTGTTTTACATGATTCAAACTGTCCTTATCAATGTTAAATTGAATTAGATAGGTTATTAGACTAAATGTTCAGTTATTTTACCATGTGATACTCTTTTTAAGTTTGTTAACCAGAATAAAATTAGAAATTGGTCGGAAAGATGCAGCATTTAGCAGACCACCTTCACGTTTACACAATGGTTTAATGGTAGCTACTTTAAATTTATCAGGTATTTCTATATCATTTAACTTTCATAAGGTTCAATATTTTTCATAACAAAATTTTGTATTACCGCACTTTGTTTCCCTGCTTTAACTGTAAAATTATTAGCAAATGTGTCCCTTTTTTTAGGTCATTGGATACTTTGCTATACTTATTGAGGAATTTTACACCGTTAATTAGTTTAGTTTTGCTATTTGTAAGTTGATTATTTAATTTTTGTATATCTTTTGAATTTAATAAAGTAATTAATTGACTTATTTAAAAAAATTTCTTAGCAGTTAGTATTGCTGATTTTACAATTTACAATATTTTATACAATTTTTAAAATCAATTCACAATTTTGACTTATCCGCAGTAGCTTATAGTTGGTCTCCTATTTTTATCATATTTATAATGTAATTATTCTTATAAGGGAATGGCTTTTCTTTAACACATTTTTAAATAAGAGGAGCTTGCCTAATAATTACATTCATAACAGTACATTTAAAATATTTTAACCTATTATTTACATCGGTTTTGGATTTTATAGGCTGCTTATAAAATTTATCTAGCATTGCATTTACTGACTTAATTAGTTCATTGTATGCTGTGTGCTGCTGTATGCTGTGTGCTATTGTGTGCTGTTACAATTTCTGGATTATACATTATCTTTTTAGTTTTTCGAATAATAAATGTTGCCTTATAATCCGTGTAAGATAATTAAAATACTCTGATCCCTGTATTACTGTACTATTAGATAAATACACATGTTACAATAAGGTACATGTATAAGAAGTTATTTTAGTTGGTTCTTTAACTATTTGCTCTAAGTTATTTGGTCTGGTAATACTTCTAAGTTTCAGAATGTTACAAGTGTTTTTTAAAGGTCTTAATTAGAGTCGCCAACTATCACATAGTTATGGTATTGTTGTGTAATACCAAGGATCAAATTATTAAAACAAATTTTAAATATACTTTGCTAACATCAACTGGATTAAAGAATAACTGTTAAGGCTAGGTTATTTGGGGTATTACTTTTTACTGCTAAAATCTGTATTAAAAAATTACTATTTGAAAGTTAATTATAATTAAAGAAATTAAATGTAATAAATTGCAATTTTAAATGTATATTTTGTTTTAAAGAGCTTCAAAATCATATATTGCATGTTAAATGTCATTGAGAAATGCGAAAATGAGATAAATAATGTAGACATGTAGAAATAAGGGAATATTGAAAATTTGAATTTCCCGCCAAACCTAAAATGTCAAATTTCGACCAGTAACTCTCTTCAAATATGAAAAAGTGATATATCGAAATGACGAGAATGAGGAGAAGGACAATATGCATTGCGATTGGTGCTCGAATTATAAAAGCTTTAATTTAAAATTGGACATTTAAAGTTAATTATGATTAAAAGAAATAGTAAATTAAATAATTTTCAATTTTTAAAGAATTTTATATTTTTTATTTTGAAAGAGCTTTAAAATGACATATCGCATGTCTAATTCCGTTGAGAATTGCCAAAGGTTGCTAAATTATGTAGATAGGTAGGAATAACTATGAATGGTTTTACATATTGAGGATAGATTTTTATACTGTTACTTTCACATCAATTAGGAATATAACATTAAATGTAAGGGGCATATACAAGTATATTTTGTATAGGACACTGTGCGTTTTTTTAGCTCATGGTCGCGGTCGTATCTTAAAAAATCATAATTAGCTACTCTATTTTAACTAGCTAATTTACTAGTATTAAGTTTTAATTTAGTTATTGCTAATACATTAATTTGACTTTGAAACAAGAAAACGGATATTTTATTAAACTTTTCGCGTAGACCATATACATTAACATGACCTACCTCAGTTTCTTTTCTTTTGAAGTTTATTACGATAATTATCATTATTTAAAAAATTGCCATTATGTACTTCTAGTACTAACAGATTAATTTCAATCAGATCAAATAATTCGTGTACATTACCTAGGGAGAGATATCATATTAAACATACAATATTACTATTATATTCTGTATCACAGTTCCTACATGTTGCTTATTCTGTTTTTTCTGTAGTATGGCAGTGTTGAAACATGTATAGTCCCATTGCTAAGACCTAGCTGGTTAAAAAAGGTGCAAACGATCTTTTACTACTATAACTTAGAATTAGATTAGACAAAAAGTAGATCTAAGTTGAATTTATGTAACTTTAAGTTTTCTGTCAGTTATAGATTTAAGTTGTATTTTGATTTAAATAAAGAGATCTGGCGCTTTGGGCAAGGGTGTAAAGAATAAACTAGTTTATTTTGAGTTATTGAGTTATCACCCCCAACCCAAGCGGGTGTCGTCACAGACACTTACCGCATTATAGGCATTATCTTTCTCAGATTATTCCAGGACTTTTGAGAAAGGTTACAATGTAATGAGCATATTTTATTGGTTATATATATTTGAGGATTGTCCATAGTGATGTCATTTAAAGTTTTGAGTACCCATATTTCCAACCTAATTTTTTTTTCAACGTGTTTGACCCACATGTAATGAACTTACATATGTTAGTTAAAGACATATAGGGATCGTTTATAAATGACGTCCTTCAAATATTATAGTTTTAGGTAACATATTTCCAACATCAAAATTTTTTTCAGAACACACCTATAGGAAACTTACCTATATTGGTTATAGATATTATGGTGTTGGCTGTCTGTGTGTCTGTGTGTCTGTATGTCTATCTGCCTGTATGGTCACACGCTACAGGTCACATTTTTGAACTGATTAAATTCAAACAAATTTCTATTGTCCGCAAGTTTGGGGGAAACGTGCTGTATAGTTTTTTGTAACAACCTAGTTGGGCATCTAACCACAGTTACATTTGATTGGACCAAAGTTAAAATCATGTTTTAAAGTGAAACAAAATGAGTTAAAATTCATAAAGGTAGATACAAAGATGTGAGCTTGTCATGTTTTGCCAATAAAAATGCACGGAATCTTTTCACGAATTCACCTTACAAGTAGAGGTTATTATCTATGTGCGTTCAAAGGACAGCCAAGTATTTTCGTATTTTGGTAGTGAGTTTAGGACTTCAGTGTCGAATTCAAAGATCTCCATACGAAGGTCTGGGCACTAGGCTCTGGTTACCATCTCAGCTTTTTGGCATCTAACTTCCTCACTACGTTTCACGAACATAATAAATATGGCTAATACATGATAACGGTTATCCTGTACGTCTTTCAAATATCACCTTTTTACGGATCCTCCTTTATTATTATTATTTATTATTTAGACGTTTTATTAAATCATTAAAAAGTCCGATTTTGGTTTACACATACACATTAAAGTCACAAATACATGATTGACTCACCGAAAACAGCGTAATTAATTTCAACAGGTGACTAATTAACATGTAATTTGGATTATAACTACTTAAATGCTATAACATGTAACTTTTAGGTAAATTTTTTGTGAAAAAATTAAGAAGCCCAGCGACATATATCAAGCGCATCGGAAAACAGAATTTACAAATGGAATCATTAGATTTTTACCTGAGTTACAAGTTAATCATAATCTGGTGATTTGAAATTATTAACCTTACAATTATAATTAACTTACATAGGAATTTTAGATTTTTTGTACATTTCGGTGCTGCAACTTATCAGACTATATTTATTGTTGAGTCTATTTGATCTACAATTAGTTCTTCCGTACTTTTTTAGCCAATTAGAATATCTACTGGATTTAACAAGCTTATTGCCAAAATTGACTAACATTTTTTTGTACCTATCATCTTTTTTTGTCAATTGTAAAACCGAGGCAGTTATTCCATAGTTTGAATTACTAACATACTTACTCATTATAATAGACCAGCAATGTTTTTCGATTGAGGTAATTTTGTTTAGTAGGGTCTTTGGGATAGCCGAACTCCATATGACCGATGCGTATTCTAAAATGCTCCTGATGTAGGTTTTGTAAACGGTTACGAGTTGTTTTTTGGAGAAGCCAAAATAATTTAATTTTCTCTAAACATAAAAATTTTTTTGAAGCATTTTTCACTATTTTGTCTACGTGATCGTCCCATTTTAGCGAGTTATTAATTTGTATTCCTAGTAGTTTAGCACAGTTCACAATAGGTACAGGCTCGTTATTAATTGTGAGGACTAACTCACTGTATTTTTTGTCTTTGGAAAAATCAATGACCATTAAACAGCACTTAAGCGGGTTTAACTTCATTTTGAGCTCGGCTGCCCACTTGCCAAGTTCATTAAGATATTCTTGCATCATCGGAATTGACCCAAATTTGACTATTTCCGCTAAGATGAGATCATCAACGTACTTGTTTAAGAAATTCTTAATGTTTTCTGGTATTGTTTGGTATTTTTCTTCAAAACTAATAATTAAACAGGTAATTAATATAATAAAGAGTAACGGAGCTAATTTACTACCCTGCGGGGTCCCGTTAAATATGTCCGAGAATTCAGAGAGTGTTTAACCCTCTCTCACACACTGTTTCCGATTGTGTAGGAAGTCTTCTATCCATAGGACGTCTGCCTCCCTAATTTTTAATCGCCTTAGCTCATGGATTAGTATGTTGTACTCAACGAGGTCAAAGACCTTTAAAAAGTTGGGGAGGACTACAACAACATAATTTTTGGGAGTGTCTATTGCCTTGAGTATGAAGTCATATAAGCTGACTAAGTAGTAAAAGGTTGAGGAACCTTTCAGCAAGCCGTATTGGTTCTGACCTATTTTTCCAATTATTTGTTGGTAGAGGTTGTCAAACATTTTCCCCTCTTGTATTTTCCTGAAATCATTTATTTAAGAGAGCGGGCGGAGATTTTCCATGCACAGATTTTCTGTATCTTTTGGTATTGGGGTGACAAATCCTATTTTTTATGAAATTGGGAACAAGTTTTGTTTCAACGACGTGTTGCATAAGAAAGTAAGAGCGGTCACAACAAAAAACCTAAACTCCCTGATAATGCTTGTAGGTATAAAGTGAGGGACATTGGATTGGTTTATATTTATGTAGTCCAACAATTTGAGGATTTCCTATTCATAAACATACAGACAATCGCTACTAGGTACTTAGTTGTCATTTTTGTATTAGTTGATACGTTTGGCAAATTTTTGAGAAATGTCTATTTATTAGGTTTAGAGTTTCGACAGTACTACTGTTATTAATTATTAATTTAAATTGATTAATAACTGACTCAGTTTTTTCCGGCCACATATGTTAGAGACAATTTTGAAAAAATCTTTAGACTTGCCTTTTTTAATTAACAGCTTTATTTTTGACAGAAACATGCCTTTGCGTCTCTTATTTTGATCTGTAGTTGTTTTTTCAATTCCCACAGTATTTATTTTTTTAATTTTGTAATGCAGAACTTTTTTAGCTAATTGTTTTACGCCATCTGTTATCCATGACGGGTCCGTAGCCGTACTTAACTTTTCTTCGATGGGAAATGCTACATTGAATAAATTGTAGAGTAATATATCCAGAATAAGTTCCAGAGAGAAAGACAACTTTATTAAAATAAACTTGACACTGTCGTCCACTGACGATAGCCCAAAGGACTCAGTATACGTTACAAAATTTTGTTATACATGTATTATGTTTGTTAGTATAAATAGAATAAATGCATTGCAAAAATTAATCAGTAGGCACACAAGAATATAAATGGTGTACACAGATTTGAACTGATTTCTTTAAAACGGAGATTACTATATCTTCAATCAATGTAGTAAGTAGAAAATGGGTTTTCATGAAGGTGAGAAAAAATTTTGAAATCGTTCCCCGAGCCCCAATATACAGTCCTATCACTTCGATTTCAGTAAGCCCCAGTTTCTCTTTGAAATAGGGGATGCATGGGTCATATATTCCTTTTTTCTCGTGATGAACAGCCTCTGCTTGATTCGTATCATTTTGCTCCATGCGAACAGTTGGATCAAGTATAATTCCTTTCTTTGTTGCTAAATTATAAGCAATTATATCCACACGCCTTGACCCGTCTCCAGTACATTTAACTTCCTGGAGAACTCTCCACCCTAATTGTTAATAACATCATCACAAGTATAATATTCACTCCAGTCAAAGTTAGAGATTAGACTCACAAATTTTTGCTTATTTGCATCACTCATCTTTATAATTTGCTTGATAATGAATTCACATTTGGGTTTGTTTCTTATTTGACTTGGATTTAATTAAATAAAATAGAGGCCTGATATCCCATCCTCTAGGGGTGGAAGTGATATAGGTGACTAATAAACATTTGTAATGTTTTTGAAAATCAGGTCAAGATTAGAGTTTACATTGGAATTTGTAAAGAAAGTTGGATAATTAATGATTTGTTTGAACTCCGTTGAACCAATCAAATTTATTTTATGATTCCATCGATTGAAATTGCCAGCTAACAAAAATCCAGGTGAAACGTATTTTACTTTGATTAATTGCACATGTAATTTTAAATTTTTATGAGTTGTGGTGAGTGAAATTGTTAAATCTTTTAGATGAGATATCACTTCCTATCACAAACATACGTTTGTGGATTGATTATGGTTAGACATTGTTCTTAAATAAAGTCATTAAGATATTACTATCCAGCTCTTTTCACCAGAAAAACTCCTAATTAGCCTTATTTTACTGGCGCTGACTGCGAGAGCTTCATGTAAGCCTTACTACAAAAGCATTATTTACTAGTGAAAAAGCCAATTTGCTGTAAGCTCAGCATCTACTGTCGGCCTTAGGTCGCAAATCCGGCGCGTAGCGCCGGATTTTTTAATAATGGTAACAATATTGTAAGATTTACTTGTTCTGGTACTTTAGTGGCGGGCGGATTTAAGGAAACGAAGTTTCACCAGCTAAGTCTGTAAAAACGTATGTACGCTCATGTAAAGACTGGTATTTGTTTGTGTTAAGGTTTGAAACTTTAGCTTCGTATAAAATGCTAGGATAAAGTAAGGTAACCAGTAAACCTGTCAGATAGTGCTGATAACCCCACGTAAGGTGTGGGGGCCCAAATAACTCAGTTGGTATAAACGAGATTAAAGAAACTGGTAAGTATGATTTAATGGACTGACTAAGACACCGCAGATATATGGGGATGCAAAGAGAGTAAATGAAAAGGATTCTGGACTCGTACAGAAGACTTGTTCTCTTGATCACAGATTCACGATTGATTCTTATTCTCTCTAATTCTTACTGAATTAAACTCAGTTGACAATGACTTTTGGTTGTTATGGCTTGACAAAGACTACCGCATTCTGACCATTGTCAAAACTTACAATTTTAAGTAAAACATTTCATCATGATTTACCAATATCCTTAAACTTATGGTTCTACCCAGACACATTAAATAAGATATTCTGATACTTTACGAATTGTCCTAATAATTAATTAATTAGAGTGTTCCGTGATTTCTACACATGTTGAACTCTCCTACAGAATTAAAGAAAATAAAGTGTTTGGTTGCAATACAATGAATAGGGATTGCATTCAATGTTCTGTCTATTGGAAAGGAAACAGAATGTAAAAATTCTTGAACTTGCCATTTACTTACAGTCTCAGACGGCTGTGACAATAACATAAGCATTGATTCTCTACATTCTGTGCATATAGTATGTCTGTGCATAGCTCAGCTATGTCGACATCAGCATTCCATATTCATCTTATGCGACTTGAAGCTAGACTCATCAAATATATTATTACTCCTACTTCACACATTCACAGATGAGTGGTATGTAAAATATAAATCTTTCTTAATCTACAAAGTTGGGCATACAATATGTAACCTATGTATGACTACCTTTACAGGGGTTATGCACACTATGGTTGGGTTGTAAGGCCCGGTGCACCTTAACGTCAACCCTATTTGACGTTCCTCTGTGTAAATAAGAGGATTGGATGGCTTGTTTCTAATTCACTATGAAGACGTGTCTGAGAGGTTACTTGGTTGTGTTATAGTCAATGTTAGGGTACTAGGAGATGGTTGGATTGAGATGTGAGGAGATTGAGATGAGAGTTGAGAGGTTTGAGACCGGACTCAATAGACTTGAGACCGGGCTGGGGAGGCTGAAGACCAGGTCCAATAGACTTGAAACCGGGTTGGAGAAGGTTGAGACTAAGTAAGCTGAGAGCCGAGTTGAGCTGGGACCCGGTGAGGTGGTACCAAGCTTGAGGTTGGGACTAGTTGAGCTGCGAGCCGATTTGGGCCTAGGACCAGGTGAGCTGAGAGTTGGGGCCTGGGACCAGATGAGGCTTGGACCTGTTGATCCTTAGACCTCTTGAGCAGAGACCCGAGAGCTGGGACCAGAGCTTGAGCTGGGACCAGAGAGCTGGGACGAGCGAGCTGGGACCAGAGCTTGAGCTAGGACCAGAGCTTGAGATGGGACCAGAGCTTGAGTTGGGACCAGAGCTTGAGATGGGACCAGAGCTTGAGCTGGGACTAGAGCTTGAGATTGGACCAGATGAGGCTTGAACCTGTTGAGCCTTGGACCTGATGAAGTGGAACCAGACTTGAGCTGGGACCCGATGAGGTGGGACCAGACTTGAGCTGGGACCAGAGCTTGAGCTGGGACCAGAGACCGGGTCTGAGGTAAAGCTGAGAAAGTTGGCCGGTAAGCTGGTCGGTCGGTCGGCAGGTGAGCCGGAGAGCTGGTCTGTCGGTCGGCAGATGAGCAGGAGAGCTGGACTCGGGATGAGGTATGGTTCGAACGTAGACTAGACCTAATATGGTTCTGGCAGGTCCGTCTGGTACGAACGTGGACTACACCTGATGTGGTTCTGGCAGGAGAGTCTGATTCTAGGTATTCAGCAGCTCTGACCGAGGAGGCGGATGTGGGATGGATCGTAGCCTGATGTACTTGGAAACCGGTTATGAAATGCTGATGCTGATCTAGCTATGGTTCTGAGCTGATGAGCGGGTCTAGCAAACTGTACAGACCGGAGGACGTGAGCTGGAGAGCGATTCTTGAAATGGACTGTGACCGAAACTGAGATGACCAAGAGTGCAGTGCGTGACTACATGCGGATGCATGAAAACAGCACTAGCAGCCTTTACTGTGGGATATGATCGATGGGCCAAAGAGCTGAAGGTTGATGCACCTAATTACTATGTGTTGATTCGGGCAATGTGAGACACTAAAGATGTAGCATCGGTTGGTATTGCAATAAAGTGATGGGTGTGATCTCCTAAGTGCGTGAATTTGGTAGTAATTACCAATTGACGTTTAATTGCTATTAACACACTTAATTACACACATTACACTAAATAACAAGATTGAGTTTGAGTTTGAGTTTAATTTTATTAACGTGTCAAATTTTTCAATATAAATACTGATTTCCAAAAACGGACACAAGAAATATATGTAGCATTAAGTAAAACTAAAATTAAAAATATTGTTATACAAATCATTAGGCCATATCACACATAGTACAGTTACCAGTAAATCAAACCACTAATGTCAAGATTCATGGTGGGTTATACAGAGAAAATAAACTAAGCACACGATTATTTATATACATATTACACAGATTAGCCTTAAAAGAACCCAAATGACATAATTCCAATTCATTAGTATCCTCATTAAGTATGTGAAACACACTTAATTACGCACAATTACACTAAATAATAAGATGTGGAACTTCAGATTTAATATACCAAATAAAGAAGGAAGTCAGAAAATATCTGACTTGGACTAATTTAGAGAATAAAAAAGATGGCTGATCAGAGCTCAGAGCGGACAAGTCATTTCGCTTCTGTGGTTTTTGGTCGTCTGGGAGCAGTGCCAAAAGGGACTGACTGCTACCGCTCCCTTTCATTTGTTTGAGCCGATGCTGAGGCATCGGCTCTTTCTACTACCTTAAGCTCTCAGACCCATACAAAAGCAGGGGTTTGAGAGCTACTTAAGTAAAGTAGTTGAGTACTCTGGGTTTGAGAGCAACCTAAGCTCGAGTGCTCTGACGTCATGGAAAATTTCTGCCTTTGCTGTTCAGTCACAACTGAACACTACCTGTTACTACCTGTTACTACCTGTAACTACCTGTATGTCTAATATATGTGAAATATTGTATGTCTCAATAGTTTGTATCCTTTTAATGTGTTTTGACAAAAGTCCATTTAACATATTATTGTGAAAAATTGGTTATTCCAATCAATGTGAAAAACCATAGGGTTCTTTTCCAACGCATTTGCAAATATTGTTGTTTGAAATAGCTTAGTTGAAAACTGTGACCTGTGGAGCACGACAAAAAAGGACACATCGACAGACAGTCAGACGGACATGACCATTTCAATAGATGCTTAAGCTCAGCATTTAAAAATACTACATTTTTCATTCCTGTCTTTTTATGTACTATTTCTAAATCTGATAATACAACTGGTATCTTTTTCATATATGTATATTGTGAAACAATTTGAACTAAATAAGGAAATACAAGTCCAGAATGATAATAATGTTTAAGCTTGAGTTATTAGATGCTGAGCATCTATTAAAATGGTCATATCCGTCGGTCTGTCCGTGCGTCTGTTCGTTGGTCCTGATCTTCAGGTCACAGTTTTTAACTCATTTCTGTTGAACTAGTTTTAAACTCTCACACATGCGAGCAAGAGGTGCCCTATTGTTAGTGATATTTGATGACTATGATATTTGTAGGACGTCATCATGGACGATTCCTTAATATCTATAATCTATATAGATATGTTCGTGACATATTGTTAGAATAGGGTGGAAGAAAAAATTTCAAATTGGGGGTATCTAAAACTACGATATTTGTGGGACGTCATTATGTACGATCACTAAATATCTATAATTCATATAGATAATATGTTTGTGACATGTAGGTAAAATGGTTTGCAAAAAGGTTTAAAAGCTGGCAATGGAGGTACCTAAAACTATGACATTTGCGGGACGTCATTATGTGCGATCCCTAAATATCTATAATTTATATAGATATGTTTGTGACATGTACGTAAAATGGTTAGGAAAAAAGTTCAAAAGTTGGCAATGGGGGTCCTTAGAGCACCAGTTTATCTATTCTCCTTCCTCGACATACCTAGGTATATAGGTGTTCAGGGGTCGTCCACAATGACGTCCTTAGGAAAAAAAAAACATACATAGGTAAATAAGTTATTAATGTTCGGGGTCGTCCACAATGACGTCCTTAGACAAAATAAACATACAAAGGTATATAGGTTATTAATGTCCACAAAGACGTCCTTGGACAAAATAAACATACAAAGGTATATAGGTTATTAATGTCCACAAAGACGTCCTTGGACAAAATAAACATACATAGGTAAATTGGTTATTAATGTTCGGGGGTCGTCCACAATGACGTCCTTGGACAAAATAAACATACATAGGTATATTGGTTAATAATGTTCGGGGTCGTCCACAATGACGTCCTTGGACAAAATAAACATACAAAGGTATTTAGGTTATTAATGTTCGGGGGTCGTCCACAATGACGTCCTTCGACAAAATAAACATACAAAGGTATTTAGGTTATTAATGTTCGGGGGTCGTCCACAATGACGTCCTTCGACAAAATAAACATACATAGGTATATGGGTTAATAATGTTCGGGGGTCGTCCACAATGACGTCCTTGGACAAAATAAACATACATAGGTATATAGGGTAATAATGTTCGGGGGTCGTCAACAATGACGTCTTTGGAAAAAATAAACAAACATAGGTATATAGGTTATAATTCATAATTGTTCAAGTGTCGTCCACAATAACGTCCCTGGATAAAATAAACATACAGGTATATAGGTTAATAATGTTCAGGGGTCGTCCACAATGACGTCCTTGGAAAAAATAACATAGTTTTTATTTAACAATATGCGATAAACATACCTCGGTTAATACTATTCCGGGATCGTCCATAATGACGTCTATTGAAAAAATACCATAGTATTTAATACTCTTATTTCTAACTTTTAAATATTTTCTAACCTAGATTAATTATGTTCGGGAGTCGTCCAAAATGACGCCTTTCAAAAAAATACCATAGATTTTACTCTCACCCTTTCCAACCTAAAAAATGTTTTCAACCTTTTTAACAGTATGCAATAAACATACCAAGGGATATGGGTTAATATTATTCAGGGATCGTTCATAATGACGTCATTCTAATATCATAGTTTTAGGTACCCGGTTTATAACTGTATAATATTTTCGAACCTTTGTTTATTACTGCTTGCCTTGTACATTGGTATATTTCCTATTGATAGTAGGAGAGGCTCCATAAATGACGTCATTTGTGAATGGTGCAATTTATAAATAATCTTAAGCTATATTTAACCACATGCTACGTACATTCGTATATGGCTTATTGATGGTAGGGGAGCTTCCACAAATCTTATATCATCTTTTAGCGTAACAGAAATTGTCTTGCGCCTTTGTGAAAGCTCAGCATCTACTTCGGGCCCGTCCCCGGCCGACAAATCCGGCGCGAAGCGCCGGATTTTTTACAGCGTAGACCCCAGTCATGAGCATGATTATTTTCCAATTCAACAGTTTAGTACCAGACCCGCCACGACCACTTTACCAGGCTGCCCTGTGAACGTACATATATGTTAGTAGTACGTTTGCTTATGAAAATTCGTGTATTTTCAATGGCGAAACTTGACAAGCTCTCAGCTCCGTATGTACCTTCCATGTATTACAAGCTCTTTTTAGATGCTGAGCAAGCATCTATTGGTCTGGTCTCTGGTGTCTGTCTGTCTGTCTGTCTGTCTGTCCGCATGTCGGTTGGTCGCACGCTACAGGTCGCATTTTTGAATATTTTGAATTGAAACCTTTTGTAATCGCACAGAAAAGCGAGGGAGAAGTGCTGTACAGTTTTTGGTTATTATTCAATTTATAGTTTGTTCGCAATTGTTCGTTAAACCGACTAAGAATAAACTCAATTTTTCAAGATAAAAAAAAGGGCAAAAAATACATGGAAGGTACATACGGAGCTGAGAGCTTGTCAAGTTTCGCCATTGAAAATACACATGGAAAATTTTCACGAGTTTCCAATGCGAGTAAAGGTACTGCTCACAATATGTACGTTCACATGCCACTCTAGTGTAGTGGTCGTGGTTCGTGGTACTGGGACTGCGACATACAGGAGAACAATATCCACGCTCAATACTGGAGTACACACATCGAGCACCAGTTTATCTATTCTCCTTCCTCGACATACCTAGGTATATAGGTGTTCAGGGGTCGTCCACAATGACGTCCCTAGGAAAAAAAAAACATACATAGGTAAATAGGTTAATAATGTTCGGGGTCGTCCACAATGACGTCCTTGGACAAAATAAACATACAAAGGTATATAGGTTATTAATGTCCGCAAAGACGTCCTTGGACAAAATAAACATACAAAGGTATATAGGTTATTAATGTTCGGGGGTCGTCAACAATGACGTCCTTGGACAAAATAAACATACATAGGTATTTAGGTTATTAATGTTCGGGGGTCGTCAACAATGACGTCCTTGGACAAAATAAACATACATAGGTATATAGGTTATTAATGTTTGGGGGTCGTCAACAATGACGTCCTTGGACAAAATAAACATACATAGGTATATAGGGTAATAATGTTCGGGGGTCGTCAACAATGACGTCTTTGGACAAAATAAACATACATAGGTATATAGGTTATAATTTATAATTGTTCAAGTGTCGTCCACAATAACGTCCCTGGATAAAATAAACATACAGGTATATAGGTTAATAATGTTCAGGGGTCGTCCACAATGACGTCCTTGGAAAAAATAACATAGTTTTTATTTAACAATATGCGATAAACATACCTCGGTTAATACTATTCCGGGATCGTCCATAATGACGTCTATTGAAAAAATACCATAGTATTTAATACTCTTATTTCTAACTTTTAAATATTTTCTAACCTAGATTAATTATGTTCGGGAGTCGTCCAAAATGACGCCTTTCAAAAAAATACCATAGATTTTACTCTCACCCTTTCCAACCTAAAAAATGTTTTCAACCTTTTTAACAGTATGCAATAAACATACCAAGGGATATGGGTTAATATTATTCAGGGATCGTTCATAATGACGTCATTCTAATATCATAGTTTTAGGTACCCGGTTTATAACTGTATAATATTTTCGAACCTTTGTTTATTACTGCTTGCCTTGTACATTGGTATATTTCCTATTGATAGTAGGAGAGGCTCCATAAATGACGTCATTTGTGAATGGTGCAATTTATAAATAATCTTAAGCTATATTTAACCACATGCTACGTACATTCGTATATGGCTTATTGATGGTAGGGGAGCTTCCACAAATCTTATATCATCTTTTAGCGTAACAGAAATTGTCTTGCGCCTTTGTGAAAGCTCAGCATCGACTTCGGGCCCGTCCCCGGTCGACAAATCCGGCGCGAAGCGCCGGATTTTTTACATGCTGAGCTTTAGCTCATAAGCATCTATTGAAATAGTTTAGTCTGTCCGTCTGTCTGTCGCTCTGTCTGTCCGAATGTCTGTAGGTCGTACGAGAACGGTCGCAGTTTTCAACCTAATTTCTACAAATCTTTTTAACGCTAGAAAAAGCGCCCGCGCAGTGCTGTATAGTTTTTGGGAAAGATCGCACGAATAGTTTTTGCACATTTAGCAGTTAACTGAAGCAACTTTTAATATTTTTTCACTTTTTTTTGCCCTCAATCAAAAACCGCCTATGACATTGCATTAGCGTTCAAACTTACCTCTTTTTCTATATAGGTACGTGGTAGAAAAGGATAAAGTCGCTTAGGGGCCAGGCACAAATGACGTCATTTAAGTTGAGGGCAGATAAATTAAAACAAGCCGCTCACATAGAATCCTAATTATATGAATACGGGGATCGTCCATAAATGACGTTATCTAAACATTACCATTTTAGAGATCCCCGTTTACATTAGTTTAAGAATTAAGTAATCAAATATATTTAACTCGGGATCTTTCTAGTATGCTTACGGGGATCGTCCACAAATGACGTTTTTCAAACATTACCATTTTTAAGATCCTCTTTGTTGTTCGTCACGTATGCATACCAGGATCGTCCATAAATGACGTTATACAAACATTACCACTTATGAGACCCCGCTTGTCATTAGTTCAAAAATTAAGTAATCGGACATATTTACCATGGGATCTTACTAAGTATGCTGTCAGGGATCGTCCGTAAATGACGTTATTCAAACATTACTATTTTAGAGACCCCGCTTGTCAGTAATTTAAGAATTAGGTAATCAGATATATTTAACATGGGATCCTACTAGTATGCATACCGGGATCGTCCATAAATGACGTTATACAAACATTACCATTTTAAAGACCCCGTTTGTCATTAGTTTAAGAATTAAGTAATTGGACATATTTACTATGGGATATTAAACTAATATAATAATAAACATAATAATAATAATAATAATAACAATAATAATAATAAAAAATTAATAATAATAATTAATTCATTGGGTCGATTTAACCGAAGTTCATACAACCAGACACAACCAGTCACTGTGGGTGAGGAAATAGGAGGCTACCGCGTTAGATAGTCTCGGTCTTATTATTACCTATATATATAACATGTGTCACACACAACACACTACATAAACATCAATATATATAGTACATAACTCAACACACACGGGAATACACACACTACATACAACGTACAAATAACAAGCTGAGACATACAATATTCTCTAGCATTACAGAGAATATTCTTAAATATTATTTGTCACAGCAGTGATTTTAGTCGCTCACTTAAAATCACCCATCCTATCCTTTCTACAGTGACAATCCTCACAGTAACTCCTCGAAGAGGAGAGGATGGAAGTTTTATTGCTTTGACCTCAATAAAACATACACTCCATACAAAACACACACACACACACAAGTACACACAAGTAAATGCTATATAATTCTTTGTTTTAACATTCAATCACTGTACCATTGATCTTAACCAATACCAAATACTAGCCTCAGTGCATTGAAGTGAAATAAAGAATCAGAACACGAAATACTGTGGACGAGGAAGGAGGCTAATTTATTTCTTTCCATATTCTCCATCATTTTTCATATACTCATAATTCCACCCAGTGGTTTATGGGAGTTCTCATTGTCTATTCCTATATCACGGAATAACACGTTTCAGCACTCGCTTTACCCTGACTATGTAAAGCCTTGGACCGTTCAAATAACCGACAAAACCGATGAACCGGACCACAATCTCAACCAACAAACTGGATTAACAAACTACGGATTTCTAACAATTTAAGTCCTGGCCAGGCACTTAAAATCTGTACAACAACCAAAGGAGATTTTGAGAATAAAGCCCAGCTTTTTCTTCATTATTTTCCAATCCGGACTATCCTCACAAATAGTACAAACGCTATTTAAATTTGATTTTATTCCCAGAATATATCATTTTTTTTCTACAACAATGAAGGACATATAATTGTAAATTTCTCCCAGAGATTTTACATTTTATACTACAAACCGGACTTAAAGAGGGATTCCATTACAACTCACAAGGGAACCTCCCTCACTTGACGATTATAAATTTCTCCCAGAGATTTTATTTTCAGTCATATTTTAGAGGGCAACTAACCTCTCAGGTCATCGTAATTTCTCCCAGAGATTTACGAACTGAACCTTACAACTCACAAGGGAACCTACACCCACTTGACGAGTATAAATTTCTCCCAGAGATTTTATATTTCCGTCACATTAAAGAGGGCAACTCACCTCTTAGGTCATAGTAAATTCCTCCCAGAGGTTTTACGACTGACCTTTTCTTTTGCAGCACTCACAAGGGAACCACCACCTGCATGACGATCATAAATTTCTCCCAGAGATTTTATTTTCGCTCATATTAAGGAGGGCACTACACCCTCAAGCCGTCGTAACTGTCTCTCAGAGGCGTTGCGATCGACTTCATTCTCACAAGGGACACACCCCTACTGTTCTGTTAATAATTTTCTCCCAGAGAATTTATTGAACACAGAATTACAATTGGACGGAGACTCAAAAATACATTAATAATTTTCTCCCAGAGGATTTATTATTTGTATTCTCACAAGGGACCGGCCCCAACAGCCACAGATATTTATCAATCCGATAATTGCTACCGTCCAGTCCGAAACTAACAAGGGAACCACCCTGGACTACACAACAATATTCTTGAAGCGGATCATCCATTTTTTGAGTACAATCAATCTCACGAGGGACACACCCCGAAAATGGCAGACCTACGAAAGGATCCGGAAGCACAACGCCTAGCAGGCATCCTTCGAGAAATAAGAGTTCTAACGGCACATCTCCAGGATTGCCAAAGCAGACTTCACCTCCTTATGGCCAGTCGCAATGAACCTCCAACAACCCAAATTGATGATTGGAAAACAATAACCCAGGAACTACAAGAAGTTCAAAATCAGATAACTTATGACCTGAAGTTTTCACCAACAGTTCAACCTGCAATTGGACTCGCTACACCAGTCATCACATCAAATGACCAAACCCTGATTGTCACAAAGTCAACAGAGACGGCTGATCACCGCGCTCCCGACAATTCCAGCACAATGGCCCCACAACAGCCACAGGAATTCCTACAATCGGACCCTACGCCCAGCAATTACCCTTCCGAGGCCTTGATTCTGGTGCCACCGCAAGAGGTCGCGGTTGATGACATACAAAATCTCACCGGCAACACAACAATTCAAACGGCAACTAACCCCGTACCAGTACTACAAACTGAAGACCACAATGGTAAAAGTGACTACAAAGGCCACTCACCTTCTAATCTACCTCCGGATTTGGACACGAATCTAGTAGAAGGAGTAGAAAAGCTCAATCCAGAAGGCACAAATACAAGCGTTACAACCGACGGAGTGAACCAACCGCATACTACCAAACCACGCCCACAAGAGGAAACTCACAATCAAAATTCACTCAACCCTGAAAATCTCCCTATCAAAGACTCAACAAGCGAAACCGTGAAACCCACGCCTACGAAACCCCAAACAAGGGACCGCAAGTCTAAAATTTCAAAAGGCAAACTAACCTTCATGAAATTATCTGGCGACATTAGCAGAGAAGCCTTCAGGCAGCAAATTCAAGACAACTTGAAGACCCTGGGTCGAGATCAAGGGAGACACGCATATTTTAAATTAGCTCCGGAAGTGACCACAGACGGCCTGGATGCTATCAAACAGTTGAAAAATCGCATCAAAATGTACGAGAATCTCAAAACTCTCATTAATGAAGAACCCGGCTATGAAGTTCGCATGATGGCTGGAACCCAAGAAGTCCCCACACAAGGACTCGATGAGATTTTACAAATTGCGAGGGACACACTCAACCGTTACAAATCGGATCCCTCATCAATTCCGAAACTAATGGAAAACATGAGCCAAGCCGCTCAGTCGGAGACACTTTCCCCGGCAGATAAAGAGGATATCCCGGTCCTTACAATGGATCTAGACGGCATTAAACCAGGGGATCCTTTCAAATTCAAAGACATGTCTACTTATCAACTAATTGATACCCATATCATCCAAACTGCACTAGCCTATGAATATGGACATGACACGCTCAAAGTTGATCAAGTCTATGATTTCCATATGTCTCAAGAAATCTATCGTGAAGAGTTAATAGCCTCAAGACTTGAAAAAGACAGACAATCCTCATGGGAAAACAAATCAAAGGAAAAGACACCACGGCCCACTGAATCTACGACAGGAATTCACCTTAAAGGGTACCATATTACCTTAGTGGAACACTTGTCTCCCAGAGAACAAAAGAATTTACTCAAAAGGCCAAATGTCCATTATGACTCAGACTCTCGTCAATTCACACTCATCCCAATAGGCCAAGTGAAAATTGAATATGTCTTACCACCTGAGGAACGAAAAGCACAACTACAACAAATTTTCGCTGCAACCCCAGCGCTAAACGCATCTTCAGTGGAGGCTAGACGACAAGAACAATTTGCCAACAATCCCCTTGGTAAATACATTATGGACAAAGTACAAGCAGATTCCATAGCAAATACAACCCCAGACTCCCTCTGTGGACACTGTGGCAACAAAGGTCACATAGTATGGAACTGCGTCTACACTACTCGCTCTTCTAAAGCGAAACGGACACAATATGTAGACCAACAACAAGACAAGATACAACAAGGGATCGCTGAATATTACTTAGAAAAGGCACTCCAAGACGAAGCTGATAAAGAAGCACATGCGGACACTGCCGCGGAATACCGCCCTCAAAGCACCCTACCGGCTGACACTGAGGAACCGCATGATCCAGAAGACCTACCACCTCCAGAAACAAGGAGGGGCGACAGCGATGATGAAGGCCTCATAAACCCTTTAATGCTCTGCGAAATATGTCCAAAATATGATTTCGTACCAAATGCTTGTCCAGGACCTGACGTCCTTAATCCCGATTATTTTCGAGGACGTGAATCCCCCCGTATAAGGAGCATAGATCATCTTCCATTCCATACCCTGTCAGAACCAGTAATGGAATATGAATTAAGAGAGATGCCAACAAGCTCCACACTAAAGGCAATGATTACAAACTTACCAGTGACAATATTCCGTGCTCACTATGCACCGGACTCGGTCATGTTGCTCGACGATGCCCTGACCGTCCAGAAGCTACTACTTCTGAAACTAAACAAGTTGCTTGCGAAGACAAAGCCCGCCCCCAACGACAAGCTACTCACTACAATCAACAGATGGAAGCCCTGAAAACCTCTGAAACCTCAAAACTGGCCCAAGCAGTCAAACAAAACAGTTTTAGTGACTACAACAAATCCAAAAGAATACTATACAAACTACAACACAGCACTCCAGGTTCAACCTGTTCTCTATGCTATGAAACAGGACACGCTACCTTATTTTGTGACAATCTCCCGTTTACTACAAAATCCAATTTACAAAAATTGCAAGAGATCACGGAGCAACTCAACTCCACATGGGAACTTGATTTTCATCGAGACCGTGAGTCACAGCTACCTGAACCTACGACCGAAGAACCCCCGGCAGATTTTCAAGCCCGGGCATTTATGGTCAGGAGGGATACAGACAACCCCTCACACAATACAAAAAGACAACGATTGGATGACAACAACGAACACAACTCAGAGACAACCAGAAAGTTATATGACAATAGAGTTATTGCCATTCCACTTTCTGATTTATCGGACTCAGACACCGAACCTTCGACTCAAGCTGCTGACCAAGAAGTCGAATCAATTTTCAACAGAGTAATAGCCAAAGTCAAAACCCCAGCTAATAACCCGAAAACTCCGAAAACACAAGATAAAATTGATGATGAACACGTGTACAACTTCCACAAACCAGAAAATATTAATGGTACACGCCGCACAGGTGTACTTCTAGATGCAGATGGTCGACCAATACCCTCCCGCCTACACCGAGCTCACATGGCTCAGTTCATTCCAAGCGTCAATTATATCCGGCCTACCACGGAACAACCGGATAATGATCATTTTCACCCTGTCACCAATGACACATCATCCTCCCTGCCCAATGACTGGAGGATAGAACCAATCAAACACTCAGAACCATACGCTTACAAAGCAGTCAGAGACCACTTTATCTGGCCCTGTGACACTGGCGCAAATATCCATTTATGCGGTCGCAAGGAATGGTTTTCCTCATACAAACCCTTTTCAAACGGACCCCGAGGAATCAGGATAGCAGACAACTCCATCATCTATGCGGAAGGCTATGGCTCTGTAGTAGTCTCTGCCTTTAATGAAACAAGATGGGACCCTTTTGAATTACAAGATGTCTGGTATCTCAAAAATGCAGCAAATCTCTTTTCCGTTACTAAAATGGTCAACTAAGGGAATATTATATTTGAAGGTAACAAAGAGAAGATTGAATTCTATCGCCTTAATCCCGCAACCATAGAAAAAACACTGATACTCAAAGGCATGACATCCATCGAGCCTGGCGGCTCTGGCCAACTAGTTATGCTCTTCAAGCCTATCAAACAATTACCCGTAGCCATGATGACCCGTGGCTTATCATTGGGACGTGTCCAGAGATGGCATGAAAAACTCGGACACATCAACTATCGCCACTTACAAAACACCCTCAGAAACGGTGCAGCTACACTCGGAAATGGGAACGTTCTAGAAGATGTCAAGGACTGTATCGTATGCAATCGAAGCAAGGCCACAAGGAAGCCCTTCCACAGGCAATCCTCACAAGACACCTATGAGACAGGCGAGTGTATTCACGCTGATTTGGTACATGCCAAATTTCCCTCAATCAACCGCAATCGCTATTTCCTACTCCTGAAGGACGATCACTCTGACTACCGGAAAGTCTCCTTTCACTCGGACAAGGAAGCATTGACCATTCTACCTGTCATCCAAGAATTCTGCGCTTGGATAGAAACTAACAGTAGGAACAAGGTTAAATATTTCAAATCTGATGGCGGCGGAGAGTTCAAGAATGCCCACCTTCAACAATGGTGCAGCAACAATGGCATTCGCTTCCTCATTACTCCTCCGCACTGCCCTCAATCAAATGGCAAACTAGAGCGCGACGTCCGGACAATCCGTGAAACCGCAGTCTCACTCCTACTCGAAGCCAATCTACAAGCAAGATTCTGGGAAGATGCTGTCGACACTGCAGTTTACCTTCATAATCGAGTATGCCATGGCAACCGAAAAACAACTCCTTTCACAATGATGTGTAAGAAACCTACAATACTGTCCAATCTACACATTTTCGGCTGCCCAGCCTCCGCCAAAATAGTCAATCAACGTAACTGGTGGGAAGGCAAGACAAGACAAGGCCTCTTTGTCGGCTACAAAGAGCACAGCCTGGAAGTCAGACTATATGATCCCAAGACTTAGTCACATTTCTGGTCACGCCATGTGGATTTCTTCGACTCCAGAATACCGGTTCAACCCCCGCCATTACACTTATTCAGAGTCGACCAATTCTTTGATGCTCATACTTATGGTGGAGACCGGATTGAAGACCTTCGCCTATATACAACTAATCCAAGAAACAATGCAGGTGACTTAATCAATACTCAGGATCCTCTGCCCAAAGACGATTCTTCACCGCCCTCTATGACACATCCTGTCAACTTACCTGCTATTACTCCACTTACTACAACTACTATTCCTACAACTGGAAATGAATTGGTACCCTTTCAGCAACAAGCACAGAGATCACCACAAACGGCACAACCTAGACAATTCCCCATGGGAACTCGATCCTCTATTACACAAGGACACCTCAAACCAATTCTACACCCGTGGCCCCCAAAGTATCTAACACTCCAGTTTCAACTCGGGACCACCGGACACCAAAACGAACAATACCTCAGCCCATTATCATCAAAACAGGCACTCCTACTGCAGACTCACCCGCTAGACACAACGTCACCCTGGTTCAAGAAAGACTTCGCCAGGAGGGAAACTCGACAAACAATACTTCCTTATTTGAATACTCAGACAATGATGATGATGACGAAGAAGCTGAGACCACTTTGGACAGAACCACGGACACTACTATTCCAGGTTCCGCTCACACTACTCTTACGCCCGCAGACGTCAGTACCCTTTGGGCTCCACATCAAGAAGCAACCCCAGAGGATGTCAACACAGACGTTCCTGTTACACAAGGTGATGTAGTCATGAGTGAAGATCCACCGATCCCAGACAATGATCGGCTCCAAAATGAACAAATTCAACAAGCTACTACACGTGCAGGTCGTACTACCACTTTGTCCAAACGACTTGCTGGCTATGTATTGTACTATGCACAAACAATACCACAAGAACCAGTCAAGGCCCTACTTGCCAATACTCACTATGAACGCCTTGATGACCAAGATCGGACTTACAAACGACCAGTCATAATTCCACAAAATTACAATCAAGCCATGAAGAACCCTGACCGCCACTACTGGAGGGAAGCCATGGACTCTGAATACAACTCTCTACTCGCCAATGAGACGTGGACTCTCATCCCGAAACCAGAGAATAGACAAATTATACCCTCTATGTGGATTTATGGACACAAAATGGCCGAAGACCGATTCAAAGCACGACTAGTTGCTCGTGGAAACTTCCAAACCCCCGGCGTCGACTACAAGCAAACTTTTGCACCGACCCCCAGATATGAAGTTTTCCGCCTCCTGCTCGCTGACGCAGGTTTCAACAACAAATATATACGCCAATTTGATGTAAAGACTGCCTTTTTATACGCTGAACTTGAAGAAGAGGTTTACATGCACCAGCCCCAAGGTTACCGTCAAGGTACAGACATGGTGTGTCTTCTCAAAAAATCCCTCTACGGACTGTGCCAAAGTCCCCGCAATTTCTACAAAAAAGTCAAACAATTCATGGACTCCATCGGCTATAGGCAGAGCGACTACGAAAAATGCCTCTACATCAAGTGTTACAAAGACACAGCTGGACGCGACCACAAAACCTACATTTGCTGGTACGTAGACGATAGCCTAGCTACTTCTACACATCAAAAAGACCTGGATGACCTTACCCAGGCCCTCAAGGACCGTTTCAAAATTACAGAGACCCATGCAATTACCCATTTTCTTGGCATGGATCTGAAACGGACCGCTGACTACATACAGATTAGTCAACACACTAAGATTGAAGAACTCGAAATCAAATTCAACCTCAAAGGCTGCAAAATAGAAAAAACCCCGATGCACAAAGACTTCAACGGTGAACGAGAAGGTGAATGGACAAAACGAGATGACCTTCTCTACCAAAGCCTTGTTGGATCCTTACTCTTCATCTCGAGAATATCCAGACCTGATATCTCTCATGCAGTACAAAAACTGACACAATACTTTGCTAAGTGGGATGCAGGCCATTATGAAGCAGCTCTTCGTGTAGCTCGCTACCTCATCTCAACCAAGGACCAATGTCTCCGCTACTATAGGAACGACCATGGGCAATTCAACCTTAGCATGGAAGTCCAATCTGATGCTAATTTCGCAATGGGTGCCCCAAGAGCCCGAATCATCATGGGTGGTTGCGTTCTCTTGAATGGAACTGCTTGGATCTGGACTAGCAAGCAAGAAAACCTTGTTGCTCATTCAACTACAATTGCAGAAGTTTATGGAATTAACAATATGGCCAAGACAGCAATCTGGTCACATAATCTTCTCTCTGACATGGGATTACGTGAATGGACTGACACTATCTATCAGTTCACAGACTCAGAGTCCGGCTGGAAACTAATTTACAGCCTCGACAATCACCATGACCGTACTAAACACGTTGACACCAGAATCTTCTGGGTCAAAGATCTTATTGAAACAAATCAGCTCGTCATTCAGCACCGCCGCACTGAAGACTTAGCCGCTGACATTTTCACCAAACCCCTGACTGGACCCAGGATGAAGAAGCTCATGTTTCTACTTGGGATGACTTCCATGAATCAGGAGGGAAAAATCCATCAGGCACAACTAGCACAAACCTATGCTGCCATGCCCACTAAACGACTTATCCACGATAAAAATACTGACCCGATGGATACTACTACTACAAACAATGATGCTCAAGCTAGATATGCTAACTACACTGAAGTTGATGTCAAACCATCACATATCTACCAACCGGTGGGAAAGATTCGAAAATTTCGATCATCCACTCCTCACATGCATCACCCCTATGCACACACTAATGGTCCTACTATTGCTCGACAATTGGCAAGACTCCTCACCTTACTGACATTTGCTTTTTCAATCTGTGTTGGTAATACATACCGGATGGACGAAACATCCCCTGTACTTTGGACCACTACAAATCTCAACGTAAGCATTGGCTACAATGAACTCAACATCAAGATCGAGATTATACCTCCTTGCAGTCTTCTCGTCTATGATGTCACTGACGAAGATGACGAGGCCCAGATGAATGAATTACACACTCGATGTCTCCAGGACTATGATCGACTTTTCCTTCAGCCTCTACAAGCCATCTGCCCGTCTACTAGAGTCAACCATACAAACTCACCTACAGTTGACTTCTACTCTCAATACCTATATACACCTAATGACATAATTCGCAACAAAGTGACACAAACCTTTATGTCTGTACAAACTAGCCCTGGTATTGACATGGCCTTCTACGCCATGAATACTTACAATCTGATCACAACCTATGAGCCTACTATGGATATTCGATTCAGAGAACGGACCTCTGTTGTCAACAAAGTTACTAAAAATGGACAAGTATTCATGCCCAAAATGCGACAGCTTCAAAAGGAACTTCTTCCTTTGCATGACTCCCCAGCAAACCCAAACCTACTGGAACTTGGACTTAACATCTCTAAAGTTATCAACGACAAGTGGAACTACAATGATGTTCTACATACCATAAATCAATCCTGGACTCATGGACAAAGCTCTGGAAAACTATTTGATTACTTCCATCTGGAACTTCCACATCAAATGTTTCCCCGCGAACAAGCGATCTTCAACTATTGCATTTCTGACAAGGACTTGGACACACTCCAACTACAATTCACAATTCCGGTAATCAACCCACACTTGGTACTACTTGCCGCGGATCCTTTCAGACTTAGATGGGTAACCAATTCAACCCAACAATGCAATCTTAAATACACTGGCCCGCTGCATGCAATTTTAGACACCTCCAAAAATTGTATCTATCATACACGAATGGACACTCTGCATGGACACAACCTGATTTCTCTTCAACATCTACCCTGCCAACCAAAGCTGGATTTCTATGCCAATCGCCTGGCTTATCAGTATGCTGTCTGCAATAACCATACTGACGATGTTGACCCGACTCTTCTACAAGTGAAAATCTACAAAGGGAAATTCTATGTCTACTGCGCCACACTCAACATTACCATGGACAACAATCACACTCGGCCATGCCCGGACTTAGTCTTCACATTACCGTTGAGAGCAGCATTTACCATTGGCCATCGACATTTCAACAATCAAACAACGTCATACGATGCCACAGAGGACCTCCCTACAACACTTAAATCCGTACAATGGATTGTAGAGACTCCACCTACCTTGGACTCTGTTCTAGAAGTGACCTTAAGACCGACCTGGATTCCTATCAAATGGCTTGCCCTTACAATTGGATCGTTCTTCCTCTGCATCTATGCTTTACTCGGATGGATCATTTTCCGCAGCTGGACCATCTACTCACCTGCCAACCAGGAGGATGCGTACCTACCCAATGATCCTGCAAATCCACCTAATGTGATTCCCCCACAACAACCTATGGACCATCTCCCCCTCACAATACAGCCTAACAATCATCTACCGACTGATTACATGGAGATTTAACCCATACTTATATACCCCTTCACAACTCACAACTAACAATTAATGTGGAGAGCTGTCTTCAACACCCCTTACACCTTCTTAATTAACAATACAAACACGTTGAAGGCATCTCCCCAAGAAGGGTATTATTACCTATATATATAACATGTGTCACACACAACACACTACATAAACATCAATATATATAGTACATAACTCAACACACACGGGAATACACACACTACATACAACGTACAAATAACAAGCTGAGACATACAATATTCTCTAGCATTACAGAGAATATTCTTAAATATTATTTGTCACAGCAGTGATTTTAGTCGCTCACTTAAAATCACCCATCCTATCCTTTCTACAGTGACAATCCTCACAGTAACTCCTCGAAGAGGAGAGGATGGAAGTTTTATTGCTTTGACCTCAATAAAACATACACTCCATACAAAACACACACACACACAAGTACACACAAGTACATACTATATAATTCTTTGTTTTAACATTCAATCACTGTACCATTGATCTCAACCAATACCAAATACTAGCCTCAGTGCATTGAAGTGAAATAAAGAATCAGAACACGAAATACTGTGGACGAGGAAGGAGGCTAATTTATTTCTTTCCATATTCTCCATCATTTTTCATATACTCATAATTCCACCCAGTGGTTTATGGGAGTTCTCATTGTCTATTCCTATATCACGGAATAACAGGTCTTTGTACCCTTTCACCTATTCCCGTCCCCTCCTCCACAGTAAAGGAGTCTCATTCCGTAGGCCCCTAACGTAATTAGTGGTCACTAAGGAGCACCGAAGGAGATTGGGTTTTAATCAACCATCCAGTGACGTTTGCCGTACAACACCGAACCGTAAACGATAAGCAGTGGCCGAAGATCGAAGCTAGCTCTGAGGCTGTAATTTTCGTTACAGTCTGCAGTCCTAACCACTCACCCAAGCACGCCTGCTCACCTCCTACTAATACGCATACAGGGATCGTCCACAAATGACGTTATTTAAAAATTACCACTTTAGAGATCCCCTTTGTCATTACCTCAGGAATTAAGTAATCGAATATGTTTAACGTGAGATCTTACTAATATGCATACGGGGATGGTCCATAAATGACGTTATTTGAAAATAACCACTTTACAGATCCCCCTTGTCGTTAGTTTAGGAATTGAGCAATTAAATATATTTACCATGGGATCTTATTATTATTCATATAGGGATCGTCCATAATTGAAGTTATTTATAAATTACCACTTTAGAGATCACGTTAATTCGTATATTGCTTATTGATGGCGGGGAAGGCTTCATAAATTACGTCATTTGTAAATCGGGCAATACTCAAAAATTTTCTAGCTTTTTTTAACTGCATGCCAAGTACATCCGTATATGGCTCGTTGATGGTATGGGAGCCTCGATAAATGACGTCATTTGTTAATAATGCAGTTCTCAAAAATCTTTCAGCTTTATTTGACTACATGCTACGTACATTCGTGTATGGCTTATTGATAGTACGGGTGCTACGACAAATCTTGTATCATCTTTGAGCGTTACCTAAATTATCATGCTCCTTTGCAGAAGCTAAGCATCTACTTCGGGCCCGGCCCCGGTCGACAAATCCGGCGCGAAGCGCCGGATTTTTTTATCTTGAAAGATTGATTTTATTCTTGGTCGGTTTAGCTGCTAATTGCGAACAAACTGTAACTTTAATAATAACCAAAAACTATACAGCACTTCTCCATCGCTTTTCTGGGCGATTACAAGTTGATTTAATTCAAAAGCTTTAAAATTGCGACCTGTAGAGTGCGACCAACAGCCATGCGGACAGACAGACAGACAGACAGACAGACAGACAGACAGCAAACAACAGACCAATAGATGCGGGGGCAGGCCCGATGCTGAGCTTCAACGAAGTCACAAGATAATTTATGTTACGCTTAAACATGATATAGGATTTGTGGAAGCTTCTCTACCATCAATAAGCTATATACATATATTTATGACATGTGGTTAAAATAGACGGGGGTACTTAAAACTATAAAATGTGAAAGACGTCATTATATACGATCCCTAAGTATCTATCTATAGTATATTACAGAGTACGCCGATCGGAAACTGCCATAATTCGCAAAGTACAAAACGCACAAAAATACAATTGGCACCAAAAGATAAAGAATGACAAATTGCATATAGGGCAATGGTAACATGTAGCAAAAGTGGCAAAATGAACTAGAAAAACAAGAAGTTCCAAAACCGAAAAGAAGAATTCACGGGAAAAACAGGGGTCACATGAAGATAAACAACTTGCGAAGGAGGCAACGCAGGTAAGTCCGTAAGGTACCAAAAGAAGCAGAATTAATCAAGGACGAGAAATAAGGAGAGACACCAGTAGAAACGCAGAAAAGAAACATGTCAGCTCGGGGGCAAGGAACGGAAAAAGTGAACCCACGGCAGAACATAGAGTACGCCGTCCGGAAACGGCCATAACTTGCAACCCATGCAACGCACAAAACTATATGCAGGTAAATGTGGAACACGTATCTTCAAAAGCGGGAGACCGAAAATCGAAAAGTTGAAAACAAGGAAAAACGAGAGTCGCAGGAAGATTAACAACGTTTAAAATGCGGGGATGTAAAAATCGGAGGAGCGGCACCTGCTGGCTAAAATGAAAGGCCATAGAAACAAGCAGGCAGGAAAAAAACAACCGAACGAAATATTATTTTAATTATTTTAATAAATTACTTCGTCGCCAGGAAAAAGGCGGTCGAAACTTTTGAAACTTAAAACAAGTTTCCGCGCTAAAAAGGTGCCATAGAAATCAAGTGCGAGGGCACAGAGTAGGGGAACTGAAGGTGTCCCAGCTAGATATCGACCAACGACCGCGATAGGAAACGCCTGCCAAAAGCCTGAAAATACCGCAGAGTGACTAAGGTGGGTATGTTGCACCTGGGCTGAACGCCGAGTACAAGCGACAACGAAGAGAGAACTCCCCCGAGTGACTATCCCGGCTACTGTTGTAATTTGTGTACAAAGAACAATTGTTCTTTTCGTTTGTGATTGTGCTTCCACAATCACAACAACAAACTGGCAAAGTTGGATTGTGCACAATCAAAATGTAAAACAAGCATACAGGACGACATACAAGAACAAACCTAATTTTGTCAGTCGTCGGCACAGAGCTTCTTGTGTACAAACACAAGATGCGTGCCCTAGACAGCGTTACAGTGAAGACGCGCATCATCATGGGCATTCCGACGACGGTAGTTCCGAAGACAACGCTACCCAGCTCAATCCAACCGGCTGAGCCCGTCGCCGGGTGCTTCAAGGCACTCTGCCAGGGCCCGATCCCGCCAAGCCCGGGGCCGGTTGTGGTTCGCACTGAATTTTCGACCGAGCAGGATCTTCGAAAGCTGCATGACGCACAGCGCTAAAGGCCAAGAGCTAGATGATGCCCACGACGATGAATTATGCGCAGCAGCGGAGCAATACAAGGCGTCAGGAGCCACCTAGCGCACGCAAGGGGAAACACCTATCTCCCACAAGCTCCTCTTATATTTTATAAAAGATTTTTGTTTTTTCATTTTTTAAGAGATAAATGTAAAAAGTTTGAACAATTCAAAATTCGATGTACAACCAAAAGTGAATCATCAGTCGAATTCAGGTCGAAATTATTAAGGTTTAACTAAATTAGTGGTATTTTAACCAGATCTAAAATTCTGCCATGCCGTCAGCCATTCTGGTGCAGAAATCAACATAATAGGTACCTAATAAGAAGGACGGAAAACCTAGTGTCAACCCACCAATTTAACCTGTTGTTCTCTGTTTGGTAACAATGCCAAGCAAAAAAAGAACGCAAGTACCGCAAGAAAAGGAACAGCTAGCTGCCTTCTTTTTTCAACAACTGCAGCTTCTGAGTCAACAATTAACTTCGCAATTAACTTCACAGCTCAACTCAAAGCTGGAAAGCATCAAATTAGAATTTATCTCTAAATTTAAAGTTTTAGAATCTGACATAAACGGAAAATTAAAATTGGATGAAGAGTTAAACAAGTCAGCAAGACGGCAGGAAATCGTAACTGATTTGCTGAAAGTTAAAATAAGTGAGTTGGAGGAAAGATTACAAAAATCGGATCAAAGCCTGTGAAACCACGAAAGACCGAATATCAAAAAAGAGATTCTCATCACAGGACTCCCAGTCTTCTCATCTCCAACAGAGGATGCAAGTTCAGTGATCTTCAATACACTCAAAATTACAAATTTTGATATCATCAAAGCAGAACGAGTAAACAATAAAACGCAGAATAAACCACCACTACTTTTTTTCCAGCTAGCTGAATCGCAAGAATTATCTTCGATGCTAAGATGGAAGTCACAACTGAAGAACTCACTACCCTAAGTTCACATTCATTAGTGCCGAAGTAGAAGAAAACAAGAAATCCAAACAACTTACGGAACAATACTGGATCAAAAAACTGGACCTCTTCTTCAAGTCAGTCGATTACTCAGGATGCTACTCCTTTAAAGTGGATGGAGTTACTTACTCTAGCGATGGCAAAAACTTGATAAGGATAAATTGTAATCAATGAATTTTAACTGTTATTTATCCTATGAAGTAATATAAATTAATCTATAAAGCATTTAGTTAGTTAATTGTTGTTTCTTCTGGCTAGCCAATTTAGTTCAAAAATGTTTTTTTGTTATATTAAACTCAAAGCACATGGTGTGGGTACCGTCAAGGTAGGTCAAGGATAGGTCACTGTCTGGCAATAGATCTATGAATAGTGTGGCAGATGCAATGTAAGCAGTGCATAAGAAAACCCGTTTGTTCGTTAAAACAAATTCAAGTGAAGCAACTGTAACCCGATTCCAACGTAAGCGTATCATATTTAGATTTTCAGGGTTCAATTACTATTCACTAATCATTGTTAATCGACCGAACATAGCTAGGATTGTTGTGAATCTCCAAAAAATGAATAAATTAATTGATTTTGTAAATTTATACTGTCAAATAGAATTATAAAATGTATAAAATTTATGTATACTCATAATTAGTTTGTGCGCGATCATGCTGATTGTAATTAGAAATAATTTTCCCCTTGTCTTAGGCTAAGGTGCTATATATATTACCTGATAATCAAAACTCTGTAATCTCATTAAATCTGATTTGTGTGTGGGCCTTCGCCCGTAAATGCAATAAATCTATACTACTACTAATACAATACGAGGCGTTCATCGTGCCTACAGAGCCACCGCCGGCTTTTACCGCTGCCGCTAATCCTTCCGGCGACGATGACGATGTCGCTGCCGATGACGCCGGACCGTGCCCGCCGTCAGTCGAACCCGTTGTCTTTAAGTCCTGACGAGCTACGGAGGCCATGCTAGCGCAAAAACTCCCGAAGACCACCCGCAAGCCCAAGGGCCCAGCACCGCCGAAAAAGCCTCGCCGCGGATCCGAAAAGCAAAACTAACACTGCCGACGCTGCCCCTGCCGATGCCTCTGCAGTGTTACCCTCTATGTCTTTATTTTTATTCCTGTACCCTATCTTATGATTGCTTCCCTTATACTCATTGAATAAACTTTGTATCTCCCCTTGCCCTCTTTGTCTGTTAGTCCTGCCGCTGCCCTGCCGCCGGCAGGTGGGCCTGGGTTCTAGTATACTATATAGGTATATTTATGACATGTGGGTAAAATGGATGGGGGTACTTCAAACTATAAAATGTGGAGGACGTCATTATGGACGATCCCTGAATATCTATATACTATATAGGCATATTTATGACATGTTTTTAAAATAGTAGGACCTATGACTTCCCTGTCATTAGCTTAAACATTGCGTAAATGGCTATCTTTAACATGAGATGTCATTAATATCCAAGTAGGCCCATTGACCCTACTCATGATATCATTTATGGACGACCCCTAACCCATTTACGTACGCATGTCCAAAACATATCGTAATGAATAGGAATCTGTAAAATGGGGAGGAAGGGTAACAGTGATGCCCATAGATCTTACGCGGTGTGTTTGAACACACGAAAGTCCATGTAGAATTTGGAAGTTAGTTGGTATGCACGTTAATGTAACCTTACCGGAGCTGAGACTCGGGTTTTGCCTGTGAATAAAATGAAGTGTAAAAAATTTTGAGAGTTGGTCCATTTAACTGCTAATTGCAAATAACATACTGTATAGATGATACCCAAAAACTATACAGCACATCTTCATCGCATTTACGTGATTTAGGAATTTTTTTATTACAATTGATTTAAAATTACGACCTGTATCGTTCAACAATGAAAAGGGGGACAGACAAAACCATTTTATTAGATGCAGCTAAAGCTCAGCATCTAAAAAGGTATGAAGCACCCTGCAGGTACACTTTTAGTATGTACTTAAAGAAAGCATGGAGTAAATTAAATTATTAACTCAAATGCGATGTAGATGTGCTGTATAGTTTTTGGGTATCATCTACACAGTATGTAACCTATTTTAACTACCTGCAGTAAATATACCTACACAGTATATATATATATTTAGATGCTGAGCTTTAGCTCATTGTGCATCTAATAAAATGGTTTTGTTCGTCTTCCAAATGTTTGTCCGCATTCATTGTCGTACGCCACAGGTCGCAATTCTTAATCTTTTTCTTCCGAACAACTTCTAAACGATTCCAGATGCGATGCAGATGAGCTGTATAGTTTTTGGTTATAATCCATGGAGTAAGTTGTTTCCAAATAGCAGTTATGTAGACCAACTCCCAAAAACATTTCAATTTCTGTCTATTTTGTGTGTGCTTGTCTTTTCCACCTCTTTGTCGTATGCTAAAGGTCGCATTTCAGAACCGACTAAGGTGAAACAAATTTTATTCGACTCTAAATGCGATGTAGTTGTGCTTTATTGTTTTTGGTGTCAATTGGTCAAGTTGCTCCATCCGTAATTATCGGTGGAACGGAACACGAATCAGAATTTTTCATTTTTGTTGTGACTAAAAACGGTTACTCCATGCTTTCTTTAAGTACATACTAAAAGTGTACCTGCAGGATGCTTCATGTCTTTTTAAATAAATCAGGAATGCGGCCAAAATTTTCAAGTTTGTCTTGATTCGTATGAGTTTACCAGAGATTATGATGCACCCTGCACTCCTTCTTCAACATACCTAGAAAACAAAGATCAAGTCCAACCTTCTATATTTCTAGGCCTATAGGTAGGTACCTTACAGTAACGTATACATGGCTTTAGCTATGTAGGACTTAGGATGGTCCCTGAATGATGTCCGGCAAATTATCATTTATTTACGACTGCCCCACTAGGAAGTCAAACGTACATTAACACAACTTCAACGGACACAGTTAATATGGAGTGTCACCAACACCCAATCAGCACTAACGCTGACATCGTACAGGACGATCTCCACAGCGTTACTCATTTAACTTTAATGTGGAAAACCATAAAATACATTACATGACGAACATAGGCAAGTACTATGGCATTCGTACTTATAGCGTTAAGTGCATCATACTCATAATTTTCATATCAAGGGTCGTCCATACCTAATGTAATTCAAATATTACCATTTTTAGGATCCCCCATTCATTAATTAAATAATTAGGTAAACGAATATTAACATCACGTCGGATGTTACTAATGGGCATGCAGGAGGGATCGTCCATACACTACATCATTTAAATAGTACTAATTTAAAGATCCCCCTGGCATTTGTTCAAAACTTAGGTACATAGAATTCTTTAACATCGGATGTTACTACTATACATACGGGAGTCGTTCATAAATGACGTCATTTAAATATCAGTATTTTAAGTATCCCGCCTGGCATTAGTTCTTAAATTAGGTGAACGGGCATTTATATCATGAAATGTTACTAGTATGCAAATTGGGGTCGTCCATAAATGACGTCATCCAAATATCTATCTTTCAAGGATCCATCGCGCATTATTTCAAAAATTAGGAAAACATATTTGGAACACCGGATGCTACATATATGCATACGAGGAGGTCCATAAATGACTTTATTTAATTATTATCATTTTAAGGATCCCCCACTCATAAGTTAAAAAATTGATTGAATGAATATAAACATCAGGTCCGATGTTACTAGTATGAATACAGGAATCGTCCATAAATTACGTCGTCTAAATTTTACTCATTTAAGGATCCCGCTGGCATTAGTTCAAAAATTAGGTGCATAGATTTCTCTGACATAGGATGTTACAACTATACATACGGTGATCTTTCCCAAATGAGATCATTCAAATATCACAATTTAAGGATCTCACTACTTCAGAAATAAGAATATGTTATAAACACCAGATTGACCGGATTTAACAAGTATACATACGAGAATCGTTTATAAATGACATTATCCAAGTATGGTGATTTTAGGGATCTCCCTTTCATTTTTTGAGACCACAATATAAATAAAATTAAAAATTTAGGTAAAATAAGTAGAAGTGGAGTTAGTCGTTGTCGTAATTTGAGCGTTGCCACAATAGAGTTCTACTCCTTTATTAAAGCAAATATTCGCTGATAGCTCAGCATCTACTTCGGGCCACCAGTAGACAAATCAGGCGCTTCGCGCCAGATTTTAAGCCACAAACAAAATGAAAAAATATGATTCTTGTTCCGTTCCACTGATAATTACGGATAGAGCAACTTGACCAATTGTAACCAAAATTTATACAGCACATATAAATCGCATTTAGGGTCGAATTCAATTTGTTTCACCTTGGTCGGTTTTGAAATGCGACCTGTAGCATACGACAAAGAGGTGGAAGGGACAAGCACACACAAAATCGACAAAATTGACATTTTTTTGGAAGTTGTCCACACAACTGCTATTTGGATAGAACTTACTGCATGGATCCTAACCAAAAACTATACAGCTCATCTACATCGCATCTGGAAGCGTTTAGAAGTTGTTCCAAAGAAAAAGATTAAGAATTGCGACCTGTGGCGTACGACAATGAAAGCGGACAGACATTTGGAAGACGGAGAAAACCATTTTATTAGATGCTCAATGAGCTAAAGCTCAGCATCTAAATATATATATATACTGTGTAGGTATATTTATTGCAGGTAGTTAAAATAGGTTACATACTGTGTAGATGATACCCAAAAACTATACAGCACATCTACATCGCATTAGAGTTAATTAGGACGTCGTTTGAACATGATTACTTTAAAAATACGACCTGTAGCGTACAACAATGAAAAGGGGGACAGACACACAGACACACAGACGGACGGACAAAACCATTTCATTAGATGAAGCTAAAATTTAGCATCTAAAAATAAGACGGACAGTGGACCGACTCGGTCAAGTAGAGCACTACTGCTCCTGACAGTAGTGACACTATAAACTGCACTTATCTTTTTGGAACATTTACATTATCTAGTATTCTAAGTAGGTTACCGTATTTATAGTATGTGAAGCTTTCTTGGCTGTGTCTTCTGATTCTGACTCTAACCCTTGCTTGGTCCAGCTCCACTAAGTCGCTAGGCAAAATGTTGAAGCGGTTCCAAACTCTAAGTTTGGAACAGAAGAATGAAATTGTGCAAAAGCTAAAAACCCACAAGCAAATTGAAATAATAAAAGATACGCGTTTAAGTTCCAGTGTTCAACACTTACTGTTGAGGAAATGACTGAGGAAACAATTTTCAACAGTATTATTCAATGCACTATTCAATGCAATTAACTGTCCACGGACAAGATTGTAAATATTTTATTTCTTTACTAGAAATAAAATCTTAATTTTTTTAATGATAACTGAAGTCCGCTTTAAGACGAAATCCACTTAAACGCTTCAAAAGGAATTCGGATATAAGGGGAAAATTAGGTCAGTCCTGCGGAGTCCCTTTTAAGTGAACTTAACTGTATAAGAATGCTAATTTGGGTAACGTCAGGAAGAACTGACTGTAAACGGCTAGGTTATATTCCCCCCTCGGCCGCCGGAAAACATCCCTTACCGGCCTGGCAATCACTTATCAAAGAAACCCCCCAGTTCCATGGGCGTCAGCTCAAATTTAACCTATTAAATAATAAAAATATTATAATAAACACAAAATACAGGTTCATGATCTTTCTATAAAATGAACGCGATCATCGTTAGGACAGGCCCTACTGCATTTTTGTTCCTACCTATCTACTTAATTTACCGGAAATTTCACAATTTTGAAATGCTTGTCCAATTATCAACGTGCGATATACCATTAGAAAGGTAATAACGAGTAGATTTAAAATACCGTTAAAGGGAAAAGTTAATCGACAAACGTTCGCCATTTGTTTTTAAAAAACCGATACTTTTTTTAAAAATTACGCCTAAAATTGTATGTGTGCGTCGAAAGTCTAAAACAAAATGCCTGTTTTCCTAATTTTTAAAGGGTTTTAAAATAATATATCACGCATTACCATCAGTCAGTTTTGACAAAAAATTATTTAAGTTTTTTAATTACAATTAAATATTATACATGATCTGAGCTGTCACACTAAAAGTAAGTTAATTAGATTTGCTCATTCCTTTCGGTTTAAAGGGTGTATCGTTTATGTGAAATTCCATTTAATAACATGTTCAAAGTTGGATTTTAAGATTTTGGGGGAAATCCAAAAAAATAGTTTAATGATTGTTTTTCTAATTTGTTTTTAGCTTCTGTTCTTTAACGGCTCCCCATGGTGTTCAAAAACAAAGGGCGAAAGCCCCTTGTTTATCTACTTATAGTACGCACGAACGTACAGTAACTATACGTACGTACGTTTTAAAGAAAAAACCTGTGATTACCAACTTTAGACATCTTTTCTTTACCCAACGGGTAGTAACAGAATGGAATAATCTTCCAAGTGACGTGAAAAGTGACAAATCAGATTTATATTCAGTGAACTCGTTTAAAAATAAGTTAGATAAGTTTAAAGGATGGAGTTTTGGCAAAATCTCCGAGTGACTCAAGTTTCAAAAGTGTTTAAATAGTGACAACCAGGTTTTCAAGAGACTTGTTTGAAATCCTTCAGGATTCTTCCCAGGAAACATTTATTATTCCTACCTATCTACATAATTTACCGGATTTTTGAAAATTCTGCAATACTGGACCGATTTCATCGAGCCATATATCATTGGAAAGCTAATCGCCAGTAGAATTCAAATTTAGGAACCCGCCTCCATTATAACAAAACGTTTTCAAAATAACGGTCTTTTAATTTTTAAATGCCGCCAAAAATGTGTTGCGTGGGTCACAATCAAAAAACGAAAAAAAAGGTCCCTGCTTATTTTTGAAGAGCTTTCCAATGATATATCACTCGACACAATCCGTTAAATTTTTTTAATTTGCAATTATGTTATTTCGAAACCATTTAAAAACTAATAACAATCGTGCGTGCACACCATGTTCATTATCTTTGGCTAATTGTTACCGTTCCAAAAATATATCACTTTAGGGTTATTTTATTGACTTACCGGTCGAAATCTTGAATTAACGCAATATTAAATTTATTAGCGGGAAATTCAAAAATTGGAATTTTGAATTTTTGATATTGTATTACAGAAGTTGATTATACATAAGGTAGATAAAATAACCAAAAACACATTGTGCGGCCTAATTGCTTCTTTTAATTTAAAACATGTAAATTGAAGCTAAAATTTGGCGGCAAATTCAAAATGATTAATTTTGCTGTTAAGGCTATTAAGTTATTTACATTTAATTAATTACACTCGCTCCACGCCGTCCACTGCATACCGATTTTAGCATTAAAGAGTAATACCCCATATTACTGTTAAGGCTACCAAAAAACAAGGGCTTTAGCCCTTGTTTTTATTATTATTATTATTACGAATTTACACAAATTTTTGATTGTTTAAGTAGTTTCAGTGCATCAATAAGTTGCACACATGTAAGCAAACTTTTACATGCAACGTCCATTTATACACAAGGCTACTTTGCGTTTTCCTGAAAACCAGAATTAAAATTGTTGTTGTTAGAAAATTTATATATATATACAGGCTTTAAGGAGGTATTTAGTGTTGTGACTTGTTCACAAAGAACAATTGTTTTTCACTTTGTGATTGTTCTATCACAATCACAATCACAAACTACCAAATATTGATTGTGCACAATCACAAATTCTGAACAAACATTAGGAACAAACCAGAACTAACCACACTACTAGTTACCGTGTGGTTTATATGAAGTGGAACGCAATTTTTGACAACTAATCAAATGAAATTAATTTCATTAATGCAATATAAAAAAGGTAGTCCATAAATGATGTCATGAAAATCTTCACTTGTTTAGGGCCCCCTTGCATACATACATCCAAACCTCAACATTACACAGTATCAATATCAAACTACACCCCTCACCCTGCAGATTGTGTTACTTAATGACAATCCCATACGGGAAACGGGACCGGGCATAAGAGGCGTCAAGTAATTTGTTGGTGAGAAAATTTTACCAATCCATGTGGCGATAACATTTAGAGTGAGTATATTTCCGTAATTCATGTAACGTCGTTAGTTGACGACCCCAATATGCAATGAATAACTCTTACTAAAAATAGGCTTTTTAGATGCTGAGCTTTAGCTCATAAGCATCTATTGAAATGGTTTTGTCCGTCCGTCTGTCTGTCGCTCTGTCTGTCCCAATGTCTGTAGGTCGTACGAGAACGGCCGCAGTTTTCAACCTAATTTCTTCAAATATTTTTTTAACGCTACAAAAAGCGCCCGCGCAGTGCTGTATAGTTTTTGGGCGAGATCGCATGAATAGTTTTTGCACAGTTACCAGTTACCTGGAGCAACTTTCAATATTTTTTTAACTTTTTTTTCTCTCAAAGAAAAACCAGCCGTTTGAATTACATTAAAATTCAAAATTACCTCCATTTCTAGGTACGTACGTGGTAGACAAGGACAACGTCGCTTAGGGGCCAGACACAAATGACTTCATTCAAGTTGAGGGTGGGTAAATTAAAACAAGCCACTCACATGGGATCTTACTAATATGCATACAGGGATCGTCCATACATGACGTTATTCAAACATTACCATTTTAGAGATCCCCTTTGTCATTGGTTTGGGAATTCAGTAATGAAATATATTTACAATGGGATCTTACTAGTATGCAAACAGGGATCGTCCCTACATGACGTCATTCAAACATTACCATTTTAGAGATCCCCTTTGTCATCAGTTTAGGAATTTAGTAATGAAATATATTTACCATGGGATCTTACAAGTATGCATACAGGGATCGTCCCTACATGACGTCATACCACTTTAGAGATCCCTTTTATTATTAATTTAGGAATTGAGCAATCAAAAATATTTAACATGGGATCTTACTAGTATGCATACAGGGATCGTCCCTACATGACGTTATTCAAACATTACCACTTTAGAGATCCCCTTTGTCAATAGTTTAGGAATTTAGTAATCAAATTTATTTACCATGGGATCTTACTAGTATGCATACAGGGATCATCTCTACATGACGTCATTCAAACATAACCACTTTAGAGATCCCTTTTATTATTATTTTAGGAATTGAGCAATCAAAAATATTTAACATGGGATCTTACTAATATGCATACAGGAATCGTCCATAAATGACGTTATTTAAAAATAGCTACTTTAGAGATCCCTTTTTTCACTAGTCTAGGAATTAAGTAATTGGATATATTTAACATGGGATATTACTAGTATGCATACAGGGATCGTCACTACATGACGTCATTCAAACATTACCACTTTAGAGATCCCTTTTATCATTAGTTTATGAATTGAGAAATCAAATATATTTAACATAGGATCTTACTAATATGCATACGGGGATCGTGAATAAATGACGTTATTTAAAAATTACCACTTTAGAGACCCTCTTTTTCATTAGTTCAAGAATAAGGTACTCTGATATATTTCACATGAGATCTTAATAATACCCATACGGGGATCGTCCATTACTGAGGTTATATACATACTACCATTATAAAGATCCCCTATGTCATTAGGTTATGAATTATGTAAACGAATATGCTTAAAATAACAGACAACTACTTACGCATTGCCTAAATTGAATGATGTTAAAAATGGGTGTCCAGAACGTCATTCTATTGATATACACACTTGGTTCTGAACGTAGGTGCTTGGAGCAGCAGAGCTTTTACTTAGCCCACTGGTGCCAACATAGCTCGCACTCAGCCCGTTTTCACTAGCGGTAACTGCTTCAGGTTAAGTTAGGACTTTGTTAACCGTACTACAAAAGCAATTTTTTCAATGATGAAATCAACTTGCTGTAAGCTCAGCATCTTCGGGCCCACGGTGGACAAATCCGGCGCGAAGCACCGGATTTTTAATTCCAGTTATCAGTTCAAACTACCAAATACATTGGCCATCGGCTGCTACTTTTACGGGCGGTATGTTATAAATATAGGTATTCCTCATATAGAGTTTACTCAATTCATGTCGTGCGTACTGCGTATGCATTTCAGGCATGCTGGTTCATTTTCAAATTTGAAAATCCATTTCTTCTTCCAACCAATCAATCTTCTTCTCGCATCACGACGCCTCACGTTCGACATTCGACGTCCGAAGGAAAAGTGAAAAGTAGAAAATTTTGGCAAATGGATAACCAGAATGGAGAAACGGAGTAAGAGCGTGGTGACTCTTCGGCTTCCCAATTCCAACTTTAAGTTCAAAAATTATTTATTGATTGAAGTGAGTTTATTTCGAATCAACCTTGTAAAGTTTCTCTTTTAAAACTTACTAGTACTTATCGAAGTCAATTTTATGTAAATAAAATTAAACAGCTTGGATTTTACACAAGTTTATATTAGTATTTATCTAACTTATTGTCTATCAATATTTTACCAATGTGGGTGTTGATATATCATTTTTTATGATGTAGTTAATGACTCATATAGTTGCAAATGTAGATTAGCTTGATCTACTGGGGCCGGACACAAATGACGCCACCCATCATCATCAAGCTTTGGGACCCACCCACCCCTATAGGTGAGGCTTTTAACATTGCGTTAAATGGGGCGCTTTTTGGGACCCGTTCACTATAATGGATGGCGCCATTTATGTCCGGCCCCTAGTACTGCGTCAATTTTTCAAATATCAGCAATCTTACATATTATATTTAATAAATGGTTTTTAAAAAATTCAGAGCTAATTGGCTTGATTTTTATGCCATTTAAATCATATAATTGGATTGTGCACAATCACAAACTTTCACAATCACAATCTAAGGTTATTGGGATGGATTGTGCACAACTCAGTTTGTGCACAATCTTGTATCCAAAAATCACAATATTCACAAACAATTGTTAACATTTCACAACACTAGGAGGTATCATGGGTTGACATGAATTTACTTAATTCATGTTGGATGGATACGCAGTTCTTAGTAAGGGTTTCCTTCGAGCGGTTTTTATTAGTGCTTTATATCCTATTCATTAGTTAACGCTAGGAAAATGCGAATTCTCCAGTAGCAAAGTTATTGTTGTTCTGTAGGAATAAGTCTGCAAAATATAGTTATATTATAAAGCTTGATTAATAGTCACTAAGTCAGCGGAGGTTCTTTTGGACATCTAATTGTTCGGGTGCGCTTAGATTTGGATGTACTATAGGTAATTATTTAAATTCTGACCTTTATTTAACCAAATCTTCTGTCGATACCGTTGATTTCTGCAGGGATTTTTCCTTTGACGTACTGGCTTAGGCTAATCTACAAGTTCATAAAGTGACTCGGCTCCTCGTGTAAGATCCTTTTCAAGTAGTTTGTGTGATATTATATTCACCGGCCTAATTATTTCTTGAAAAACAAGGGCTATAGTCCTTGCTTAATGATAGCCTAAACTGTAAGGCTAGGCAATTTGAATTTTACAGTAGAACTAATATTTGAAATTTTACACCAAAACCAGTATTGAATATTTTGAATTATTTTTGGTTGTCTTATGAAGAAGGAGTGAGCAGAATGTGCGGGAATCCGTTAGCAGCACACACCAGAAGAAAGTTACATACTACATTATGTGTAATCAATTTCTTTAAGAAAACTGAAAACCAAAGTATCAGGTTTCAATTTGTTTGAATATCCCGCCAGACATTAATATCCAAATTTCGATCGGATACTCGATATATAAAGCATACCAATACCATTCAAACGGTAACGATTGGGGGAATCTAATTAAATTGTAGTTGCTAGTGCGATTGTGAATAGTTTTTGAATGATTTTGGAAGAAACGATTTTAACGAGTGACATGTCATTTGAAAGCTCTTAAAAACTAGTGAAATCCGTATTATTGTATTTCACTGAGTCCATACCGCGTTTAGCGACTTTTAAAACAAATATATATCTGTTTCAACAAAATCAGAAAGTTTTGCAATCGCGCTAAGCGCGTTTCGATATTCTGATTCTACTAATCATTGTAATAATTACCTGTCGAATGGCACATCTCTCACTAGTAGTAACATAATTTCCACTCGATTTCCAGATGAAGATCACATTAGGAACCAAGACCGTTGTATCAAATTTAATAATAATACTAGCAGTACCGTACGGTGTGATATATTTTGACCGGTGTATCAAGTTGACCGTAGAAGACTTGACCGTCTCAAGCCTGTGCTTTAACATTACACAGCTTAGCGTTATTGCTTGGCCTCATGAATTTGACCCATATATCAAGATGGCCGTTGCAAGCCAGGCCGTAAGCCGGTGTAAGCGGCCTTTAATAATAATAATAATAATAATAATAATATTGGTTTCCGGGCAGAATCCTAAGGATTTGAGATAAATCTCTTGTTTTCCCGGTATCACTTTATTCATTCTGCGCAACTCGAATCAGTTGTTGTGTCCTTAAAGTTCCATCCTCTGTACTCATCCAAATTATTCTTGAACTTATTAACACTAATAGTTGCTCATTTATCAGTCCTGCTATTCTTCACATGACTAGGGAGCTTGTTCCACTCAGGCATTATACGGTTTGTGACGAATTGCATTCGTTTTGTCGTATTATTTGATTGTCGATATTTCAGGGATGGAGCTTGATGTCCTTCGTTGTTCCAATCAAAAAATTCCGATGGGTCGATATCATACAAACCATTAATAATTTTATATACTTCGATTAAGTCCCCGCGTAGTCTTCTCTCGTGCAAGGTGCGAATTTGATGCACCTTGAGTCTTTCGCCATATGGTTTATTTGCAAGTAAAGGAAGTATTCGTGATGCTAATTTTTGCACTTTTTCATATTCGTCGCAATCCTTTTTAGATGCTGAGCTTTAGCTGCATCTAATGAAATGGTCAAGTCCGTCCGTCCGTCTGTCTGTCTGTCTGTCTGTTGGTCCGACGCTACAGGTCAAACCAATAAAGCGATTGTCTTCGAACAAGTTGTATGTTATTACAAATGCGACCGGGCAGGTCTGTATTGTTTTTTTACTTTGGTCGGACTGCCCATTTCTTCACAATTAACAGTTAACTGGACCCATGTCCAAACTCAGAAAAGTAAGCTTTTCAAAAACGGATAGGTAAGTGTAAACAAATAGAAAATGCATGTACATACCACGTAATTTTAAAGTTCTGCGCGGCGAATACAAGTGTATCTTATAGTACAGACCCCATCATTCTCAGCTACAGTTTTCAATGGTCTGTCGTCGTCGTCTGCTACGTCAGACACGCTGGGAATAGGGTATACATATTCGGTGTATAGGTTAAAGATATTCAGGGATCGTCCATAATGACGTCCTTTAAATATTGAAGTTTATTGTTATGGATATTCAGTATATAGGTTATACATATTCAGGGATCGTCCATAACGACGTCTTTCAAATATCGAAGTTTAATGTTATAGCTAATCAGTATATAGGTATACTTATTCAGGGATCGTAAATAATGACATCCTACAAATATCAAAGTTTAAACTTATACATACTCAAAATATAGGTTATAAGTGTTCAGGGATCGTCTATAATGACGTCCCACAAATATCGAAGTTTAATGTTATAGATATTCAGTATATAGGTTACACATATTCAGGGATCGTCCATAATGCCGTCTTTCAAATTTTAAAGTTTGATGTTATAAATGTTCAGTATTTAGGTTATATATATATTCAGGAATCGTTTTTAATGACGTCCTTCAAATATCATAGTTTTAAGTTCCCCCTTCACAACTTTAAATTTGTTTTAAAAATATTTTAACAGCACGTCATGAAAATAAATATACAGGTGAGAGATATAGAAGGATCGTCCATAAATAACGTACTTAAAATATCATAGTTTCAAGTACCCCCTTTACAACTTTAAATTTGTTTTCAAAATATTTTACCTTCATGTCATGAACATAAATATACATATGATAGATGTTCAGGGATCGGCCATGATTGACGTCCTTTAAATATCATTTTAATCACCCCTATTTCCAAATTTATTATTTTTTTAACAACATGCAACGTACTTCCATGTATGGCTTATTGATGGTAGGAAAGCCTCCATAAATGACGTCATTTGTAAAATAGTGCAATGTATAAAAATGTTTCAGCTATATTTAAATACATGCTACGCACATTCGTATATGGCTTATTGAAGGAAAGGGAGCTTTCATGAATCTTATATCATCTTTTAGCGTAACGTAAATTGTCTTGCGATTTAGTTGAAGCTCAGCATCTACTTCGGGCCCGCCCCCGGTCAAAAAATCCGGTGCGAAGCGCCAGATTTTTAAGGAATGGGAACACTATGGAATTACTATACTCCAGCTTAGTTTTCACAAAAGTCACAATCAAGTTTTTTAGTCCATATGGGTCGAGATGTTTAAATTTTCGTTTAATTTGAAGGCAAACTAATCTTGCATTTTTTGTTGATTTTGCACAGTGCTGGGTGGACTTCAATTCATTGTCTATATACACTCCAAGATCTCTTTCGCAATCAGAGCTTTGCTGTATTCCGTTATTTGTACTAGGAATGCTTTATTCGAAACTTAAATATGTAGGTTGATCCGTAATGGACTTCTATGGTTAGTGTTACGAAGACTGCTAAAAATGTAGTTAACGTTGGGTCTTAGTTGCTCAAAAAGCTATTGTAGCTAACTTAATCGAGTAACACGATCCGGCTTTGTGGCCGAGGGGAGTTTTGTCTCTGTCCTCGATACCTCCGCGGTTTCTTTTTGATCCGTTAGAGCGAATCCTTAGCCGGTAGCGTACTTGCGTCTCGTTGCACAGAAGTTAGTGTAGTGGAAATGCTTTGTGGGGGGAGGTGTGTGAGAACTGTTTGTGCGCAACTAAGGGGAAGTAGTGTACGTTTCCGTTCATACGTGTGTAGAGACGTAGACGGCGTGCTCACAGCAGGCTAACAGCTATTTCTTCGTGCGGTAGCATAGTTGCAATACCATTCAGCTGACCATACATTGTGCCCTTCATTCCAAAGCATCTGCTATTACTTTCATGCTGCGTCCATATACGTGATGTAAGTGCGTGGGGCATTCGGCATTGGGTGTACTCGTTTGTACTTTGACTGGTCATCAAAAGAACATTCAGGTTCAAATACCTTTTGCCCTGGTCCTCCGCAAGGGAAAAAACTGAAAAGTAAACTAATAAATACTAGTACATACATTTATGAAGCCTGAAGTTTTTAGAACAGGTGGTAATATAATTATATCAGTAGTTCTAGTAAAACCACAACAGCAAGTAATACAAAATATCTGTTATGATTATTACACAAAATCATTTTGATTTATTTAGTGGAACTTAATTTTGTAGCTGCTACAGAATTACATTTTAATAGCATGCCACAGTAAACGAATTCAGTATTCAGTTAATGTGTAGTGTAGTGTAGCAATTATGCAATTTTGTGTTTAAAACCTGCCAATTAGCAGGATTTAAACACAAATTTGCATAATTTTTTTCAAATAATTTTTGAAAATTCGGTTTTTGTTCTGTGACCTCAGTTCACGGAAACAAAACGCTAGCTTCGTCATTACGTCATAATGTAGCCTATTGCTTGATTCAGTTTGAACGTAACCAAATGTAGAAAATGCTCACTTCGATGATCCGTTTGATGAGAAGCAATTGTACATTTATTTATTATATGCCAACATTAAATTCAAATTCTTTTCAATTTACCACTTTATACCAGTAGTGGCTAGTATGTCCCAAAGTGTCACATAAACAGTATTTACCGCCCCTGGTATTAACCGGTATTTGCCATGGTATACACCACAGTGGTATTTACCACTTTAAATCCCTGCTCGGTTGTCAATAGAGAAACAGTACTTCTGGGGGTAAATAGAGCAATTTGAAAATGGAGGATTGACTCGCCCTCAACCTGCCCAGAAACACTATTCATTCGGAACTGTGGACCGCTAGATCTACTAAGGCGTCGTCCATGTATCTCGGATACAAAATGGGGGGGGGAGGGGGTTTGAGTGCCTGATACTTTTGTATACTATAAAACGGAGGGGGGAGGGGAAGTACGAGCACTTGATCACGGATACAACAGAAATTACTCAAATCACAAGGAAATAGTTCATGATTACTTATTTAATCTTTGACTCACCTATACATAGTAAATCTAAATTATATTCAATAGCTAGTAGTATCAGACTTTCAAGTTTAGCTATAGTGAGGCCATTTACATTGATATGCAATACCTTAAACCCCTTGAAACTTGACAGAACAGACTCATTAATACTTAAAGTACTACGCTCAAGTACACTACCTACCACAGAAAAATTAGAAGTATTAAGGTAATCAGACGATGGAAATAAGCACTGCATACAATAATTCAAATCACCGAAATTACTCAACTGGTCAACTACAATGGCAGTACTGCAACCACTACAAACAACTTCAATTCCATCTCTACTACACTCTAAACATTCCCAGTCTAAAATATTGTCACTATGAATGCCCTCAAGAGTAAATGAAGTACATACAACATGGAACTTCTTATTGCAACTACTACATACTACAACTGACTGATTCCTACCTAGCCTCTTCCTACACATATTACACTTATCCGCCATGATGCAAGCAATGATAATAAATAATATTATAAGCTATGTAGTACTAGAGTCAGTAAGTAATACATAAACAACTTATCGGTCAAAGAGTTACATAAATAGCCCTAGGCGGAATTAAAAATACTGGATTCAAAATAAATAAAATAAATTAAACAAATTTAAGCAAAATAACTCATATGTCAGACTTTGCCGAAAGATGGAGAATAAAATCTAAAAATATGTAACCCGGGAGGACAGTACGGGATATTTGAACCTAGGGTGGATCTTAGGTCCATCTGACATATTGCACCGAGCGGGATTTGAACCTGCATCCTGCCGCTAAGAAACGGTCTAAAATAGGAAATACGGTATTAAAGTTTATTACGTGTTAGTAAAACAGTTTGAAAAAAAATTTAGTTAAAAATGGGGGTACTTTTAACTTAAATAATTGAAAGACGTCTTTATGGAAGATCCCTGAATATCTATAACTAATGTAGGTATGTAACTTTATAACGTGTTGGTAAAACTGGTTGGAAAAAAATTTAAAGTTAGAAATTGGGGTTCTCTTAACTATAATATTTGAAGAACGTCATTGTGGACGATCCTATCGATATCGATAACCTATATAATACTGAATATTTAACTAGTAACTAGTAAGTATAACATATTACCTGCGTGTATGACGTAGCAGACCACAGACCATTGAAAACTGTTGCTGAAATTGGTTAGGTCTGTACTACAAGATGAACATACTTGTATTCGCCGCGCAGAACTTTAAAATAACAAATATGCACATGTAGATTTCCATTAGTTTACACGTATCCCCTCGTTTTTGAAAAGCTCACTTTCCTAATTTTTGACATGGGTCCATTCAACTGTTGATTGTGAAGAAATGGTCAGTCCGATTACAGTGAAATAACAATACAGACCTGCCCGGTCGCATTTGTGATTTTATACAAGTAATTTCAAGGCAACAGAGTTGCCGGTTTGACCTGTAGCGTGGGACCAACAGACGGACAGCAGACGGGCCGACGGACTTGACCATGTTATTAGATGCTTAAGCTCAGCATCTAAAAAGCGATCACTAAATCGAATCCGACGGCAGTATTTTCACGACAGTGCAAGATTTACTTATTAATCTTTACTTTGTATTCAATTTGTTTTAAATTATTTGTAATATCCCAGGAAGTTTTTATTTTTGTATGGTATTGCATGGCATCTTACCATTTTTAATGAACTTCAATAGTTGAGCTTTTCACTGTCTTATTATCTCCTATCTTGTAACTAGGCATTTTGTACCACGTCAGCATACAGAATAGAATTTTAGCGAAGAATTTTTAGGCACTTGGGAGCAACAGTCTAGTAATTACATATATTTTACAAACTTTAAACTTTGATGTAATGTATACTGAGTCTTTTGAGCTACCCTTGATGGAGGTTAGTGTTAAGTTTTATTTTTTGAATAAAGTTTTCTTTCTCTCTGATAGCAATTATTAACTTTTAAGAATATTATGATCAGCTCTTTTTCCAATATCCTTTTCTAGGGTTTTAAATTTAAATTTTATGTTTCACTAAGCAGATCTCGCTTAAGGTTTAATAAATTTTAGATTGAATTCGATTTGTGAGTAAAGCATCTAATGAATCATCAGTTGATATTATAACAATGTGCACCTTTGCATCTTAAATAAGGGTGCGGGGGAAAACGTCCCGGGTTACTGCTTGGGGGGAAAATGTACTGGGGGATAATGTCCGCGGGGGAAAATGTCCGGGGGAAAGATCTCCAGAGGGAAAATGTCCTAACACCATTAATAGTGCCTTTGTAGTACTTAATGGTACTACCTGTTTCTGTTACACGATCATTTGGCGATGTATTATTTAAAATATTGGTTAAGCGCCTCAGCCTCAGCAACTGTTAAGTAAACAAAAACATCAAAAGTAGTCTTATTTAAATGCCAAACCGTAAATGCCGTAACTGCAAATATCATGTAGTGATGTGTAAGAAAATCAAGCTTTTTTTATTCTTTATTAGGTATCATACAACAAGGGGCGTGGACTCTCCCCGACTCCAGCAAGCTGTTCCGAATATCAATTTATCAAAGCTAAAAATATGTTTCCCGCAGTGTCTGCTGCTGATCTGGCACATTATGATTTTAGTGCTCGGGAAAATGAAATCAAGTGGAAGAGTTTATTCATTAGCGGACTAAAAAAGGTTATTCTAGTTTGTGTTATTATTGAAATCTATAGATCGTAGATATTTTAATTCTTAAACTATATTTCTCGATTCTTGATATGTGTTAGGGCGAAAGTAAAAGGGCATTTATTTGATAAATCAAGGCGTATACAGTAAAAAATGGCTGACAAGGAAATTACTTACTATACTTCCTCGGGATATGAAAAAGCATAGCCAGAAAGGTTTCCTTGGGGCTCAGTAAGAACGAATAGAGCGGTATCTCGAGTGCATTTTGCGCGGTGCTTCAGAGCAGCCCGCCAAAATTTAAAAAAAAAACTGAATTTTACAAAGTTTGCCACGCTGTAACTCCTGTTAAGTTTATGTATGCTATTAATGCATGATAATAAACTGTACCTTCATCGTTTAAGGTTACGATGAAATAAGATGTTGCTTGGCTTTAGTGACATTTATTGTACATATGAAAAGGTTGACAACTGGAAGAGTATATCATTGAATGATACAATTGCAAGCTATCTCGTGGTCAATCCCAGCTGTGTACTGCCGATCCACAGTCGGGAGAAATCGCACTGAATGATACAATTGCGAGCAGATCTCGTGGTTAATCTCAGTGAGTGACTGACTTACATTTCGTTGGCGTATTTATATCGATCTGTGACGTGACTGTTAGTGACGTCTATTACACTATTGTTATTAAAACATCGAATGTGACAAAGTAATGTGCCAACTGCACATGTGTGCAAATGTATTTACATTTCTATGAACTGTCAATACTAAATGACACTTCCGCTATTAGAATGAAATGTGCAACATTCTCATTCTAACACTCCTACAGTTTTAGTCTGATTTCAAGAAAACTTGCAGTTTTGTGATGTTTAGACTTTTATCTACCAAGTAACTTCTCGAAATTTTTAATTTCGATTTTTTTATTTTTTTTTAAAAATTAATAAAATGTCGTACTTTTCAGACCTCATTTTTAATTAAGGTTTTTTGAAAAAAGAATAAAAAGTCGAACTTAACCAGAAATAGGTTTTTAGATAAAAATATAAAAATCACAAAACTGCAAGTTTTATTGAAATCGGACACAAACTGTAGTTGTTACAGGACGGCAAAATTTATAAAACTCTGTTTTCTTTTTATTTTGGCGAGCTGCTGCTGAAGCACGGCGCCAAATACACTCCAGTTACCACTCTATTCGTTCTTACTAAGGCCCAAGAAAACGTTTCTGCCAATGTTTTTCCAGATCCGGAGGAATCATAGTAAGTGGTTTGCTTGTGAGTTAATATTAAAATGTAATTTCATCGTTACTTACCTTTATTTTAACATGACGCTACACCATGGTAGAATATATTAACTTCACATTCGTATATTGAAACTATACCGTGCGACAAGCTCAAGTGACGAATAAGAGGTTTCCAACTTCCACCCCCTTCCCCATGAGGGGCTGAGGGGTAAACTAAGAGGGAAAAGTCGCAACAAGTGATGCATTTTTCTATCCTACACTAGCTAGGGCTAAAAGGTAAATAGAAATATAAGCGGGTAGTGAGGCAGTGTAGAAGCTTTCGGGTGTGGCAGTATGATCTAATCAATAATGTTTGGTGGTCACCCCTATGAGGGTTTCGGCAGTATAGGCAAGATATAACGTGCATTCTTCCGTACTTAACCAGTACAGGTTGGTCTGGCGGTTGATTAGTTGGTTGATTCCTTCTGGTTAAGCAACAGTCCAAGCGCATTCTGAAATGGATGAGTGACCTGTGCTTGGTAATCCTGCAAGGCTCGGTGATATGTACGTTGCAGGTCCTAGAGAACAGATTTTCGGAGTCATTCTCTAGGCTTTCTACAATTCCCTTCTCTAGAAAAAGTAGTCAGAAATAATAAAATCAAATACAAAAGTAACGACTATAGTGAGTAGTAATGTAGTCAAAAGCTGTCCTTCCCTGGAAATCAGTGAGAATTCGCTGAGTGGAATTGACGTTAAAGCCATTACTTTACTTTACTTTACTTTACTTTACTATTCAGATGTATAACTTATTCATACTTGTTTGCATCTGCATACGATTTAGAGTTGTATCTTGTTCCTATTCTTTCTTGTGTCATGTCTTTTTTTCGTCCGCCAAGTTAAGCTGTATAGGTAAAGCGTATAGGCATGGCGTCTCAAAGTGCTGCGACAGTTCGTAAAAGTAAAACTAATTGGAAAAATAAATTGTTTTCAAATTCTGAAGAAGCTCAACATTTTCTAGCTGACAAGTGGAAGAAAAGATACGCCAACAAAGTTGTGATAGGCGAAATTGTGACTACGACTACAGTGTTTTATTGTGCACTGCATGGAAAGATTTGCAAAGCTGAAGTGCAGTGTTAGATCAGTGCATAATTTGTGCACGGATCCCAACCTTCGCTGCATCAACAGTTATGCATCCGTTGGTGTTGTTTACCAAACTATGAGGCAGCAGAGATATCAGTATTCTTCATATAGTGCATACGCGTTTCATGCTATGCATTTGCGTTTCAGACCAGACTGAACTCAGTTTCACACGTTCACAAATCCATTTCATCTTCCAACCAAGCTCCTTCTTTCTCGTCTCACGAGGTTTCATGAGTGTTTTGGCGGCTGGATTTTTGGATAATTAATAATAAAGCGAATTATCTTGACTTTATTCTAACAGTTATTATTAACTATTAGAATAAATTCAAGTTCGTTGTTCATCTACATAAAGTTAAAAGTAGATTTAAACTTGAGCCATTCGTCAAAATATTTATTAATATTTGTGAAAGTAATGTATGGATGGTGTGAAATAAAGAAGGAAATAAAAGGAGCAAATCGATTTTTATAATAATTCATATCAGTCTGAATTGCACTGTTTTTTAATCGGTATTTATTATACTATATTATATTCTAGAAGCTGAAAGAAAGTGTACATCGCTTATTACGGTTTTTGTAGGTTTATTAAATTACTAAGAAACTTTTGATGAAAATTATATCTTCCGGACTACAAACTACAAGTAGTATGACTCGTCAATTTAATGGTAGGCAGGCAAAAGTACAATTTCTGCTACATATATTTTATCTTCCCTACTGTAAAACGAAACCACATTCTGAACGCCAAATATTTCCTCATCGTCACGTAAGGAATCAGTGGAATAATAAAATAAATCCATAACAAATGACAGGCACGTTAAGTATAAGAGTTTAATTATAAATAAGTACCGTAAAGGTTGAAATACCTCCATGTGTTTGGTAAAAATTTCTTCTTCTCCCATACTCTTTTATGATGCTTGATTTTTCTTTATTTTAGCTCGATATTTTCCCAAGTAATTAAATAAAGGTATTCAGGTTGAAGGATGGGAAAAAACCGATAAAGGAAAAGTAGGCGTATTAAAAGTACCTAAATACATCTACTTAAAAAACTGAATATATTCAATAAACGTTGTTCGTAAATTGCAATTTTATTAGTATAAGATAAGGATTTTGACCATGAATAAATGTAGCTCAACGAAGGCATAAAAGGTTTATTTTCGGTTTCCTCCAAGGCTTTCTCATTCTCATTCATTGAGACTTCAAGTCTGACTCAAACCATTTTGAGCTGACCCAAGGTCAAGGGTTTTAGAAAATCTACAGTAATATCATGGATGACAACTCCTTTATCCACATTTTTCTCCCCATTCTTATCTAACTTCTTGATGTTGATCATCATGATGCTTTTGTGGCTCATCCCAATAATTCTGTTTCAAGTTCTACTAAAAGTCCGAGTCCTGGTTCACAGCATCACTGGAAATTTTTTGACATGACCGCAAGATTTTGCTGTACCAAACTCCATAAGGGTATATGATAAGATAAGGATTCTTGGATACGGCTAATCCTGTTAGACCAGTGGCCTAAAGAATTCACATTATAAGCTTTATTACAAACTACTTGGCTATGAATAGCAGGATGAATATGATAGGTTTGAGCATTATTTTACTAAGTATGAAAATTTGAATTTTGCCGAATTGACCTTCGAGTGGTTTGTGAAGTAGACGAAAAAAAAGGAATTCGTGGCCAAATTTGTTAGGAGTAGCGTGAAGTACAAATTAGGATATTTTATTATTACACAAAAGAGACTCCAGTCATGTTTGGGGTTGTAAAATGTAATTATTGTAGATAAAAGGTATATGTTATATAACTACGTAATCACTAGGAATGAAGTCCCTTAATTTGATAAACGCCAGTAGTCTAAACATTTTAGCGATAAGATAGATTTAGATTCTATAAATCTAAGCATCTTATTTCCTGGAATAATAATAATAATCGCAGTAGTATTTTATTACTCTCAGCTAGTCCATCCTGCCAAGACATCTCCGTCTTCTTGCAACATCCAACTTTATATAAGTTAGATATATCTATTAATTTTCTATATAATACATACATCACACTGAAAGCAAAAAATTGTAGAAATTACTAAGAGACACAAAAACATACTACTAATAATAATTATGCTCTGAAACTTTAATCGTATCTAACTTTATCAACTTCTCAAACAATGCATGTGATGGGCCGACAGTCAATATTAAGTTACCAATATACTTACATGTATTTAGGTACTTTTAATATGTCTACTTTTATCCCTTTTCAGTTTTTTCCCCCATCCTCCAACCTGAATACCTTCATTAAATTACTTAGGAGTATTCAGTCACCTAAACATAATTTAATTATCAGGTAAAGAAGTATACATTTAGAATTTTTAACTTCAATTTAAAAATATGGCTACAATCATAAAAAATAATCAATAGTCCACCAATAATAGCGCAACCTCCAGTTGCAGAATGGCCGAATGATCTACAAACACTCAAATATGTAGCAAATGAGATGGTTACCAGGAGTAAGCCGCGGAGCGTGAAATACGCAACCTAAGCTCAGAGTCCAAGCTCCGTCGTCAACAATAAATTTGAAATTGGTACGGGGAGCAAGTCGCGAAGCGTGAAATACGCAACCAAAAGCTCTCTTATTCTTACAGTTGCGTAGTTTACGCTCCGCGGCTTGCTCCCTGTAAAATTTTAAATTTATTGTTGACGACGGAGCTTGCAAACAGAGCTTGGGTTGCGTATTTCACGCTCCGCGGCTTACTCCCAGGTGCCACCTCACTTGAAAAATATCACCTCGGATGGGGGGTAGTTATCGGATCCTAATTATAGCAACGGATTTGAACTCCTAAGCATTGCCTTAGTTTATATAGGAATAATGAAAAAATGAAAAAAAAAATTTTGTAATTTTGATACAGAATAGAGCAATATTTCAACGTAGTACTAGCAAAGTTTAGTCTTGGTAACTTTTCCAAAACCAAGAAAATTATTATGCAATAAAATTATTCCTAAATATTTAAACAATGGTCTACACGAATCTACAACGCCTTTGAGAGCACGCTGGGAATTTCAAAAGTTATGAGGTCACCAAGGTGTTAGGATATTGCACATCGCATATCCTAATACTAATGTTATTATTATCATTCACTATAATGTAAATAGGAAGTATACAGCGGAGGGAGGCTCAGCTCCTTCCACACTTTAGAATAGTCAGTGTAGCACCAACTCTCGAGTGAACCAGCCACACTTTGGCACAGTAACCTATACCATAATAAACTCTACTATTGTACACTGTCTACTGACTACTTACTACACTCTATCATTCACTCACTCATTCAGTCATACAGTCATACATTATTACATTACTCATAGTACCTACTCACTAGCCAAGCACCTGCCATAGTAACTCATAATTACTACGGGCAGGACCTTAACATTGGTGGGGTGCGTGGTTTCAGCTTTTCAGTTGGAAACCGAGACCCAAAACTTTGAACAATTTTTTAACATTAATTTAGTTAAGTGGAAAATAACTATTAAAACAGTACGCCATGGGCGAGACACACTGACTAGTATATAATAAGTTAAGTGAACTCAATAACAATTACCGTTTGAACAGTAACACGGAATGAACAGAGTTCCCAAAATAGACAATATAAGTGAAAAAGACAAAAACCCACCCAAATACGAAGTGGAAGCGCAAAAAGTTAAAATTAAGTGCAGTTCACCAAAATTCACCACAAGCCACGACCATAAGTATATTAGAGCCGAGTACACTAGTAAAGATTGTCTGACCCACACAACAACAGTTTTCACTCGTGAGGAGTTCCAACAAAGATATCCTAACGAGCAAATACCCGAACCACTCTCGGCACCACAAGACGCACAAGACACGCCAATACCAGGCAGAACAATAACAGTCACTCCTTGTCGCGACCCAGAGTACGTGCAGCTAATATACTGGGAATTCAATATTTATGCCGAGCAAGAAAGAATTCCACGAACGGAAAGCGTAGAAACCTACCCGTTCTTGAATCTACCACCGCCGTTACTGACGTCACCAGCACCAGTACCGTCACCACGACAACTTTTTGCCGAGACTCCGGTAAATTACGAAAACCGAAAACAAACAAGAAGGCAACAACAACTAGATAGACGAATTGACGACCTAGACGAAAACCTAGTAGACTACGCTGACGACACTTTTACTAAGCCAGCCGAATCAACTCTAACCTCAGACGGGGCATCTTCAGACGAAATAGAAGAGATATCCATCTTACAACCAGACTTCCGGCCTATCGAGTCGTCACCAGAGGAGTCTTCGCCGGAGCTTTTTGTGGAACCACCCGTTACCCACTCTGATACACCCTTGAGGGACGAGTTGTTACTTGCGGACCAGTCTGGGGGCCTACCTATTGCAAACCCTGACATATTGGCGGACATTAATTCTTCGCATAAAACGGTATGTAAAAACTCTTTTGATAATCCTGAGCTAGAGGAACTTGAGGCCGAGTTAGTAAACATAACTAATCAGTTAGAAGATTTAATTGACCCAAACCCCGAAAATCATAAAAAACGTAGGCGCATCAAATCATCCCCGGAAATAGTTAAAACTAGTAGAGTCAAATTAACCCTATCACCTGAAGTAGAGAAAAGAGAAAGACGCAAGGCACAAAAAGAATTATTAGAACAGTTATTTAATAATTTAGAAGAGGACGAAGAGGGTCATTCCCGATTATTCGAAAACGAAGTTATAGTAGAAACAAGGAAGATATTCCCAAAAATAAAGAGGATGGCCTACCAAAAGCCGAAGCTTCCCATGCCCACCTATACTAAACCTGTTCTATATACTAACGAATTTACGGAATTCCAGACGGAGTACACCGCATACATTGCGGATGTTCAGTCCGGAATTACACCGAGTAAACAGCTTCTAAAGAAAGCCATTACAACTCCAGTAGTACAGGATTGGTTAGTTTTAAACAAGGCCACGGTTAACGATGAGGCCACCACATTGGAAGCTATTTTCACAGCTCTTTTATTAAGAAACCCAACCGTACCTGACCCACAAATCCCATTAGCTGTTTTACTTGATCAGAGACAACAATGCCGAGAGACGGCAAACGCATTTTTAATCAGGCTGGAGAGTTCGTTTGGAAACCGTTGGGCAGGCATCGGTTTAGATCAGCAGTTAGAAACGACCATTTCGGGGCTACTGGACGGTCCGCGCAATTTTATTTTAATGCAGCCTGCTGCTCCAACTACCCTAGACCAATTACGAAATTTACTTATCCGCTATGACGCAACAGAACATTCAAGACCAGCTAGGGCAAACATCAAACAAGAAGTAGCATCAGTGACGTCAGATAGTCACTTAGAGGTATTTAAACAAACCATTGCGTCTCTATCGGCTCAAGTGGCAGAACTACGTACAAATCAGGCACCACGCCCAAACCCAACCCAACCCCAAGCAAACCAAAACGTAGTTCAACAACAATTTCGTCAGCCTATCGATTGGGCAACGACGAGTTGCCAGATTTGTGGCAAATTGGGACATGGCGCCAAACGGTGCCCTCAAATCCAATTTCCACAACAAGGAAACAACTACCAAAACAATTTCCCAAGAGCACCACTCGTCAACCAACAACCCTATCCCAGAAATACTAATTTCAATCGAAATCAACAACAACGTCAGCCAAATTTTAATCAAAGTCAAAGTCAACCAAGAAATTCCACTCCCAACACAATACGCAACCAAAGCGGAAACGCTAACAATTCCAATTACCAAGGGCAAAATTTTATCCCCAACTTCGTGCATCCAAATTCCATTGAAGGCAGGAATGCCAACAGGCAAAACATGCCACAACGCAACAACGAAACCAGAAACTCACAACATTTAAACTACTAGAGAGAACGGCCGGGCCGAGCCGTTCTACCATACATAGTAGGCCACCTGATAGGAATGTAAACACAAGTAACGATAGCAATGTAAATAAGAACCAAAATAAAACTCAGAATTTAAAGGCATCCATAATGGCAAACCCCATAGCACAACAACAGGAAACAGATGGTAAACAGAGAAAATGTTTAACTAAACAAACCATCCCTGTCGAATTAATTACATCCCTAAGGATGAACCAAGAATTCCCTTTACGCTTGTTTCTCGACACCGGGGCTGATTGCTCAATCATTAGAGAGAACGTAGCCCGCAAACTAGGGGCTACGATTAGAAACGAAAATATAGCCACTGTCTGCGACTACGGCCAACACCCTATCCATACAATGGGAATGGCTTTAGTCACCATATACATAAATGGACGGCCAAACACACACGACTACATAGTCGTCCAAGATTCTAAGCATCAAATCTTGATGGGAACAGACTGGTTTACTAAATTCGGTATAGTCTTAAACTACAAAGAACTCACCATGACATCCAGCTGTTTCGGAACCATAGCGATGGACAATGCCAGCAATCAACGTCCAGCTTACCTACATACACAAACTCAACAGCAACCGTCGGGTCAAGGGCGCACTAGCCCCGCGGAGCAACAGAATACTGAGAATAATTATACAAACCAAATCAAGAAGCAGAATAATCATACGCTACGACAACAAACTCAACAACAACCATCCTACCCAAACTACCATAAGAAGAATTATAATTTGCAACAACCCTGCTCTCGACTCGGAGCCCTGAAAACTAATACGAAGAAAGAGAGGAAGCGTACACAAATGGTACGCCTACACGCCTCCACTAAATTCACGGTACCACCAAACGACCAGGCATACGTCCCAATTTATGTAATGTGTGGACAACACGAATTGCGCGAATGTACTTTCACTGCCATTTCCATAGAAAATAAGAAGGGTTTTGGGGGACTATGTTTACAAGAATTTATGATCGACAACGGCACCGACCTTATGTACGTCATCAACCCCACCAATAACCCTATTGTTATTCCAGCTGGGACAGTCGTGACGACAGCCATGCTAACAGATTTCGAAATGCTTGATTCCTACCAAATAAACTCCATGACAACCGTCACTAACCCAACCCCAGAAACTGAAAGTCAACTAGACAACATACCGATCTATACAGGGGACGAACTCGAGAAGGAAGTCGATAAGGTCATTTTTGCACCAACTTTAAGCGCTCAGGAACGGGAGAGATACAGACAATTGGTAAAGACAAATCAAAAGGCATTCATGTTTAGCAACACACCGTTAGGTGCCTGGCCTCATGCTAGGTATCCCATCGAGTTAAAGGACGCTACACCATTTCAAATAAGGGGAATTCCCCAGTCGGAAGCGCAGCATATCGAGACTAGGAGGCAAATACAGGAACAACTAAAAGATGGCATCATTAGGGAGTCGACTTCAGAATTTTCTAGTCCGTCCTTTCTAGTTAAAAAAAAGTCACCAGACCCAACTAAACCTAACTGGAGAGTAGTAAACGACTACCGGCAATTAAATTCTCAGACTAAGCCTCAACTATGGCCTATGCCACTCATTAGCGACATTATTCACCGTTTCCGAGGGAAGAAAATCTTTTCCGCTCTTGATTTGCAGAGTGGGTATAATCAAATATTATTGGACGAAAAATCTATCCATCTCACCGCGTTTAGCACTCGAGATGGTCATTACGAGTGCTTGAGGCTCTCGTTTGGTCTGGGCTCCGCACCAGCTTTTTTCTCTCGCATGATGGTTCAGATGCTGGGCAATCTACAGTACACAGAAGTACTGCACTATTTAGACGACATCATCGCCCCGAGTGTGGATGTAGACTCAAACATTAAAACTTTAGACAAAGTTTTCAAGAGACTCATAGCAAACAACCTACGACTTAAGCCGTCCAAGTGTAAGTTAGGGTTTAAAGAAATCGAAATTTTGGGTTTTTTAATTAATGAAGAAGGACGCCGTCCAATTCCTGAATATGTGGAGTCCATCAGGAAGATCAAACCCCCTAGATCCATAAAAGCCTTACAATCGTTTTTAGGTAGCGTGAATTTCTACACCTCATTTGTCCCAAATCTTGCCAGCATAGCAAAACCCCTTAACGCTCTATTAGTAAAAAATATCCCATATATTTGGAGCCCAGAATGTCAACAGGCATTCGAGGATTTAAAGATTGCACTTACCTCGGCGCCTATTCAGGCGCATTTTGATCCGGAACTACCCACAACATTACGAACCGACGCCTCAACAGGAGGCCTGGGAGCTTGCCTGTTCCAAACTCATACCTTGTCTAACGGTCAGAAGATGGAGAAAATAGTGGCCTGTATATCCAGGTCCTTAACTAAGGAAATGAAGAACTATCAGGTGCCTGTTTTGGAAATGGAAGCAATAGTGTGGGCACTAAAGAAATTCTCACACTTTCTAAAAGGAATTCCCTTTTCAATCGAGACGGACAACAGTACGTTGCCGTCACTACTATCTTCAAAAAAGAAACCCATGACCCCAAAATTATTTCGACAGGCAATGGTCCTTGCCGAATTTAACATTATCAATCTGAGCCATATTGCAGGCAAATTGAACTTCATCCCGGATCTATTGTCACGGGCAGCGGTAGCTAATATGGACTTATCCATATGGAATATACAAACACAATCATTATCAGAGCAGGATAAGGAAATCATGCATCAACAGCAAAAGGACTCGGAATTAACTAAGATAATGTATAAACTAAAACACGGCCTTACAACCTACAACAACTATTTCCTAGTAAACAATATGCTTTATTTTAAACATTCAGCCCCACGGGGCCAGCAACCCCTGCCAGTCATACCTACGTCAATGCGAAGAAAGATACTATATGAGCATCACGACAGTTTATTTGGAGGACACTTAGGTAGAAGAAAGACACTCCACAAAATACAACAACGGGCCTATTGGCCACGAATGAAGAAGGATATTGAAAAATATGTGGAGTATTGTGCTGAATGTCAATTCAATAAGTCTCCACGACAGAAGTCAGCGGGGTTGTTTGAATCAATTGAAATTCCAACTTACCCATTTGAACGCGTACAGATCGATTATGCCGGTCCAATTTCGACATCAACGGGACAGCAACGCTATATACTCACAGCCGTTGATTACCTGACTAAATTCCTGATATGCACCACGACACCGAATAACAATGCTAAGACAACTGCCAATTTTATCCTTAACGAGATAGTATATAAGTTTGGGGCCCCTAAGTACCTACAATCGGATAATGGCCGATCGTTCCTAAATAGCACAATCGTAGAACTTAACGAAATGACGGGATCTACTCACATTACATCTAGCCCATACATGGCTCGTACTAACGGAGCCGTCGAATCAACACATGATGTGCTGATGGAAATGATCCGTTCCTATACAATGAAGAATAAACGGAAATGGGACCAAGCGGTTCCGGCGTTAACAGCTGCACTAAACAACTCAGTCCACTCAACCACGGGATTTACCCCTTACTTTCTATTGTTTGGGCGCAACCCAAGACTACCTATTGATGCGGAACTCCCACAGTTACAAGAAGAACAAATCATCGATTTCCATGAACAAAGCCGCGAGGCTAGAGAGATGGCTAAGTTAGCCATTGCGAATGCACGAGTCCAATGGGCTAAGAGATTTAATGCGGGTCGTGTGGAGAGGAAATTCCAGATCGGGGATTTGGTATTGTTGAAAAATAAAAAAAGAGAGGATGGAACAAGTAAAAAATTATTATCTATTTTTACAGGCCCCTATAGGATTGTTGAAGACATAGGTAAAAACAATTACACACTGGAAGGCCAGGGGAAAAACAAGCTAGTCCAGTTCAATATAAACGTGGAGAGATTGCGGCCTTACTATGTACGGAAAGGTGAGCTGACACCGTCAGGTCGAAAACCTAGGGCCACTTCAGTGGACTTAGACAGCCAACCAAACGCGGGTACAGAGACAACACAGTATTCAGGACCATCTAATCAGTCTCAACCACCTACCCTTAACCCTAACCCACCACAATGTACATATAACCCTTCGTCACAGATGCCTGTTCTCAGTCAGCAACAACCAAGACCTACACCACATCAAGATTCGACCCCAGTAAGTCAACAGCCTACGGTAATAGGTAACCCTAGTTATAGTGATATAGTTAGACGGCGACCTGGTCGCCCTAAAGGTTCTAGGAATAAGGACTTGTTAGCTACCATTAACGACGAATTTATAATTAATAAAGATAATGTTAGGAATTTAAGGTCTAGAACTTGTGGTTAGTTCCACGATAAATAGTATATTTTGATTAAATTATTATATTATAGTTATTATTATTTCAGTTTTAATTTTAAGCTTAGTAGTTTCTTTTGATAGACCCACATGTCAAATTTACCATAACGTACGATTACGCCTGAAAGAACGGTGCTTTGTCAGTCAGGGACCTTCCGGGGTACCGCCTAGGAGGCCCCTAAACCTATATGTACCATTTAGGCACAGGTCTTCGGACGCCTTAGGATTGAACCTTATCCCAATAGCGGGGACAATTGACCCCAGAAGTACTAATCTAGTGTGGTTTTCTTTGGGAAGGTTTTCTCGCCAGAAATTTTATTTTGTTAAAGTTAAATTTATGTAAAATAGCAATTTACTTTTTGTTTTGCAAATATGAACGCGGTTCATATTCGATAATTTCGTTTTATTTCAAGTTTTTATTTTAGTATGTCATAAAATTTTAAAGAAAAGTAAAAATACACAAAAAACGTTTAAATTCCACTATTATCTTTATTAATCGTTACTTTGTAGAAGTCCACAAAACTGTGGCATATTGTAGTTATAATTGTCGACATTATTTACGACCAAGGAAATTCTAAATAACCTGAACTGTGTATATTTTTACTGTTATACGTCATTGTTAAAATTATTTAAGTATTTAATACTTTATTGAGTATAGCTGTATCAGAAATTGTAAACTACTATTATAATATATAGACTGGACAAGCGACTTTGAGAAAATATGTACGTAACGTGCTTGGGCTAGGCCCTTTTGAAATATTTTAAATTAGCTTTAAGGTGGTGTAATGGACGGGCGTAGCTAGGACGCTGCTAGCTGCCCAGTCGGCCAGCAGCGAATACCCACCCTCTGAGGGGCCCGGCACCATTACAATTTTTGAGATAGATACCATATACATAATATTCATACATTTTCATAATCATGATATATTTTGAATTTTAATATTATATAGTGCTTAATTTATTTACCTCTGCTACTGTTGGCTTGAGCTGAAACAATAAAACAAAAAACTCCCATGGGAAGTACCAAAAATTAATTAACTATTTTAAAATATTATAATGTAATATAATAAATGTCATAATTTATAAATATATAAAGATTGGGTATGGATAGGAATTTCTAGTGTAAATTAATAAATGTACGGGAATGTACCTGTTAAAGGGGATTAAAGTCTCCCCGCCTGATGTTGGGTCGCACAGTCTGGCCAGATGTTCGCCCCACCCGCTCAGGTCCGGTTCATCCTAAAAATATTCAAACAAAACTCCAAAAGGAGACCAATTTTATTAATACAATGTTATAATAATTTTATTATAATTAGTTTTAATCATAGTCATGTAATTAGTTCAATATGCCATTGATTTTCATGTATGTGTCACTACTTATAGTCTAATGTAATAATTTTTGAATTTTACGAATATAATTTTGAACTTACTATTTATTTTAGTCTAGGATGTTTCCAGCACTGAAACAGCATACTCTGGAAAAATTTAATCAAAACTCCGTAGGGGACAAAAATATTAATTTTTAATCGTAATCACGTATATAGACTTACAAAATATTTCACTTGTAATTTAATTTTCCTACTCAATGTAATACAATATAATGATTATTTAATGAATTGATTTTGGTCCATAGGCATATGTTAGATAAGATAATATTAAATTTTAAGTATTTACCGTTAATTAGTAGGAAAATCCGATTCGGACTTTTCCAAGTCCGGAAACTTTAGTGCACACTGTATTCAGACGGGATACACTTATTCGAACTCGCCATAGTCGAAAACCTCGTAGGAAACCCAACACGATCGATTTATGTAATATTTTTTGAAATGGGCCATGTTGGCCATGATAAATTTTTTAAACATTTGTTAGCTTTTATAACTTTTTTGGAAAATTTTTTTTTGAAATGTAACTAGGGCCCCTGGATAGAACAAATTTTTGTGCGTCTAATGATACTTACTATGAAATTTTACTCCTCCAACTTTCGGTTTTATCGGGAGGGGGGATGGTCTGGTCGTCCCGGCCGTCCGTCCAGAGTAATGAATAGATTGTAAATGATTTAATGTATTGAGACTATATGTAATTACTATATATAATGATTAAGATACAGTTGTCTGAGACAACTATTATATAATGATAATATGGCTGCGATTTAATGCAAGTCAGCTATAAAATACGAGACGTGTAAGTATTGACGACGGGCAAAGGAGCCACGGCATTTAACAGTAAGTTAGACGTACAAGTAGACAGTAGAGACGTACTCTCGCTTCTTTTGCGGAGGGGGGGTATGTTAGGATATTGCACATCGCATATCCTAATACTAATGTTATTATTATCATTCACTATAATGTAAATAGGAAGTATACAGCGGAGGGAGGCTCAGCTCCTTCCACACTTTAGAATAGTCAGTGTAGCACCAACTCTCGAGTGAACCAGCCACACTTTGGCACAGTAACCTATACCATAATAAACTCTACTATTGTACACTGTCTACTGACTACTTACTACACTCTATCATTCACTCACTCATTCAGTCATACAGTCATACATTATTACATTACTCATAGTACCTACTCACTAGCCAAGCACCTGCCATAGTAACTCATAATTACTACGGGCAGGACCTTAACAAAGGTCAATTTTTTTCACTCTGGCGAAGTACCTACTGTGTTCATGCCCCTGGATGTAGTGACCCACGGTGATTTCATATGGTAAAGTTGTATGGTTTTGTAGGGAATTTTTCAGAGTTTATGTTCCGTATAATTTTATTAATATCATTATTCGAGGTGATATCGAGATCGAGTATGAAACAACACCGCGACTACCTCTGCCCTTCAATGGCTTGCTAAGGAAATGACTGCAGAAAAGATGTTCCCTTTTCTCTACAGTCATTCTGAGGTTATAATCTTTTAGCTTCTTGAAAATTGTGGAAGTCATAGCTATTTAATAATGACTAGGTATGTGAATTATTAATTGGCAAACAAGTATGTTGATGAGAGTGATCATAGTGCTCATAAGTGGACTATAGTGAACACGAAAATGAATCTTCCCCTGTGACTATAGCAACAATTCATCAATATATCAATCAAGAATATTTTAAGGATGAGTGATCCTTTAGAAAGACTAGGGAAACAAAAAACGAGCTGGAGTCGTAGTGCTGACAATTCTTCAACAAAAGCTGATCCCAATTAAAATGTACAATTAATAGAACAGAATCAAAACTAGGTAGCATTTAATTACCCAGCCCGAGTATTTATTCATAAAAATACTCTGTTGAAGCGAATTTTGTCGACTTCATTTAATTTGCCAAAGGTTATATTATTATATCGGCAGTGAAAACTCATATTGGCCAATCCGCAGCTCGAATAATCTTACATGTGACTTTACTGACATAATTAACTACTCCGCCACCGCCTGACACTTTTATGACGCATTCTTAAAATTTCAGTAATAAACAAATCTCAAAGAAAATACCAAAAATCGTTTTCAGTCTGTCAATTTCAATTAGACTTTCCATTCTTCTTTCATTCAGTCTAATAAGGTGCCTCTCCTTAGTTACGATTAATTATTAATACTACGAGAGTAGTAAATCATAAATACGCCACAATTAAGTACATTACATTTAGCATACATATGCAACATAAATTGATAAATTAATAACACCATCTATACAATACTTTCACAAATCTAAATAAATATTTTGATGACTAATCATGCAACAGGAACAGGGCTCAAGTTTAAATCTACTTTTAACTTTATGTAGATGAACAATTTATTTTAATAGTTATTCGTTTCATTATTAATTATCCAAAAATCTCAGAAATCTAGCCGCCAAAACACTCATCAGACCTCGTGACACGAGGAAGGAGGTGCTTGGTTGGAAGATGAAATAAACTAATGTGAACGTGAAACTGAGTTGGTTGGTCTGAAACGCTTATGCACAGCATGAAACGCGTATGCATTATATGAATAATACTGATCGCTATACTGCCCCATACCAAACACACGGAAATGCAGCGGTGGACATTCCAATGTCATCACTGCATTCGCCGTGTATAATGAGAACATGCTAAATGGTTCTATCTACATTACTATTGTCTTAAATGGACGGGGCCATAGCCCGAGATTGGAATGAAGCGACGTGGATTGTTGCTATTATTGTGTAATAGCAATGATCCGACGATTGGAAAATACAATATACCTAGAATATTATAATTTAGTCTCAATTCAGATCCCAACAGAGTTGGTTATTATCTTTGTAATAATTGAATTGAAACTCACCATTCGAAATTATCATTAAATAAAAGTATCATAAAAGTAAGAGCGAATAAGACTTTCTTATTAACACCACAGAAACCGACAATCTAGTTCTATTATTATTACTTAGATCTGACAGTGGTGGATCCGCAGGGTATTTACAATCCGTATCTCTTTCAGTTTGCCAAGTCGAGTTTTAGAAATTATATTTTTTTTTATTTAAAATAATAACGGAACTTCAAAGTTAAAAATAATCTCAGAGTAAAAAATTTAAAATTTCAAAATTATTTTTTTTGTGGGGTGCCATATACTTATGTAGTAGAAGAAACTGATAGGTGAAGATCAAACTCAAATATCTTTTAAACGGGGGGGGGGGGGGGCTACAAACTTCAAGTAAAGCGCAAAATATAGAACAGAGTTCAAAATTTTGAAAAATTGGGGTTGCAAAATTCTTGAAAAATTTGATTAAGTTCCTAATAGACAAAAATCAGTTCCAACAATTTTAAATCAGATTTAAGCAGTAGTTAAAAACTTTTAAAAATTTAAAAAATAAAGCTCACTTTAAAGTCAAAAATTATAAAAAAAAGCACGAAAAGAGGGGCGTATCTTAGGACCAGGTTGAAGCACACTCACACCAGTGGTTAATCGATTTTACTGAGAAAAAACCCTTAACGCTTTTTTTTGTCTATCATTAACCACCGTTCTTGCGAGATTCTATTATCTGAGCTCCATAAAATTTCTTATTAATAGAGGACACAATAGAACCGAACATTTGCTTCGAAGTAAAGAAGAGGATTCAACAGAGAAATACCCTATATTTCTGGATCCAGCGCACTTCGAAATTGAAATTACTAAGGGCAAAGAGAAAGCACTACAAGCCACACAACATTTGGATTGAAATTACCGAAACTAAAAAAGCACATAGTCTCGTCGGAGACGCTGTCAAAATTTTTTAACTTATTAAAAACAAAGTAAAAATCGACAACACCGGAGCATCCACAGAAAACAAATCCTAAATTCAAAAAGCGCACAGAGCCGTCAGAGACCCTGGCCGAAACTTATTTTTTAAAACACATAAACAAATTTCAAAAATTATTTATATTTGGACAACAACAGCAGCCAAGGTAACAAATAAAGCTAAATATAAACTAAACTGTGTATTATATGGACATGAAAACGTAAAAACAGACTCGTAAATCAAAATTTCAAAACATCATCCACAACTAAACAAATAAAATAAATGAATCACCCTTGGCGATCAAAGCTCAACAGCATAACAAGACCAAACGGGATTACCAAAAATCAAAATCAGCATCATTTAAACAAGAGCTTCCAGGGACACTATCATTTTTTTTAAGCGCAGGCAGCTGCTAAGTTTTGCAAATATTTTGGCACTATGACGACATGTCGTCAGTAAGCAGCATCAAACCAGAACCGTCCTTGATTATTTTTCACAATGCATACCACTTAATTCAATTTAATCAACCAGCCTATACATCCACGCCCAACAATATCCCACAACCAGGCTATTCAAAGCCCCTCACTCCTCGACCACAATCAGCCGCAGCAGCAGCTCACCAAGCGTTTTAAAACCGATCAGAAGTCACAGCAGAGATTAAAGTATCAACGTCTGATAGTAACGCCGCAATAACATAGGGATCAGAAGCAGAAATTGTTGACGTCAACGAAAATGCACAAAATTTAAACCACACACCCTCCCACGGGTCAGACAAAGGCAACGAAGAAGAACTCTTCATTTTAGATCTTGCAAATAACAGTGGCGTAGAAACCATGTCAGTTGCAAGTATTGTGTTCAGCTAACAACAGCTAACAACTTGCCGGATTTTGCCATTAGCATTTATCAAAAAAAATTTCAAGCATTAGACAGCGCTTCCAGTACGCATATTTCACAACACGGCTTAGGCAAAAATAGATTATCTCTTGAAACAATTGCTAACGGTCACGTGCACCTACATATCAGACTTAGGAAAGTTGAAGCACGATTATCACAAAATATAGCACACGCTTTCCCGAACGCATTGATGCCAGATTTAGCGCCAGCAGTTTAAGAGGATTCACAACAAGGATCAGTGCAGCAACGGTTAGAACGAATGAAAGAAACTATAGCAACCTTGGGCCTAATGATTTGAAACTTTAGCAGCAACGCTGTTACACCTGTCTCAGCCCCACAGCAATACTTTCTAACAACGGCCTACTACGAAGCACCGAAACAACAAGCAGGCATGCACGAACTATATGCAATTCCAAATCCTTTCCACTCACCAGCACCAGCTCCTAATCGAGACGCCAAAGGAGTTGAATGTATGAGATGTGGATTTTACAGACACTACGCAAGACAAAGCGACGAACCTACTACATGGACTGAAAGGAACAAAACAAAGGCAGACAGAACATCTCAACATCAATGGTCAACCAATATAAATCTAATTACGAGCGAAACCAAAATGGCACAACTCAAATTGGCCAATACCACTAAGGCAACAATCAAGGCATTTCATTTTTACAACCAAGAACAGATTCAAATAATAGTTAACGGCAAGGTGTATCCCAAAGCGAGCAAAACAGTAAGACTAAAAGTACAAAAAACTTATAAGTACCGGATCCAGAGTGCCAGCTAACCAACATTATCCAAATTACAGCAATGACAGTCAATCAAACAATTCACAACTGACCCCAACTAGTCAACAAAAACATCAAAACCTTATTAAAGAACCGTTCATTAAAGAAAATTTAAATTTGTTAGCAACCAATAATAGCAGAGTTTATAAATTAGCAAACGGAAAAAGTCGAGGTACCTATTTCAGGCAGTCAAAAATAGGACGCTATTTTTAAAGCTATTATTAGAATGGTAACTAGACGTAACAATGCAGACATTACCTAAAACACCACAAAGAAGCCTGCGCAACTTCGGAGTGAAACTGCAAGGATGGACACCGATACCAACGAGCCATTTCTCCATGCTAACAACAGAAACAAGGGAGTAGCTATTCGTTTGTTTCAAGACAACAAAACACCGAACTGACACTAACGTCACGGACAAAAATTAACGATAAAATGCAAACACTAAAACAAAACAGCAAAGAATCAGCACGGCCAGGCAGAAAAGTATCCTCACAGTTAATCAGCTTAGTATCAGCACAGTTCATCAGCAGAGCATCAGCTCAGTAAATTAGCACAGTATCTGCAGAGCCGTATAGCGCAGAATTATCACAGGCAGTCAGCAGAAAATCAGTACTGTCATTTAGTATAAATGCAGCACAGTCAATTAGCGGAGAATCAACGCAGTCAAATACTAGAGTATTGGCACAGTCAATCACCAGAGTATCGGCACAGTCGACCATAATAGAATCAGCACAGTCAATTAGCAAAGTATTAGCACAGTTAACAGTGCAAGAATTAGCGCAGTTAATAGAAATAATATATCTACAGTTGATCAGCAAAGAATAAGCAAAAAGAAAACCCATAAACGTACCAACCAAATTCATCAGTACAGCGTTAGCACTATCACTTTGCGAATTACTAATCAAAACTCAAACTAGCAGCGTTCGAGCGGTACAGATCAGCAAAGGACTATCAACAGATCTTAACAATATAAATCCAAAATTCGACCTTAAGAATTCAAAACAACTGCGGTAACCTCACAGAATAATTACCATGAAATAAACACCAAACCAAAACAAAGAAGGCGGAATCCAAAGCAAATTAACAGCACTAAGATACCGCAGATTATGGAAAAGGACCAACTAACAAAACCTGAGGTTGGAGCACTGGATTAACAAAAATACAACTTGCGTAAAAGAAACACAGCTTGCGTAAATTTCATTACGGCAGCTCCAACATCAATTTTCTGGCCAGCGTTGATTTTACTATTTTTATCATTAATGACATTTGGGCAAGCACTACCAAGAGTTAAGGTTCGCAGAGGTGTCCATATCACTGAGCTACCCAACACAATCATGAGAATTCCATCCCACGATTCTTTAAGACCAAGATTCCAGACCTAAACTTGGAGATGTTTTTCTATTAAACCTGCTCAAATTTGCCAGTATGTCATGCGTCACAACAGCAAAATATCATTTTAGATCAAGTTCGACGAGCAGCAAAGCAGACAATTCATTTCATGGAAAATCAGCTACATAAGAGAAAACAGCGAACACTTGGAAATTCATTCGAATGGGTAGGATATTTTTGGCACTTGGCGTTTTGTGTAGCTACAGACAGCAGCGTACAAGTGTTTTTTGTAGCCAAAAAAGAAGATCGAATGAACAAAGTAGTAGAGCTGGAAAAATTATTAGTGATGGAACACAAAGCTTTACTGGCTACAACGAGCACATTTAACAGTTATGCAGCGCAGGTACAGAACGCCATTCGGAACATGACAACATCATTTGACAAACAACAGGGACGCAATTACAATATATCATTTCAAAACGATTAGGAGTTAGCAAAATTAATTATCAGAAATTCGCAAGACCTTCACCATTTGACATTAACAGCAGATTGGAGAGCAACAACTATTGAATGCCGATCCAAATTAATTCCAGCCAGCATTGTGACCTCTGAAATTTTAGAGCGAGATTTGAGGAACCATCAAAAGAACTTGCAAAGTACGGCAATTATTTGTCTATTCCGATCAATAAATTATCACGGTATTATCAAGTCCCAATAGCAATGTGCCAATTTTCGGAAAGTGAGCTTACAGTAACAATCAAAGTACCGACAAGAAGAAACAATAATTGAAGACTATCAAATTTCAACAATTCCGTTTTTGTACAAGGACGCTTTGTGTACTATCTGACAAGAAACTTTATATGTAGCAACATTTGGAGATTCAGTTCTTTTGCTAACTGGATATTTGCTTGATCACTGCAACCCAAGGAGAGACCAGCTTTGCTATCTTCCTAGATTTCATATCTTGCTGATCATGAGCCCTTAGTGTGCCCAAGCTTTATTTTGGCAATCATCAGTAGCAGAGCTAACTTTAGCATGTACTCACACATGTGAAACACTAACTAGCAAAGAAGAAATTAGAACACTGGTTACCCAGCTCGAAAGTAATGTCTATTCCATATTAAATCCGGCAGAGCATTTCATCATATCCTGCAAATTGGGCATTGACTACAAAGTTAAACCACCTCAGCAGGCGGTAGCACTTAAGATAACCTTACCTTGTGATTGTGTCATGAGAGGAGATTCAGTCAAAATTACGCCTGAATTTCCATGCAGAGCAGACAACACAAATATCCCTTTGATTTGCTATGTAATACCGTCAGAATGGAGTACACTGGAAGCGGCAGTCATGTCAGGATCTGTCCTTTATGATAATTTAACAGCGGTACTAAATATTGACTGGGACATCACAGCACCACATTTGAATATCTCAACGCCTCCGCTAGACACTTCAGCACTTGATGCAGACCTGCGATCAGACGTGGCTAAACTTACAGCTAAAGAAAATTATTGGGATGTTACTTCGCATCTTGGATGGGGTACACACACGCTAAATTGGATTATCATCGGCTGGTCAATGTTTTTACTCTTCAAAATTTTTAATATTGGACAACTTCTAGTACTAGTGCCAGGCGCTCGAGCAAGCACGGAGAGTTGGATAATTGGCATAGGAGTATCCATTAAAGCAACTCTGGTGGTTTTAATTATTTTGATTGGAATCATTGCCTACATCGCATTCAAAAGTTTTGAAGAATACAAATCCTATCGATGCGTTCCAACATTTGCAGAAATCGCTAAGTCGGAAAGATTCAAAACCGTTAAAATTAACAAACATGGCGAAGTGTCAACTACCTATTACAACAGAGGCCGAACAGACTCAGATATTGTTTTAGCCAAACTAGCAGTTCCAGAAAAAAAGAAATCTACCAATAAGTCAACCGCAAAGGCTACCAGCAGTCGTCACAGTCTAGTTGGTATTGATCAAAAAGTGCGTGAATCCTTGATGTTAGTGGAAATGAACGAGATGCAGGTCCCTGACCCAATCCAAACATTAATTATTTCCACCCTCCACAACATTGAAATCAACATAACATAAATCAAAATCAATAAAAATAACGACAAAAAATAAAACTATATAAAATTTAGCCTAGCTAGGGGAACATCCTTAAATGACCATATTTACCTTTAATATTTAACAACCTATACATAAGTTTATATGTTATCTCTTATCACTTAATTTAACAATTACTAACACATTAGCAGTATATTCACATTTTGTAACTAGGAGAAATTAATATTTTATTTTATTTCATTTTTATATCTGTTAAACTTATGACACAAAATCCTTTAGATTTAGTGGAACCTAATTGTGTAGTTGCTGCAGAATTACATTTAAGTAGCACGCCACAGTAAAAGAATTCAGTATTCAGTTAATGTGTGGTAAGCCATTATGCAATTTTGTATTTAAATCCTGCCAATCAAAAATTAGTAGTTTCAGTAGCCAATAAAATCGGTTTTGTTCTGTGAACTAAGTTCACCGAAACAAACCCCTAGCTTTGTCATTACGTTATGATTAATAACGTATTAATTCTTCATAGTCAGTTTGAACGTAACCTTTAGAAAATGGTCTCTCTGATGATCCGTGTGATCATAGGTGATGAGCAGTTGTGCATTTTATTCGATAACGTTGCCATATTGGCCGTCCAGAATAGCATGGATTGTATAATTGATTTGGTAGCTCCTTTTGAAACTTGTCAATTTTCACGTTTTTATAAATTTACTTCATCTGTGCTTATATAAATGCCAGTATATGCCAAGATGAAAATCAAACTTTTTTCAATTTTCCACTTTATGCCAGTATGTGCCAGTATGTCAATGTGTCACATAAACAGTATTTACCACCCCTGGTATTCACCAGTATTTACCATGGTATATACCATAGTGGCATTCACCACTTGACTATCCTAATTTTTGTCATAAGGAAAGTATGACATTATATTAAATGTAAGGTTTGTGTGTATTACAGCATACAATGTAGTGTATAAATAGTGAGTGTATAATAAAAGTATTATTCTGCTATAGAGATGCGGTATGTAGGTATATCGCCGTCAAGTAATTGTATGTATGTAACAGTATTGTACTCGCAGGCAGACGCCCATGTACACTGTATTACTTTTCGGCTTGCTACTCTTGAGACACACTATATTTAGTCAAGCTTGGTGGTATGCTTAACTAGATGTGCTCGTCGAGATAGCTGCCAGTAACTTAATACTAACTTATTTGCAAAGTTCTAGCTATTGATTGGGATGTATTACTATCGCCCTCTGTAAAATACTAGATTAAGCTCCAGCCATGGAGACGTGAATTCTGTTTAAAGGCCTACATAGTTCAGAGTATTACTCAGTCTCCGAGAAGTTATCAATATTCTCAGCCAAAGAGCGCTCTGTCTATCTTCACCATTCTAATTATGGCAGACCATTCCAATGAGACATGCTTCGGTCCGTGCTGAGGCAATGGGAGTAGGAAGAGGATAGGGAGTGAAAGGAAAACAAGGCCGGGAGCCGGCAGCGGAGGAGAGAGATAGTACTATGGAGCAGCGTCAACCTATGACTTGCGATTCACATAGAACGACCACTACTCACCCACACGCCGACCACCAGCCATGCACCCCTCCACCGCCACCCTCCCTCCACTCCCATGCCAGCACTGGGGAAGACATAGCTGGATGATCCACCGTGAGTACTCGTGTTAGAAAAGCTCGTATATATATGTAAACATATATTTTTCACTCATTGCCTTCCGTATTTCATGTGAGCTGTTCACCCCGAGACTACGAAGTACTCCTGCCGTCTAGTAATTATACAGTAGGAAGCTCGACTATTTAAGTCATTAATAATAGTGAGGTACCAATAGCTCTGAGTTTAAAAACTTCCCCCTTAATAATAAATTAATTAAAAAGTAGAAATCAGTAAATCTGTATAATCATGAAAAAATACATCAACGCTTTGACGTCCTTAGATTTCTATATTTGATTTATTTTCATAAAGCATTTACCTTAACACTTAAGTGTGCTCGTCTATACCATTAGTTTCATTTTGGGACTAAGAGAAAATGTCCGCGGTTACTGCATGAGGGCAAAATGTCCGGGGGGATAATATCCAGAGGGGGGGGGGAATGGTCCGGATACCGACGGAAACACGCAAGAACAACACGGGATTTACGCAAGCCATTAAATTGTATTGTATTGTATTAGGCTTTATTGTCGTTCTCTTCAACAAATACATGTTGGTCTTACAGAGTAGACATTAAATGGCAACCATCTCCTTGTGACACGGTCGCACTGCCAACGATCGTTTCTATACGCAGTCGGTAATGAATGGAATGAGTTACCGGCTAAAATTAGGGAAATCCAAAAGTGCCGTGAATTTGATTACGCTGTTGGGCAGTATCTTTTACAAAAACGTGTCGAAATAATTTTTATAATATAGTAGAAGTATATGATACACGCAAAATTTTTGACTTTGTATTGATCTAGGGTGTTGTTAATGAAATGAACTGTAACTAGTTACTGTCATACACGTTAATAATTTGAATTGAATTTAATTAAAATAACAGTTACGCTAATACTATCATATTGTGCCGTCATTAAATTTTCGTAAGCTCAATATCTGATCTAGAATATACAGTGACTCCACCACTTTAACCTATTTTCCTCTTTTATATATATAGTATAGTTTGGTATTAAAACTTATCGTCTTACGCATTTTAATGCGTTACGATGACTCAGATTAGAACAGGCTTAGTTTTTTCAGCTATTTCTAAAAGTTCCTTGAGGTTTTAATAATCCTTGTTCATTGTAAAGAAAAATATTGTAAATTCTTCAACAAACTTTCAAGGATAACTAGTAACCTAACCGCGCAAGCCTATTTGCGTATTTCAGATTTGTAGCTCATACTACTTGACGCGGTTCACCGTAAAAATCTGCGGCAGTCAAATTTCCTAAAAGTCACCGACTAAATTGCGTAAAGCCAAGCATCACTTGGCCATTCCCTTCCCTCCCCTTTTCCAATGAATGAATCCAGTTACACGTTGGTTTTCTTGTCAGTATTGTCTTAAATGCTCCTTGCGTTTATTTAGGTTTCTCATAAGAGAGGGCATGCAGTTCAAGCCAGAGAAGATGCTTTTGATTACATGGAAAAGTTAATTTTGCAGTTGCTTGGAATGATTTGCTGCAGACCATCTCCTCATTCTGTCCAAGATGTCCATGATCGTGTTTTAAAAATGTTTCCTCCTCCTATTGATCAATGGGTAGTGGATGAGGCGGCAAATGCCATTAAGCAAGGGAAGAAAAAAACTGAACTTGTGTTTCCGGTCGACCGCATGCACTCATTATTACAAAAGGTAACTTTTATTCTAGTTATCCTCTATCTTTATCGTTAATTAAGGCAAAAAAATGGGATTAGACCGCTTAACAGGATTAGACTACGGAAAATTCATTTAGCATTACAGAGGCCGCAGAAGAGACCGGAAGAGATTTAATGGTTAACTGTATCTTGTATCCGATCGATTCAAGGCTCCAGACTTATTTTGTTTAATCTAGGATGCTCTGTTTTTGATCGTTAAGTTATCGGTAGACGAAGTATATTTTAAGTCGCTTGTGATATTATGATTCTAGGACATTTCCTGCCTACGACCAAACCTAGACATTTCCTACCAACGATTTTGCGTTGTATTGTTTAGGATTTTATTAATTTTAAAATTCTCAGTATAATCAAACGTTATCTTCGCCCAGGGCTGTATTAGAACACAACGTTGATAAATCAAACCTTCCAATAGAACCCCAGGCTTCTATTAGAGGCGGGCTTTTAATCCTGTCACTATATAATTTGACCCGGCCTGTATTAGAGGCAGGCTTCAATACGAGGCCGGCTTTAGTTTGAAGTTTTACAGGTGTAAATTTTTATGATTACAAACAAGGGCTTCAGCCCTTATTTGTAATCTAATAAACAAATAAAATAAACAACCAAGCCGTTTGTGTCCGGCTCCTAATAAACAAGGGGCCGGACACAAACGGCGCCACCCATTATAGTGTATGGGTCCTAAAATGCGCCCTATTTAACGCAATGTTGAAAGCGTCACCTATAGTTGTGGGTGGGTCCCAAAACTTTATGACGATGTGTGGCGCCATTTGTGTCCGGCCCCCAAGCAAAAATTCAAATTTTTGAATTTCCCGCCAAAACTTTAAATATTGTGGTAAGATTTCGGCCGGTCACTAAATGAACTTACAAAAAAAAGTATACCGTTAGAATCGAAATAATTAGGCAAATCTAAATAATTTAGTGTAGCAAAATTGCAAAAGCAAAGTAGTTTTTAAGTGATTTTGAAATTGAAATTTTAATAAAGTTAACGGACTTTAACGAGTGATATAACATCTAAAAGCTCTAAAAGAATAAGCAGACACATTTTTGTTGGTTTTTAGAATTCGCTTTAGGCGAAATTGAAAAATTAAAACACCTTTATCGTTATCTTGAAAACGTTTTGTGATAATGATGGCGCGTCCGTTATTTAAATTCTACCAGTAATTACCTTTCGAATGATAACAATTTCAAAATTGCGGTAAATAATGTAGATATGTAATAAATTTAAACAATCGCGACCATCGTGGATTAAAAAATCCTTAACTAAATATAATGACTAGCAATAATTTAGCTTTTGAAGCTTCCGCGTTATCATTGTACACTCATAAATAGTTGCATTTTAACTCTACATTAGTCATGGTCATGGGTAGAAAAAGTCGAATAGGGAAAGTCAGGGTAGAAAAAATCCGTTTACTGAAATATTATAGATTTGACGTAGGCACCAAATGCCTGGGTAAGAAATGTCCGTTTACTGATATCATGGTCTTAACAGAAATATTTCACTTGTTTCGCTTAATAAAAGCGTAAGTTAAAATTATTTATTTTTGGAATGGTCTGTGGGTCCTGGCGAGTAGATAAGTTAAATATGGAAGTGATGCTCTTTTTGTATTGTAGGATGTATTACTGTACCGCTTGGATCACAGTGTCACAGTGTATATTGCAGCAGTTCTGGAATACATTGCAGCAGATATATTACAGGTAGGCTAATCTTGATAATCCTATGTACTAAATACTTGTATACTTGAAATTAACTGGCGTTTACTGAAATTTTTGCGATACTTGCGAGACTTACGCTACCAGGATGATGCGATACTGGATGCCCTAGTAGGGAGGATTGAATAGGGCAATAGCTATAGCTTTAAAGCATGAAGAAACGAGGGACATTTCTTTAGTCTTTACTGGCAATATGGATTGATTTAATGTTAATTAATAAAATATAATTGCATGTTCAATGCAATCACAGTAAAAAACAAGTTGATTTAAAAATCCGTTATGATAATGTAATTTTATTTATGGAATTGCGTTAATAGTCTTTATTGTTGCATATACTCAATACGAGGGGTACTTCCCTTACTATCACGGAGCTAACTAGTAAGTAAGCTGGTTATGGTAAAGTAGTCAGCACTTTAGGGGAGAGACGAGTATTCAGGCGAAACTAATAACCCCTAGGGTATTGTTATTTTATAATTATTATTATGCTGCATTTTATTTTTTTACATTAATCAAAAGGTTTGTACATACGCGACATGACCGCAGAGGCTGCTGACCATGTCAAAAATGCTATATTAATAATTAACTGGGTATTGCAATTTTTACTAATCTTAAGTACGATTCAATTCAGGATTTTAAAGTAATTTCCGTTCAACTGATTGCCATTTTCGAAATGCTAATGCTGTTAAGTCTCCCAGTTGAGGTTCGTTCTGTTTGAAGGGCCATCGTACTTGGTACTTCCCAGATGGTCAACGAATAGTATTATTTTGTTAGTGTGATTTGCATTCTTTTTCGTTATTTGTCAGAATTTTCTCAAATGGTAATTCTTCTAGTACCCAGAATTTCTCCATGTCAAACTGTTCAGGAGTAATTGTAGCTACGGTTACTTGACCTTTTTGTCCTTGAGTATCTTTGGTACAACTCATGACTACCCAGTCAGCATTTCGATATCATAATGTGAACATATGATATCATATATCTCAGATTTCTGTTCTCATAATGATATGTTTTTTGAGTTATAATGATATGATGCTGAGCTCATTATGATATCACGATGTCCGCAATAACGCATCAAAATGAGCTCAGATTGATCTCACATACTTCTCTGAATATGATGTATACATGATGCATTTATAAGCAGCGCACTGCCATCTGTATGCTAGTAAAAAAAGAACCCGCAGGCTTGTTGCATACTCAAATAATTTATTACAGCATGCTATACCAACCAGGTACTACAAACTAAATAATTAATCATGTTGTCACTGATTTCACAACTTAGCAGCACCGATCAAGCTAACGCTAGTTAATCTGATTTAACTTTATTGTGTATATGATGGGTTTGCTAAAACCAATTGCTTCAATTCGTAAATGTGAAAGGGGAGCATACATTGAAAAATCAAACTAACTACTTATTATCACTTTATTGTTATCACATTATCACTGCTTTCATGAATAACACTTGAAGATTTACTTCAAGTAGTCCTTATATTACATATTTCACATTAGTAATGAAAATAAAAAAAATATATCGAACTACTATGCAGCAAAATAGTTTGGAAGCTTAAGCTGCTTGATAACAGAAGTTTATCTAATCTGAAGTTGTCTGTTACCGTTACCGGCCAATGCTAGTTAGCTCAACTTTCAACTTCTGCTATCAAGCAATTTACTAATGGAGCCAAAACTAATTTTGTGTGCACTGTAGTTTGTTGTATTTTTCCTCGAAAGTTCACTGTTAAGACTGTTAAGTGTAAGTAGTAAAGCCAACACTTCAAGTGAATTTTTATTGCACTAAATTACTTGTAGAAATGTTAAGTTTGTGAATAAAGTGTAGATTAGCCGTGAAATGAGTTTTAGTTAACAGTTTGACTAATTACAACTTAACGCCCAAGTCCTACATTCAATGATGAACTACTTGTAATATTGTAGTTGAATTGCACTAAGGCCGAGCCGTAATTTCGGAACTATTTGCGGTTCCTCGCTGATCAAACTCGTTCGTAATAAATGAATAACTGGCTAACAATCACAACACAATGTATCTAAACTGACAAGGTACAAGTAATTTAGTTAAATTTCTATTAAACTTTGGGTTTTGCTACTCACAATTAACAGCAAATTCGTGAAAACTGTAACAACTTGACTGTGGTATTATGCTATATGACCGTACGTATAGTAGAAATGCTGAATAAAGTATTAGGATGCGATGTCGGTTACATATTTTCTTGTCTTGCCGCTAAACTAACGTCTCAGTGTCTAGTGCCTACTTGCCTACGTGCTGAGTACATGTATTAGAACTTTTGATACTTTTCTGAAATATTTCGGATATCTGGTGCTCATGCGCGGTGGGCATTCAATTTCTGAGGTTTTTGATGCTCTTGTAAGAACTTTATGATATTGACTGCCCATGCGCAACATACGCTCAGAAAAAGAGTGGCTTTATGTTATAGCTATGATATTCACTCAGAAAGCTGATGGATTGCTAACGTAATAATGATGCGATATCAATATGAGCTCAGTTTTAGTCCATTATAATGATATTAAAAAATTATCATTTAATTATATGAACTATTTATGAGCCTATGATGCGATTATGATATCATTTTGATATTGCAATGTTGACTGGGTACTATTCACAATGTAGTAAGATAACCACTGGGAGTCCCAAAGAAACTGGTGATTTTTTTGACTTTCCAAATTTTATCAACTGTTGCAGCTCCTACTAAATTTCAAAAGGTCCAGGTTTGTGAAACGTAGAGTCGGCTAGTTGCACATCTTTCAAATGTACCTATTGTGTGGATTGTATAGGTCTGCAGAGAAAATTCGATGTGATGAAATCAAGAATGTTAACCTTAACGTCCATTTTTTTTACTGCTGTTGTATTTGGATTATATTTGAAGTGTTGTTGTGCCACGACATGTAAGATTCTTGCTTCCAGCTACTTTGAATTTTCGATAATTTGATTGGTAGACCTAAATATGTCATCAATATTTTCGTGATGAAGTTACTACCAGCTCCAGCATCCAGCAGAACTCAAGCTAAAGTTCTTTTCCCTTTGTCGAGTACACCGACTTTTGCAGTGGAAAGAACGCCAAGGGTGTTGAATCTGAGTCAAGTTTTGTTGTATGTGCTGAGCCTAAACAGTATTAACCTTATTATGTAAGGCATAATTGTGTAGGAGTGAATGATGATTATTTTTGCAAACAATACAAGTACGTTTGGAAGTACAATCTTTAACTTGATTGTTACCCAAGCAATTGTAGCATTCCTGATTGTCTTGAACCCATTCTTTTCTTTGTTGTAATAAAATTTCACCCATTATTGGACATGCATATATTGGATGTCCCCTTTAACCACATAATTTGCATGTGTTTGGTACTTGACCTTGGTTTGAAGTTCCTGTCTTGAGGTCTTGGGGTTGCTCTTTCCCTTCTGCCTGAAGTGGGTGATACTGAGCATCGGTTTGTAAAAGTTCGGCAGCTACTTTTACTAGCCTTTCTGTTTCCTAGTACATAGACTTTATGTTTATTTTTTGGGCTCTCTTGAGCCTTGACTTGACGCTGATCTATGACTTGTTACTAAATCCTTGGATACAGTACTTAGATTTGAATTTCATGATAAGTCACGCTTAACAACGTTATTGATTTTTTCTCATGATTGCGCATTGATTGATCAATGATAAGTAGTTGTGGTAGAAATGATACTATTACTTATATTCTTTTGGGTGGCAATATTCTCAGCCAAAGGTTTCAATTTTTGAATAGTAAATTTCAAATGTGAAACCTTTTTATCAGGTAAGGATGCGTTGAATTATGCTAATGTCCGAGAATCCAGTTGTAATAATTTGTAATCTATGAATACGATTTCATAGAGTCACAAGGACGAAATCGAGTTGCAGAAGTTGAGCTCGTACGGTTCTCACTACGTCAATAAAGCGGAAGATTCCGTTGTCTGATTGTATTTTCATATGTTCTCTTTTCACTATAAGTTCAAATGATGCAGTAGCAGATTGTCTCGGGCTGTGGTACCGATCTCCAAGTCTGCCAAGCTATCGACCAATTTTACTCAGTAATTGCTAATTCCTCTGTGTTCCATAGATGTGCTGTCCTTGTGAGCATCACGTAGTAGTCGAAGTTTGTCGACCCGAGCATGATTTAAGTTTATGACACAAGAAGTAAATTGAGATTGGAATGCAGGCCGTAGTCTGTAACTACCGTTAAATTTAGGTAGGCTCAGTTTTGGAGTTTTTATTTTTGTCTTAGTGGTCACAATTGTTATTGCTTGTATGATGATACTTAACTGAGTTATTGCCTTTGTATCGACTTGATAAAAGTTGAAATCGGTTCTCGATGCGTCACTAAGTTGATGAATGGCTTGAGGTTTATTAGTTGTTTCGACATCCTTGTGCTGTTAATAGCAACCTAAGCGCTGGGCAGCTATTTTAAGAGCTAATTGTTTTAAATCTAGATTGTAGACTTCAGCTTCAAAAGTAGAAAGTAGCACCGCTGCTGTGGCTGTTGTAGTTTAAGTTTAGGAGCTAATTGTTGTGTAGATCTACATTAATTTGAATAGTGCGAACTCGGTCTATCATCGCATTATGCCTTTGCAAATGTTCTACCGCAATGCTTATTGGAGCGAAGCCGCTTTCTCCGTTTCTGCCTGCTTGAGTTACAGGAAGTGGTGGGAGAGTTGGTTTTTGTGAATGAACAACTTCCTCCTCGTCACTTGGTGTTGGTGTGGGATAAAAGTTGTCCTCGTGGTTAGAATTTCCAGACTCATTTCCTTCGGATGAGCCTCTAGAATTGTAGTTACTAACTTTCTTGTCGTCTAAACTATTGCCGCTTGATTGTTCTGAGGGATTAGAAATTTTGTTTTGACTCTCAGCTTCACTAACTTATGTTGTGTTAATAGCTGCTTCGAATGTGTTTTCTGCTGTGGAGGTGGTATCTACTTGTTGAGGATAAAGTTCGTACTAGTTTCGCGGGTAATGTGTTTCTCCCGGATTTATAAGAGAATACATTTTTTAAGATAGAAAAGTATTGAAATTTACAACAATTCTAGGTATGTTTGATGTATGCAATTACATATGGCCGTACGCAACGCAAAATGAAAGAGGTTTAGGTCTAGGAATCGTACAAACTGTTTGTAGTTGGTACCGAATATAAGCTGTATATTGCGACAAGGGTAGTCAATATGCCACTTTTTTATAGAAAATACCATGACAGTGGTAAATACTGGTAAATACCGGTATATAGTGGTAAATACTGGTATATACAAATATGAAGCCTAAAGTATTTAAAACTCGTGGCAATAAAACTCTAGTTTTATTAAAAACTCAACAGCAGATAATAATAAATATATGTAATCCTAACTAATACAAAAAATCATACCCTATTTTCTGGAAATTAATTGTGTAGTTGATACATAAATACATTTATTGAGCATATGCCACAATAAACGAGTTCAGTATTCAGCCAAGATGTAGCAAAACATTGTGCATTTTTGTGGTTAAATACTGCTAATCTAAAATTATTCGTCAGTGTAATCGTTAAAATCGGGTTCGTTCTTTGACCTAAATCCACAGAAACAGAACGTTGGGTTCGTCATTCGTCATTCGATCACGGTAAAGCCTATTTGTTGAATAAGTTTGAACGCAACCAGACGTAGAAAATTGTCTCTTTAATGATCCATTTGATGAAGAGCAATTGTACATTTTATTCATTACCTTCACCATATTGTCCGTCCATAATAGCATAGATTGTATGGATTAATTTGGTAGCTACTTTTGAACATTGTAATTTTTCAATATTTTTTAAAAAATTTACCCCTTCTGTGCTTGTAGAAATGCCAGTATATGCCAAGAAGAAATTCAAATTGTTTTCAATTTACCACTTTATGCCAGTATATACCAAAGTGTAACATAAACAGTATTTACCACCCCTGGTATTTACCAGTATTTACCATGGTATATACCACAGTGGTATTTACCACTTGACAACCCTGATTGCGACGTACAATATATACATATATGAGACACAGGTAGTTACAAGTAGTAACAGGTAGTCATATATAAGATAAATATTGTATTCCCTAACTTTGTAGGTTAATGGAGATTTATAATTTTACATGCCACTCATCTGTGAATGTGTGAAATATAATAATAATATTTAATTAGTCTAGCTTTGTTCAGCATTAATGAATATGGAATGCTGGTATGGAAATAGCTTTAACTATTCAAAGGCTTACTACATTAGAAGTATGTACGAGATCAATGTTTATGTTTAGTTGCGTCTGTCTGCGACTGCTGTACAATTCTTGTTCAAGAGGAATTACATTCTTGTTTCATTTTAATAGAAAAGAAAATTGACGGCAATATTCTCTATTCATATATTGCAACCAATTATTTATTTTCTTTAATTCTTTAGTAGAATTAAACATTACTGGAAATTCTCTAATTATTTAATTATAAGGACAATTCACAAAGTATTAGAATATCTAGATTATAGTGTCTGGGTAGAACTATCAGATTAAGGATATTGGTAAATCATGTTGAAACCTATTTACTCAAATTGTAAAGACAATGATCAGAATGCGGCAGTATTTGTCGAAACCTAAACAACCAATTTATAAATTATATTTATCATTGTTAACCGAGTTGAATTCAGAGAGAAATAGAGAAAATAAATTTAATCGTGATTCAGTGATCGTGAAGTGAAGTATAAGTCTTCTGCTGTAAGCATCCTGAATCCTTTTCTTAAGCCTCAGCTACGAGACGGCCAGACGTGGAAAGTGTCGATTGCTCCATCCCTCTTTGCATCCCCAAATACTCTTCGTGTCACTCGAGAAGTTTACAGTATGCTCATAATCACCTGTTTTATTTAATCTCATTCAACCACTGAGTCTAATTGGCCTCCCACACCTTACATGGGCGTTAGCATCACATCCCAGGTTTCATTTGGTGTACCTGACTTTATCTAAGTATTTTAAGCGAAGTTAAAGTTGCACACCTTAACACTGTGACTTGGATTCGCGTCCGACTCCAGAGCCAAAATCTCGTTGAATAGTATTTCCCCTAGTGTTCTTTACATTAGTCCAGAAATTTTTCTCACCGTATTTCCTGAAGGGATGTGTCTGAAGATTACGTCACAGAATTCTGCTTCAGATTTTTACGATGACAGATTACTAAGTTGAAAAATTTCACTTGGCTTATGGTATATTATTATTAGTTATTATTCTGGGTTTTTATTTCATTTAAAGTTATCTCCAATTTTTTATACATATATGACAGAGGTACAAAGAATATGTGTTACCAATCTCAAAAATGGTACAAAATGATAGAAATTTAAGTATTTTAATATTACTAACAGTATTCATTTCAAATAACATTAGTTTGTTTGTAGGAAAAAGGTAGAAGCCCACACAGCTTATACAAGCGCAGTGGTAAAGATTTATCGAATTTTATAATTTACATTGTTAGTAATCTAATAATTGACGGAAGTGCCGAATTTCTGTATCGTTCTGTTTTACACCTAATTATTCTAAACTTAAGATTATTTCTTGCTGGCCTTACATTACAACGTTCAAACGGTGACAGCCAATTACTAAACGACTAAACCTACTAGATTTAAATACTTTTTTCCCAAAATTCAACAATAATTTTGTGTATCTATTTTCAATGATGTCAATACCTACTAATGACGCAGCGAAACCATAATTATTCTCACTAACATATTTATTCAGAATGATTCCTAGACATTTTTTTTTACATTTCTTATTTTTGACATTAATTTTACATTTAAATTTCGACTCCAAACCTGTGATGCATACTCTAGGCAGCATCTAATATATGACTTATACACTATGCTTAATTGACTAACACCCAATCCACACACTCTTAGCTTTCTTAACATAAAAATTCTCCTTATAGCTTTTATAATCATACCTTCAACTTGGTCATTCCACTTCAAGTAATTTGAGAGCTGTACACCCAATAATTTAATATTTTTAACAATTGGTAATATCGTGTCATTAACTTTAAACTGTGGATTATTATATTTACTTTCTTTACACTTATTTACTACCAAGGTATTACATTTAATTGGATTTAGTTTTATTTTTAGTTCACTTGACCACTTATTTATGTCATCTAAATATTGCTGTATTTCAGGTTTCTCATTAAAATTAACTTTTTCAGCCAGCGTCAGATCATCAACATATCCATTAAATAAATTTTTTACATTTCCATCAACTTGGTGCTTTTCTTTAAAATTTATTATAATCCGATTAATTAGTATTATAAATAGTAATGGTGCTAGTTTTGTGCCTTGGGGCGTTCCGTTTGAGATTTCAATAAAACTAGATAATTCACTTCCTTCTTTCACACACTGTGATCTTTGGAATAGAAAATCACTGAGCCACTGAATGTCACATGGATTAACATTTAATTTATACAGTTCTTTAATCAATATACTATAGTCAACTAAGTCAAAGGCTTTAGAGAAATCCAAAGTAACAACAATAACATATGTATTTTCAACTTACAAATAAAATCTACTAAATTTACTAAGTAATGTGTTGTGGACGAGCCTTTAAGTGATCCATACTGGCTAATGCTTATTTTTTCCACTATTTGGCTATACAGTTTTTATAATTTTTACAAAAATATTTGTTTGGCCTAATGGTGTTAAATTTTGTACGCTTAGGTCGAGATCCTTAGGTATAGGAGTGATAAATCCTTTTTTCAATGACTTAGGCAAAACATAATTAGAAAAAGAAAAATTATACAGATAAGTAAGAGGAGTTGTAATAATAAAACCTAATTCTTGTATAATTTTTGCTGGTATTCCACCAGGTGTATTAGATTTGGATAATTTAACATGCTCAAGTTTTTGAAGAACTGTAAATTCATTTACTTTTACAATATTCACACTACTATTTGGTTTTATCTCTTGACTTAGAGTTTTATTAATTGGCAAATATTTCCTATTTATATTTGAGAAATGGGTATTTATCTCATTAATTGTACTTATAATATCACTGTTATTGTATTGCAGGCATAATTTAGAAATCACTAATGTTTTATCATTTGTTTTGCATATTTGAGAAATTACCGAATAGATGTTATTTGATTTAAGTATTTTATTTTGAAATTTTATATAATATTTTGTCTTCGCAATTTTAATTTGATTAAACAGTTTCTGTTTCAACTCACAATAGTTTTGAGGACTGTTAGTACCGACTTTAGCCTTTAAAACTTGCTTTGATAATTTTTTCACTTCATTAGTTATCCATATTGGATCATTTAGATTTATGTTTTTTTCAATCTCTAGGAATGCTAGTGTAAATGCGTCACTTCAAAATTTATCAAATAATTCACTCATTCGATCAATATTGTTACAAGTATTAAATTCAGACCAATCCACATTTGACACTATGGAAACAAATTTGTTTTTATTCTCACTTGTAAATCTTCGAATTTTTTTTGTTATGATACTGGATGGTTTATTTGTAAAGTATGGAGGGATTGGTATATACTTAATTCCAGCATGACCACTTTTACATGTATCCTTTAAAGGAGGTAGAACAGATGGGTTTTTGTAGTATTTACTTACATTTGTAAAAATAAGATCGATAGGGTTTACATCTTCATTTAAATTAGAGAAGAACGTTTTGAATTTTATAACTTGTTTCAGGTTAGTAACTTTTAAAAATTTGATACTATTATTCTATCGATTAAAGTCGCCAATAATGATAAACGCAGGAGCAACATATTTACTTTTAGTTTTTTCGATAATTTCCAGCAACGCATCAAGAAGTTCATTTTGTACAAGATATGGGGTAGCAGGGGGAAGATACACGTTTACAACAACAAATACGGATAAAGTTCTTAGTAGATATTTTGACTTTATAATTACGCATGTAATTTCAAATTTTGACGAATTATGATGAATAAAGTTGTTGAAACGTATTACATTTAGATTATTACGCACATATAGCGGTACCACCACCAATTTTATTTTTCCTCACAGTTTCAAACAAAGAAAAATTATTGATATTAATGTCCTTCTCATCATTTCCCCATGTTTCAGTAATAGTTATTATGTCATAATCTTGACTAATCACATGTAATTTGTCTAATTTTTCAATATTCAACGATGTAGCATTAGTATAGAATAGTCTGGGTAGTAAATATTTAATTTTTTTCTCTAATTTTGGGGCACCTTTATTTGTTGCCACAGAGGAACTAATAGTTTTTACAGTTGATATTTTTGAATTTTTCTTTTTTTTGTTAGAGTATGCTTTACGTGTGCCGCTTCTTTTATGCCTTATACGGGTGAATAGCACTAAACCACGAACTTTCCAGAACAGTTTAGGTACATCAAGTATCGATGTCATCCAGCCGTAAGATGTACACAGCACAGAAGATGAGAAGTATGTACAACGTAGATTGTGCACAATCCCTAGCACATTGACTAGCCAGCCAATTTGATTATGTACATACCACAGTAAATATCCATATAGAAGCACGTGCACCTTTAATGTTCAATTATTAACGAACTAATGGTAAATTGACACTAACGTGAAACTCAAGATGTAATACGTAAGTAGGCTAACAGATTCCAATTATAGAAAACCTACCACTTCTTTAACAAACTTCCCAATTTATTAACTTTTTTAGAGCACAAAACTCATGACTTCCTATCTCCAGCCGCCTGGCGGCGGGGTATATAATTTCTATGTCAGTTATTTTTAAAACTGTTTTTTAGTGCACTGATTTTATAGTATCTGTTCTCAGTATCGCTAATAAATGGATCGGATGAAATAAACACTTAAAACGCAGGAACTCCTGCAAACAAAACTAACTTTTTGTAGAATTTATAAAGGTAACAAAAGAAACCACTTGGCACAAAGTCGTCTAAATATCTTAAAAAACTTAAACTGTTTTAAATTTGTCAACTGAGTATAGACCCGGTCTGGGAAGCCAAATAAATTGATAGATTACTTTTATTGAAGTAATACACGCTGCAAGGAATGTCGCTGTGGGCGCTTAGGGGCTAGGCACAAACGATGTCACGTGAATAATAATTTACGTTCGATGTACGCTGATCGAAAGTCCCACACCAAGCTTTCAGCCTCAGGGGGTATCATTGATAAGTGATGGAGGGCAAGCCTTCGGGGGGTTCTTTGATAAGCGATGAACTGCGAGCTTTCTGGGTTTTTTTTTTAAAAAGTGATTGACGCCAGCTTCTATGGGATATTTTAATAAGGTATAGACGGCGAGCCTTCGGTTGAGTGATAGACGGCAAGCCTTCACGGGGTTTTTGATAAGTGATGAACGGCGACCCTTTAGGGGTTTCTTTGAATAGAGATGGGCGCCAGCCTCCTGACGATTCTTTAATTAGTTATGGACAGTGAGCCTCCGGGTGTTTTTTAAAAAGAGATGGACGGCGAGATTTTGGGGATTTCTTTGAAAGGGATGGACGCCAGCCTCCGGGGGATTCTTTGATAAGTTATGGACGGCGAGCCTTAGGTTGTTTCTTTGATAAATGATAGACGGCGACCCCTCACGGGTTTTGTGATAAGTGATGGACGGCGAGCCTTCAGTGGTGTCTTTGAATAAAGATGAACGCCAGCTTCCTAAGGATTCTTTGACAAGTTATGGACGGCGAGCCTCCCGGTTTTTTAAAAGAGAGATGGACGGCATGCCTTTCGGGATTTCTTTGAAAGTGATGGACCGCAAGCCTTTTAGGGTTTCTCTAAAAAGGGATAGACGCGAGCCTCCGGGGGACCTATTAATAAGGTATTGACTGCGATCGTTGGGTCGTCTCTTTAATAAGTGATGGACGGCAAGCCTCTGGAGTTTTTCTGAAAAGTGATGGACGCCAGCCTCTAGAGAATTCTTTGATAAATGATGGACGGCAAGCCTCTGCGTTTTTTTATAATTGATGGGCAGCGAGCTTCTGGGTGTTTTTGATAAGTGATTGGCCGCGAGCCTCCGGGTTTTTTTAAAAATAAGTGATAGATGGCTAGCCTCGGGGGGTTTTTGTGATAAGTAATGGACGGTGAGCCTTTTTGGTTTCTTCGAAAAGTGATGAACGCCAGCCTCCAATGGATTTTTTGATAAATTATGGACGGCGAGGCTCTCGGTGTTTCTTTGATAAGTAATGAACAGCGAGCCCCCACGGGTTGTTTCGATAACTGATGGCCAGGTCGGGAAGTGACGGCCAACTTGAGTAAGCGATGGCCAGTTTGACTTTAACAAGTGATTTAGAAAGTCACAGCTAACAAAAACGATTTGCCGAACTTAAAATAACTGAACTGATTTCATTAAAACCATGCAATTTATGCAAGCAATGTTGCGAAATACATTTTAAGGAGTAAATTTTGCCGTTTTAATAAAACACCAATGTTGTTTCATAAATCATTTTATGGTGTGATCGAAATAATCTTGTTCATTATATGACGCCAATGTTCACTAAAGCTCAGCATCTACTTCGGGCTAACGGTCGCCAAATCTGGTGCAAAGCGCCGGATTTCTATTTTACGCCATGTCTCTTAATGAGAAAATATCTATAATATGTTATTGTGTACGTAGTGTATGTACCGTAAACCTTGGAATAACTCCAGGGTCTGTTACTAACTTTGACCTTACTCTCAGGGTTTCTAATCACTCCCGGAGCCTTTTTAGCTTTTGCATGCCTTGTTGTTCAATTAAACGGGCATTTTTCAAATAATTCCCAGGTCTGTTGCTAAGTTCGACATAACTCCAGGGTCTCTAATAACTCCTGGTTCCAAGGCTAAGTTTGACGTAACTCTCAGCGGGAGTTATTAGAAGTTTTACGGTACCTAGCGATAAAGTGAAGCAAGTCGTTATTTTCCAATTTAACGCAATGAAGAAAACTTTGGCTTTTACCTGGTTTTTTGGACGCAGATCTTGCTACGTTGGGCGTATTGTAAAAGTGAATGTTTCGAGTTATGATCAATGCAGTCGACTGCGTGGGTGTCAAATTTCGAAATTTTTATCCGTCAGGTCAGCAAACATTAGCAGTAGGTAAACGGTATAGGGGTTTGCCACAAAAGATGTCAGTACAGTATCATGTATATCATCAAACCAACTAGCTTAGCATCTACTTCAGGTCCACGGTAACCCTAACGGACTAAAAGCTCTGAGCTTTTCTGGGGTTACGGCGTACTGAAACCAATTTACAAACTCATTGTTTGATACGCGAGAGAGTTTTAATTAATGGTGTTAATTAAAACTGAATTTCAAATAAAATAATTAGTTTTATTGGATGATTGTTTCCATAGATGGTCGGAAATTATGTAAAGCACAGCCGCCATGGAGAATTTTCTACTCAGGACATCAAAGCAGCTATGTGTTGTGATAAGGTTAGTTCATTCCATTTTTCGATTTTTCCTCGCCTTCAATATTTCTCCTTGGAATATTTAACCACTTACAAGGGAATGGTTTCACATGGAACTCGTCGATTTCAAAGAGTTATGTCTACAAAAATCAGGCTACTTTTAAATAGTAGGGATCCAAAGTAACTCGACTGCATTTTGCGTTGTTCGGTCACAGTCAAAGTTTAAAAAAATTCAAATTTTAATATTTTGCCGCCCTGGTACTTTTACAGTTCTTGTCCGATTTTGATGAAATTTTGTTTTTTCTGATCCTTAGGGCTTTTTCTAAAAAGTAATTTCAGGATTTTGCAAAATTCAAAATTTTTCATTTTTTCGAAAAAATTAGTCCATAAAATTAGGCCTCAAAAGTAATGTTTTCTCTAAATTTTTTCGAAAAAATAAAAAATTTTGAATTTTGTAAAATCCTGAAATTACTTTTCAGAAAAAGCCCTAAGGATCAGAAAAAACAAAATTTCATCAAAATCGGACAAGAACTGTAAAAGTACCAGGGCGGCAAAATATTAAAATTTGAATTTTTTTAAACTTTGGCGGGCTATTGTGACCGAACAACGCAAAATGCAGTTGAGTTACTTTGGATCCCCACTATTCAAAAGTAGCCTGATTTTTGTAGACATAACTCTTTGAAATCGACGAGTTCCATGTGACACCATTCCCTTGTTAGTTAAATTGTCTAGTATTATAGTAAATAATGAGAAAAGTAGAAACGTTTGAGTAATATTTACCTGTATGTTCTACTTCGTAAAAGGACATTTTTTTCCGGCGTGATTTTATACACATTCCTTTAACAAATACTTTTGCAAACAAAAGTAAAAAAAAAAGTAATCGTTACTTCATGAAAATAGGGAAAAGATTCATTTTAATTCTTCAGTTAGCTATTTATGAATGCATATCATACAGAATGGCTTCGAATACGTAAAGATCGTTGGTTTTCCGCTTGCAAGCAACATCATTTACATCATACTTCTAGAAACTGTTGTGGATATCCGAAACTTGGGTTTGTGAAATGAATAACGATGTGAGAAATAAGTTTAATAACTTTGACTTAACAATCATCCCTGCATTTGGAAAACTTGGACGAAATAGTGAAGGAATCATCGGTATACGAAAGAACCCTGTAGAACAATGTACAATACTCCGGCAAGACAGGTTCAAGGTTATACAATAGAATTCTTGCTTTGTAAAAACCTGCACTAATATGTTTTGCCTTCATTCCAACCACCACACAATACAACGAAGAGATGAATTACATTGTGGAAGAAGTTGTAGGAATAACAAACCTAGATATTTCCTAAAGGGAGATTGCAATTCCAGAGTAGGAAAAATTGACATGCCCTCGGAATGATCGCTCAGCTTCAGTAAGGATAGAAACACAAATACAATTGACAACAATATTAACAATCAGGAAAAAAGACTGAACGACCTCATGGCGTCACACGACCTAAAGACCGAACGGAAGAAGCACGTCAACAAGGAAGGACGTGTCTTATGCACAATGGTAACAGCCTAATTGAACTTTGTATTAGCAACAGCAACGCAATTGTGGATTTAGAAGAATTCACGGTCATGGAAAAAAATCGGACCATCTCTTTATTGTTCTAACGAGGGAACGTTTACAACCGGGCGTCGCTAAACCACCCAAATTAATTTTTTCTGAAAAGAGCATGTAAAAAAAGTGGGGTAGCGTCAATCATATTTCAGAATGGGCCTTTTTATTTGCCACAGGGATTTTTGAAGACAAATTTGTTAAGCAGCTATTACATAGCTAGCAAGTTGTAGCAAGTTTTTCAAAAACGCTAAAAGCAGCAATTTTTTCAAAAAAACGCTGCGATTTTGAATTTACATAGACAGCATTACGTCAGCAATATTGATGCTGCTTGATATTGCTGATGCTGATGCTAACATCAAACTCGATAGATATTTCTCGCTACGCTCAGCTTTAGAAACAGCATCAAGACCTTGTGCGCATGATCAAAGTCATACATCAAGGATCATATATATCCTTGGTCATACATGTCATTTAAAAAAATCAATTCTGACAATTATTTTATTTCCTTTCATTGACTTTTTTAAGCGTCCGAGTGTTCTGTATGACATTTCAGTTGTGCCATTTATGTTTGGCAATTACTGTACGATGAGACGTTAAAACATACGTCAGATAGTTGACCCAGGGGTCACCAAAAGTAACATGTGATTTCACGTTAACTTACTAGTTAGTACTTCGAGGGAAATTTTATTAAATTATTTGTTAAAACAGTTAAAAATAATAATTTTGGTGCATTTTGATTATAGTTTATACAAACTATCGGATTTGGTTTTATTTAATGCACTTAAATTCAACTCTTGCATAGAATATTATACTACAATACACTTTCGAATTAAAATAATTGACCTCTATAGTCCCTGTAATTCTTGCGTGAGCATTATTTGGTTTTTAAAACCTATTAATAACGGTAATTATAAAATGTAGTGCATGAAGTCAAAACGGAGTTTGCAAAACTCGTCAATCAATTTTGAATGACGATGATTGCCGTAGTAAGGGAAAATTGGAGATGGCGTCAATACAGCCATAATATTTCAATGGCCACTTTAATTGTATTACCTCATTCCATAATACATAGCTCTAATATTAAAAAAAAAAGATTTTAAGCACCCTTCCACAATTAAATTCCTCGATAATCGATAATAAGAAAGCTCCATGCATTTTTACGTTCTTATATTTGTATAACATCTAAAAATTTTATTTCGGTAACTTAAAAATATAATATTTATTAATCGCCTAAAACCTTAAACCGGAATTAGCTTAAGGAATATAAATAAATACAATATTATTAGCAGTCTGAAGGCTTCTTGGTAAAATATCCCGCACAATTACTTCAGCAAGATTCAGTTTCCATAATGCTGTCTATGTAAATGCAATTTCAAATAATCAGCAAGTGACAGCATTTTGCATGCAGCATTTTTAGTGAGCAAGTTTTACAAAAAAATTGCTAATGCTAGCATTATTGATGATGCTAGCTATGTAATAGCTGCTTTAATGTTAATTAAATGGACGCCATATTTAAATATATTTTTCAGTCTTCAATTGTGTCTGCAGGCTACATTTCTCAACCAATTTTGATAAAATTTATAGTTTTGTGATCATAACAGTGTTTTCCAAAATATAATTTCTACGCATTTAAAAATTCAAAAAAAAAATTTGTTTTCAAAAACGCGTCATTTTAATAGGGCCTCAAAATTAATTAACATTTACTTTTTTCAAAAAAATCAATTTTTTGGTTTTTAAATACCCAGAATTTGGTTTTTGGGTAATATTGTAAGGATAAAAAACTCTAATGTTTTTGAAAATTGTATGAAAATTGAAGGAGGTATAATAGAGTTTTGATAAAATCATAACGTGGAAACATTTCACTTTTAAAATAATAAAGAACTTTTGAAAAAAAAATTTTTTTCAATTTTCAAATTCCCAGAAATTGTATTTTGAAAAATATTGTAACGATCACAAAACTATAAATTTTATCAAAATCAGTTAAGAAATGTAGCCTGCAGACACAATTGAAGCCTGAAAAATATATTTAAATATGGCGTCCATTTAATTAACATGAACAAATTTTTGTCTTCAAAAATCCCTGTGGCAAATAAAAAGGCCCATTCTGAAATATGATTGACGCTACCCCACTTTTTTTACATGCTCTTTTCAGAAAAAAATAGTTTGGGTGGTTTGGAGACGCCCGGTTGTAAACGTTCCCTCGTAAGAGCTGTAAAAAAGATAGATAGGTATCCTTAACATTGGATTTTACAATCGTACGTACTGGAATCGTCCATAAATGACGTTATTTAAATTTTACTCTTTTAGAGATCCTCACTGTAATAAGTTCAAAACTTAGGTAGACGTATGTCCTCAATATAGGATTTTACTAGTGTACATTATATGTATACTAGTGGAGATCGTTCATAAATAACATTGTTTAAATATTACGAGTTTAAGTATCCTGCCTGTCATTCGTTTTAAAACTAGGTAAACGGGTACTCATATTATGGAATGCTTCCAATATTCATACTGTGAACTTCCGTAAATGGAGTCATTCAAACATCACGATTTTAAGAAACCGCTCAGCATTTGTTCAAAAATTAGGTAAACAGATACTTTGAACGCAGGATGTTTCAAGAACACATACACGAATCGTTCATAAATGACGTTATCCAAGTATTATCATTTTAATAATCCCTCCGTTATTTGTTGCGACTTTATCAAATTAGAAATTCAAGTAGAAGTTTAAGCGTTGCCACAATAGGGTTCTACTCCTTAATTAAAGCAATTATTCGCTGTTAGCTCAGCATCTACTTCGGGCGCCCGGCCGACAAATCCGGCGCTTCGCGTCGGATTTTTTTTCAACTTTTTGTCTACCTTATAACCAAGCATTTTTGTACGATGCCAGGATATATAATTATTTCAAGTAGTTTTAGCCATATTGAGAAATAATATATAGCACATATATATTTCCGGAGTGTGTAATTTTACTACTATGATGTTTAGAATGTAATTATGGTTTAAGCTAATCACCTTTATTTCCTACACTTTTTAATTTAAAAATACAGTTTTTTGCATTACAATAAATTCTAAGCTTGCGATTTAATAAAGTATATTTTGGATTGGATTCGTAAGACATTATTTATTTAGCGTGAATAAAATGAAAGCATATTCTTATCATCCTAAATACGGTTCGGGAGAAAATGTCCATTGTTACTTATCGGTGGAAAGTGTCTAAATCGAAAAATGACTACAAAAGGTCTTTGTATAAATTGAATTTTAACAACTGACTTGGGACTATAAAAATGAACCCTTGTCTGAATTGCGTTTTCAATTTAACTTATATTTGTTTCCAGGTTTTATGTGATTTGTTTAAGCTTGGTGATATGTTTGCAATCGGTGTGATCGAGGAACCTATTACAAGAAATTGTCTTTCCTATAATGAAGTAAGTTGTAGTAATATTTTATGTTTTACTTTTTATCAGGGTTTGAACGTACTTGGTCTAAACTAGGGTCGGTTGAAATCGGCTTAGCTCAAATTATACTAACACCTAATTTTTTTGAAACAACAAAATTAATATATTTCTGCTTCTGCCAATTTATTTCCGCGCAGGCCTTGAATTATAACTACTGACGTGATTTGTAATAGTTTGGTCACTTTATACCTTAAGTAATAATTAAAACTAGAAAATAGTTGCATAATATGTCATAAATTAATGCAAATGCATTTATGCCAATGCATTTCAAAATTGTGGTGCCAATAATTTCTAATAGGTCTAAATAGAAGTTAATCGCGTACAGCATACAGGGATCAGAATTTCTACAGTTTCATCTCTATTATCTATTTCATCAAACAAAATTAAGGTTTTTGAGTGATTCAAACATGTTTCATATTAGTTCAACTTCTTGAACTTGAGAGTTAATTGTTACCTGCTTTCTGCTAGATCTTTCTTTGTATCAGGGCTGAAGTTTTAGTACGAGAAATGATGATAAGGTGTAGTACTTATTGTATTCCACCCATCGAAGGAGCAGCCGTGGCTTAGTGGTCAGATATGACGCCCTAAATACCTCTCGCAGTGGCCTCTTCGCCGGAGGAGGCCTCCCTAGCACCTCCGAGGAGTCCTCGGAGGGGCTAGAGAAACACGCTGTGGCGCCTTTTTTCTGGCATATTCGTATGTTCAGTATATGGCTGTGGGAGGAAATTGGATGGTGCGCTGTGAGTGGAGATAGCTAAGATACGTTAGTTCTACAATGGAGAAACGCAGTTGGTAGTGCACTGACGAGAGGCGTATCCATTGCGATTAAATGTCTAAAATTCTCCATAAATTAAGTTTCTTACAGCTGTGAAAACTACTACCTTAGTATAGCAAGGTTCAATACTCACATCATTCCTGTCCTCGGAACTCTCAACGGTCTGTGCTTGCTACAGGTATGTCAGAAAGATGGTAGAGTTAAAAGGGGAATAGAATAGAACAGTGAAAAGTTTGTTATCATGTCCGTGACAAAGATATGGTAATTCCCTTATCGCTTGTTACTCCTGCTTAGCAAAAATATGTGTGGCTGTGAAGCCCGAAACAAATATCTCGTCACAAGCTTAATGTATATTCTAATTCTAATACATGTTACGTAAGTAAAAATTATGTAGAGTACTGAGTAGATACTATATTTGCTAACAGTGCTTCGACCATCGAATAGTAAAACTGTGTGAGACATAACCGATAAGGTTCGAGAGCTCAATACAAATACATTCGCGTATTCCACCCATCGCAATTAGACCATCATTTTCTTACCACAATGTTCAGAAAAACTTAACTTTGCATTCTATGTAGTTGTTAGTACTAATCGTGAATTCATAATCACTCATCAAGTTACATTGACCTTGCATTTCTTTAAGTAGTTCTGTTTTTTGACACAAAGGTGGCAGAGGACCTTCTTCAATCTGAAAAGCAATATCTTCGGGATTTGCAGATGCTAATCAAAGTTTTTCGAGAGGAACTTGCAAACAAGTTGGAAAATGAAAATCAGGTTCGTGATCCTAAAGTAATAAATAAAAATTCTTCATCACTTCAATATAAACTATAAAACAATTAAAATCTTATCCTAAACAATAATGGGCCTCAAAAACGACTTACCTATTAATGGTTTAAAAACAGTTCCGAACCTCCTAAACCGTGAAATTACTCTAAATAACATTCTAAATGTTTTGGTGCAGAGTAAGAGTCGGTAAATGAGAAAATGGCTTGTGTGGGTGTGATGAGTAATTAATTTAAAATGTTTAATAGATCAACGTAGGTGGGTGATATAGTGAATAAACTTAGGTGTTGGATATACTTATGTTACACAGATTTAAATGGAACAATGCTGGATGATTAAAATTGTGATTAACTGCTTATTAAATATAACTTGTGTTGCGTAATGCTGTAAAGGATACGAGATCTGGTTATTTATGTTCACTAGATTATCCAGATAATTGTAATACGGCTTTAATGGAAGCTGTTTATAGAAGTATTGCTAAATGGAATGCGCTTTCTGATAATGCTATATGTTTAGAAAACTGTCTAAATTTTAATCAGATCTGACTAAGCGTCTGATAGCTAGTCCTGGTGTGATTGAGTTTCTAGTTCACCAGTATCCATGATTGCATTTTACTAGTAAATTTAGGTAATTGGTATCGAATTATGAATACACAATTGTGATAATTTAAATAGGATTAAGTGTGTGCTAGTTTTAAGATATGCTTTTAAATTATATCGTGTGTATTAGTCTCCGTTATTGTATAACAGTACAGTTGTATTGAATTAATTCGATACTGAATAAAGTTCACTCAAACTCAATCTTAATTACTGTATAAAGTATCTGGCCATTAGTTTAAAAAACAGGTAACCAGATATTTTGAACACTGGATGTTAAAAGTATATATACGAGGTTCGTTCATAAATGACGTCATCAAAGTATTATCATTTTAAGGATCTCCCCGTCATTTGTTGAAAAATTAAATAGAAGGATATCCGTAACATGTAATATTACTATTATGCATACGGAGATCGCCAATAAATAAAGCCATCCAAATGTTACTATTGTAAAGATATTTGTCATTAGTTTAACTAATACGTAAACGGTGCCAATATTTGCTGTAATCTCAGCATCTACATCGAGCCCCCGCCTCACAAATCCGGTGCAAGACCTAGAGTCCCCTGGAAGGGTTGGCGCTTTCTACCTTATCGTCTTAACAGCAATTACTCATTATTCTCAATATTCCCTGCTAAAGAAATAAACTTGGCATTCCGACTGTTGAGGTGGACGGACGTGCCTGGAATGGAGCTCCTCGGTCTCATTCATTTAATTTGTATGGGCATATTATCTATAGCCCCAGAGATCAAATCCAATTCCTGGAAGTGCACTATTACGCTTAGTTATACGGAACGTTAAAATGTGACTAAATCTGGGCGTTTAACAATCAATATTTTTAGTGAATCAAAAAACATGTTATATAATAAACATCCTATTTTATTTAATAAACGCCTGGTGTGTGAAGTGAATCTAGTCTATTATTATAATTTACGTAATAGTGACTGTAAACCAGACCCTTTTGTTTTATATACCTTTATATATACCTAAGTTGTTAGTGCACAATATTTTGGCTGATTTAAAACCAAGGCCAGTGCAACATAAAAAATAAAATAAAACTACTTTGAAGTGGAGTTAACATCTCAAAATTAGGCCTGTTGTGTGGCATTTGCAATTTAAAAGGAAGAACAAACCAGCAAGAAAAAAGTGTTCCAGCTGTAGCAAATCATACCACAGAACCTGTCTTTTGTACTCATTCAACAAGTTTAAGCAAATGCAAGCAGATGTCACCTTGGTATGCAATCAATGCAAATGACAGATACAGAAACCTATATGTTGCGCTTGCAAAACTATACGTAGCTCATAGATAATCTATCACTGCAATAACTGTAGATTGCCCTACTACCAATCATGCATAGAAGAAATCAAGGAATTAAGAAGATCCCGGCCCCGTGGACGTGTAATATGTGCACTGCATGTAGTTTAAGTCCTACTAATATTTCTGTTACCAAGAAAATTGCAAAAGCAAATTTAGCAAAGTGTGCTCGCTTGGGTCACATTAACATTAGAGACATTCTTTTAGCCACTAAAAAGGACGATATAAGAATCCTCATCCAGACGCTAGATTTTGATTTCTTTGTATTGGGGGAAACTTGGCTGAATAGCTCTATCCAAGATACTGAAATATCTATACCTGGATATTCAAAAGCTAGAAAAGACAGATACCGTGTAGATAAAAAGAAAGATGGAAGCATTTTAGTTTATGCTAAAGATTGCTGGACGTTAACCATCGCATCCTGTCCCTTTTCTGAGCCGACGGAATTAATACACATAAGGGCAACACAAATGCATCGTAAAAAAATCAACGTTATTGCTGTCTACAGTCCCTAACCTACGCCATCATTTCGGGAAGAGCTGGACGGTATTCTACCTGTGTACTCAAGCAGAAGAACGTACATTATAGGGGATTTAAATATAGATATTAATAATAACAATAAAGCCTCCTATAAACTGAAATCTACTCTATCACGACATAGGTTTAAACAAATTATACGTGCAAGCACACGCAATACTCAATCAACGAGTTCGCTTATCTAAAATGTTATTACCAATGCACTGGAGCTCCGAACTGATTGTAAAGTTATAACATGCAGTATATCAGACCACGATCTTATATACACTGTATGCTTAAGGACCAACAAGGAAACGAGATTGTTGACAATAGTGGCATATGTAATTTGCTATGTAATCTTTTTTCTACAGTGGGGTCCCCATTAATAGTGCACAATGATGTTCAAAGTATACTTCAAAATACTGCTTAAAATCGAATGTAAAACTGGAAAACACCGTAATATCTGAACATCAAGTAATATGTGCTATAAAGTCAACAAAACGGGAAAGCAGATGGTATCGACTGACTCAGCATTAAAATGTTCAAAATGCCTACATGCCATATATCTGTTGTACTTGCATATCTCTTTAATCAAATTAGGCGTGCTTGGGTAAGCGGTTAGGTTTGCAGACTAACGAAATTTACAGTTTCAGACCCAACTTCAATCCCTAGCCACTGCTAATCGTTTACGGCTCGGTGTTGTACGGTAAACGTCACTGGATGGTTGATTGAAACCCAATCTCCTTCGGTCCTCCTTAGTGACCACTACTTACTGTAGGGGCTTAGGGAATGAGACTCCTTTACTGTGGAGGAGGGGGCGGGAATAGGTAAAACGGTACAAAGACCGAAACGATATAACGCGGTAGCCTTCTATTTCCTCACCCACCATGACTGGTTGAGTCTGGTTGTATGAACTTCGGTTAAATCGACCCAATGATTATATTATGATGATTATATTATTATATCTTTAATCTCTCAGTCCAGTTTGAAGTTTATCCTGGCTGCTGTAAAGAAGCACTAGTTACTCCGCTATACAAAGGCAAAAGCCCAAAAAGTGACGTGAATAGTTACTGTCCAATTTCAGTGCTTTTAACCATTGCTAAGATATTCGATGCTGTCATGCATCATAACTTATACTATTTTTTAACAAAGCATAATAGGCCATCGTCATGCCAGCATGGATGTAGAGCAGATTTTTCTACATTAAGTGCTATTACTGCTTTTACCAATGACGTCTACTTAGCTGGAAATAGTGGAATGTACACAGTGCGGTTTTTATTGACTGCACGAAAGCATTTGATATGCTTAGTCACAAAATTTTGACACAAAAGCATATACATATTGGCGTCAGTGGAAATGTCCTAAAACGGTTTGAATCATATATATATGAGAGAAAAATTAGAGTGAAAGTGGGACGGAACATATTAAAGTCCGATATACTTACTCGCGGCACACCAAGTCTTACTACGTTGCCTGTGGCCAGACGGATCAGACTTTCTTGACACGCAAGAACTAGCGTGGACACGGTGGTATCTTTTACCAGCGCATTTAAGGAACTTAGACTGTCGCTAAAGAGGTGTATTGTTTGAACTTCACAGCCTATCCCCAACAGCCAATTGGCCGTGTGTAGGATTGCAAAGATCTCACACTGAAATACAGTAGCGTACTTGCCTAGGAATATGGATTCGGAGTGCAGTGTTTCTTGGGTGTTGGATTGACACAGTTTAATGAGGACACCGCTTCCTGAGAGAGGCCCATTTCTGGATCCGTCTGTGAAGCAAACATACCCATGTGCTAGTTCCGATAGATCACTGTCCCAGGCATTTCTGGGTAGATTTTCTACTAAGTAGTAGATACTATTCTTTGGAGTAAGGATGCTACAGTCAGTGCCCATTTGGAGGGTGGGTCCATTGTTAACCTATTCATCCCAAAGGCGTGTGTGACTGCAATGGTCAAGTACCTGTGGGTTGCCATGCCAAAGACCCCTAGCTCTCAATCTATGCATTGTCCGAACTGTTATTCCAGTTAGATGTATATCCAAAGGAGTCAGTCCGACCAAGCATTCGATTGCGGACGTGGGTGTGGTCTGCATTGCCCCTGTTATCAAAAGACAAGCGTGTCTTTGAACGTTTGTGAGAACTTTAACAGCTTTTTGAGTTTGAATAGAAGGATGCCAAACAGCAACAGGGTAGTCTTGGACCGGACGAACCATTGCTGCGTACATCCAACTTACAACTCTAGGCTGTAGTCCTCATGATTTACCAACCATCAGCTTACATCTTGGAAGGGTGGTGGATGCTTTTTTTCCAATGGATTCACAATGTGGAATCCATATGAGCCTCTTGTCCAAGATCACACCAAGGTATTTAACCGTGTCTGATTTTTGTTAAAGTATGCCCTGATAGTATACAGGTCTCCCTTTAAAACGGGGGTTTCTAGTAAAATCAATTACATAGGTCTTGTCAGGCTTCAATCTAAGGCCATTGTTAACCCACCCGGTATCCGTCAGGCGTAAACCCGCTTACATCCTGCTCACAATGGCGTTGAAATCCCGACCGCTTTGGACCATGGCTGCATTGTCTGCAAAACCCTGGGATAGCATTGATGGTACTTTAGCCTTCAGGGTGGAAAGTAACTCATCTATTACTAGGTTCCAGAGAAGTGGGTAGAGAACACCCCCCTGTGGGCACCCTCTCTCTAAACTTCTTCTAGTATCTTTTTGCAATTCAGAGTATTTGACGATTACAGCAAGAACTAATTCTTTTCTTTGCAAAGCTTTTTCTACATGTGTTACCAGCCTATGTAGAGCGGCTTCGGTGGATACTCCTTTTAAGTAAGCAAATTGGTTATTGGAGCGCAACAAGGCTTCTAATCTAGGAGACCTTATGTGCCTATCCGTTAACCTCTCAAGGGACTTTAGCAAAAAGTTGGATAGTGAGATTGGACTCCACAATGTGGGTTCGCTGTAATCTTTCTTTCCTGGTTTTGGTAAAAATAAGACCTTTGCATTACGCCAGATTGTCGGTGTGTGGCCCAAAATTAGGCACCCTTTAAACAGAAATTGCAGGTGTTCAGTGAGTACAGGTACGCGGTGCTGTAAAGCAGCTGGAGCTATACCGTCAGGGCCTAGTGCCTTATACGGCCCAAAGCTGTTCATTGCCCATCTTAGCTTTCCCGGTGTTACAATTGCTTCTATCTCCGGCACGTTCATAGAAGTAAGATCAGGAGCTAGAATGACCAGCTGCGGATCACTCGCAAAGTAGTGAGCTAGAAGAATGTCTAATATTTCAGCCTTGTTCTGGGTGGGTTTATCCAAACCAGGAACTTTTAGGCTTGTAGGATACTTCCTTATTTCATTTCCAAGAGCTTTGCTAACCCCTGCAGCTACTGGTAGACTTCCAATCTCCGAGCAGTAGTTGCTCCAAGCTAAACGCTGGGCTTTTCGCAAGACATCTTTGTAGTTATTTCTTGATGCTAAGTATTCTTTCCGTTTGACAGGGTTTCTATTTGATATAGAGCCGGCCTGCCGAAAGAGATTTCTAGTTATCTTGCGAAGTATTGTTAGATCAGGTGACCGCCACGGAGCTGCTTTGCTTCTTCATGCGACATATTTTCCAGGACTTGCTTTCTTAAAACTTTCCTGTAGACACAAGTTGATGTAGTTTGCTCGATCCTCCAAACTACTGGGTGTGAGGTCACATTTGCTGTCTACATCCTTTAACTTGCCTGTCAGTGCCGTTTAAAGGATTGTCCAGTCTGTTTTTCGTATATTTCTAATTTTAATTAACGGTGGTTTTGCGCTTGCTACGTTAAATCTTATGTACCGGTGGTCTGAGTTTGACTCTTTGTCAGAAACATGCCATAGTCGAATAAGATTTTGTGCAAAACTGTTTGTTATTGTTATATCGGGAACTTCTTGGTTTCTTACAATAAATGTGGGTTTCATGCCCTCATTTTCTACTTCCAGGTTACTGGCTAGTAGAAATCCAAGCAATTTGTTCCCTTTTGCATTTATGTTAGTACTGCCCCACACTGAGTGATGTGCGTTTGAGTCAGCATTAATAACTAGTATCTTGTGAGTTTCACAGTAAGATACTAGCTGCCTCATATGCTCAGAAGGAACGTCCATTGTGTCACCAGGCATGTAGACTGATGCAAACACTATAGTTTGTTTCCCCCAGTGCGTATGTATTGCTACTGTTCCCTGTCACAGAATTGTGACAACACTGTGGCTTTGACGTTTTTTAATGTAAGTATACATGACCGCGGAATGTCATTTGTTTCAGCAACAAAAAGCTGTTCTTTACTTCCAAGCCCTCGTATCACACCATGAGTGTGGTAGGGTTCTTGGATTAAAAATATAAAGAAGTGTGGGTGGGGTGAGGTGTGAGCACCAGTAGGTTGCGTTGGACGTGCTTGTCGCACTAGCATGGCGTCGCGACAACCTAATAATGAGTATGCCGCAGCACGCGCATGGTGCATCTCGACTAACTTTAAGTTAGCTCGAGCTAACAGATTTGGGTGTTAATTTCAACACGATTAGTTAATTTCTAAGTTTTTGAAGGTGAGGAAATATGCTAGCTACGTGAAACACCGCTGTATGTTAATATACCTTCACCAAATAATGTTGAAGTTGGCCGAAAATCGTGTACAGAATTTATACCACCGCACATAAGGCTAAATTAGTGCTACAATTGTAAATAAATGGTTTTAGGCTAGTGGATAAAAAGGCCGGCACCAATTTAGAAGGTTGCGGTTTCCTGCCTGACTTTTTGCATTAGTCTTTAATGAAGTTAGTCACGTAACTACTTGGGTCATATGGTTACATATGCAACACGGAAGCCTGACTGTGTGGCCGAGGGGAGCAGTGTTCCTTCCTCGATATCTCGACGTTTCTTTTTGATCCGTGTGAGAGAATCCTTAGTCAGGTAGTGCTTTTACGTCTCGTTGCGCAGGAGGTAATGTTGTGGAATGGCTTGGTGGGGAGGGGGAGTTTGAGAGCTTTTCGTGAGCAACTAAGGGGAAACAGGATACGGTCGTTCATATGTGTATGTGACGTAGGCGATCGTATGAAATAAGTGTCTGACAGACCAGGAGCTGTATCCCTATACTTAGGTATAGTTGCAATATAGATCAGCAGACCATTCTCTCTGTACTCACTGCAAGTTTCCACTCGCTCTCATTATGTGTCGATGTACGTGACGTAATTGTGCGGGGTGCAGTGGACAGATACTGACTCTGAGCTCGGGAGGTGGTACTTGCTTGCGCAGTTACGGGGATGTTCAAAATACTGAGCCTGAGATCTTATCTTAAATAGTTTCAAAGCCGACAGGGCATTAACCTTATACCGCAATCTTTAACAGCCGTAATATTCAATTCGATGGCTTTCATTTCTATTCTATCTTCTTTCCTTTGTTAATACTTAAGTAAAGTGATGAGAAGCCCAATGCGGTTTAGTTCCATACTCTATCGCGGGTACTTCGAATCATAAAGTAAAATTGAAAAGAGTGAATCGATGGATGTAAAGTCCGAAAGGTTCTATACTCACTCATACATACATACATACATACATACATACATATGCAACACAGAAAATAGTAAACTCAGTCTAACATATTACAGTGTCAATCCCTAACTAAAATTTGTGCTGACCACTGTAGCATCTTTTGGTGTCGATGTCGGAGTAACACAAAAATAAGTTACAAATTAGCACATATGTCGTTAATTTGATTATATTTTTCTAAGCGAGTACATTACACTTGTTGAACTTAGTTGGCCTTTGGAAATAACATTTACCATAATCGTGTCTATTGTTCACGTTAATGCTAATGATTTTTTTATAGAATTTGGAATTGGTTTTCACGTCAGTTGTCGATATAACGGAGCTAACCATAACACTTATCAACACTATAGAAGATAATTTGGAAATGTCCGATTCCAATCACGACCCTGGCATTGGAGTTTGCTTCCTTGAACTGGCTGAAGTGAGTGGTGTTTATTATTTTATATTGTGTAGTAGGTTAAGTTATTTTTAAGAGACATGGTAAACTTTCTAGCTAATACTGAACTGTACCGAAGCGAAACTACTCTAAACTTTTCCTACCTTTTTCTTAATCTAATGAGTAGCTTCAGGGAGGGTCAGAGAGGCAAAAATAGGGTGACGAAATTGCATGAAATTTATAACTTGTGAAGATAATACTTAAGGTAACGTATAGCAGTTTTTGTTTTGTTGAAAAACTCATGGGTGAGTTAATGGGCAAACGGGTATTTTCGGGGATAAGTCCCTTACTCAGTGATTCGTGAACCGATTTTGATTTAGTTTTTTTTAATAGATGCACAATACTTGTCTTTGCAACATCATTTTCGGCATTTTAAATTTTTTAAACTTTTTAAATTTTTTGATAAAGCGATCTTTTACAAACCTCAATTGATTTGGATCTAGTTTTTTGTAATCGATACATATCGTCGACGAAGAGGCAAATATGATCATCTCCATTTCGGACTAACAGCAATTATGATCATCTCCATTCAGCACTAAAAGCAATTATAATCATCTCCCTTTTTCACAAAATACAACTAATCTGATATGTTGATGATTAATAAGGGTTTAGTAATTCGAAACTAACAAGGGAATGGTTTTACATGGTACGCGCCAATTTCAAAAAGTCATGTCTACAAAATTCAGCCTTTTTTCAGTAGTAGAAATCCAAAGTAACTCGATTGCATTTTGCTTTGTTTGGTCACAGTCAAAGTTTAAAAAAATTCAAATTTTAATATTTTGCCGCCCTGTAATTTCCACAGTTTTCATCTGATTTTGACAAAATTTGATATTTTCCTAACGCTTAGACCCTTTTCTTAAAATAAATTTCAGGATTTTTCAAAATTTTCATTTGTTTGAAAAAATATAGAAAAAACTTTATTTTTGAGGCCTAATTTTATAGTCCAATTTTTCAGAATTATGAAAATTTCTGAATTTTGAAAAATCCTGAAATAACTTTTCAGAAAAAAAAAATTAAATTTAAATTTTTTTAAAACTTTGGCGGGCTACTGTGACCAAACAACGCAAAATGCAATCGACTCATAGCCGTTGCGCACAGCAATTTATTTAGGTAAACTACGGAGGTAGCATAGTTAGGTCACGCTTTCCGCACAGTCATCTCTTGCAGGTAACCTCTACGTAGAGATACACGGAGAGATACACGCACAGCCTTACTTAACTTTAAAAGAGCGAACGTGATTGGTTAATTCAACTCGCTGGTTTATGTTTGCTTAGAGCCAATGAGTGAAAGTGTCAAAGACATCCTTGGTTGAGGGAGAAAAAAATTAAGTGTGGTAAGTGATGGACCTGTAGTTAGGTATGACCTTCTGGCCTACGTACGTACGTAGGTAGTTAGGTCTTGCCTAACGCATTTTACGTAGGTAAGAAGTTAGAGAAAACGACGCCCACTTATGCTTAGGTACGGCTCTTCGCACAGCACATAGCTAGGATATTTGTGGAGGTTACCTACGTATGTCTGCTGTGCGCAATGGCTATTACTTTGGATTTCTACTATTGAAATGTAGCCTGATTTTTGTAGACATGACTTTTTGAAATTGGCGCGGACCATGTATAACCATTCCCTTGTAAGTACCTTTTATAGGGGTCACGCACAAATTACGTCATCAAAATATCCCCATTTCACGTCCCTATGACCTCCCTGTTATCAGATTACCCGTTACGTAAATGGTTATCTTTTAGCATGCAAAACCATCAATATCCAAGAAGGTTGCTTGGACATACCCATGACATCATTTATGGGTGACCCCTTACATTTTTTAAACTTTCAATAATGATTTCTTGATGAATCAATTTAATTAAATTAATAAAATAAGCGCATCATTCGATCATGAACGCATGAATTATTTCATCAATAAATCAGTATTGAAAGTTTAAAATATTTAAGTGGTCACCCACAAATGATGTCATGGGTATGTCCAAGAAACCTTCTTGAATATTGATGGTGTTGAATTCTAAAAGATAACCATTTACGTAACAGGTAATCTGATAACAGGGGGGTCATAGGGACGTGAAATAGGGATATTTTGATGACGTAATTTTTGGATGACCCCCAATGTACTTAGTTTCGAACTACTAAACCCTTAACTAATCATTAATATATCAGATTAGTTGTATTTTGTGAAAACAGACAGACAGACAGACAAAACCATTTTAAAACAAGCTTAAAATCTGGACTAGGGTGGTACTAAATTGGTTATAATTTACTTGAGATAATTTGTGAACCATCCCTGACACCGATGTTTGAACAACAGGGCAGGGTTGGGCAAAAAACTTCCTTGGAAAGCTAATTGCACCATGTCAAACTGTAGGCGTGCCACCTTGAATAAAACTTACCTATATGTTTGCTCTCTTCAATGGTAGTAGGTCGGTAATAAATAAGGGATACCTTGGTTGACAAAATGTATGGATCGTATCTGAGATGTTGCAACGAAATGAAGTGAGGCGTTACTAAATACCTAATTATTTGTTCGACAATTCATAAGTTAAAATAACAACATAGAAGTTGGCCAGTAATATATTATTCATGATTTGGTGGACATCGTTTATATACCATACCTGGGTTGAAGTTGAAATGCCATGGAAGCGAAGTAGTGTGATAATGATAATGTCCTACGGGGGATAATGTCCGCGGGGGGAAAATATCATGGGGGGGATAATGTCCAGGACGAAAATGTCCGTATACCGTAAATAATAAGAACCACCAGCGTTAATGACATTATTGGCTGGTCGCCTCTGGCCTGATGCATATTCCTTACCTTCGTCTCTTTCTCGACGTCATCGTCTCACTCGACTCCTACCACCACATCCCTCGTTCGTTGTACTTACATTCCTCATATAGGCAGTAGACCCTTCTCTCCAACTCCTTTAGTCATTGTGCCTTCCACAACTACTACGTCCTATCTTTTCCTGCACCTAATATATATATCGCTGGTGAAGAGGCAACTTGGCCTAAGTCCAGTCCAAGCTTAAAAACAACTTGGCACAAGTCCATTCACTTCTTAAAAGCAACTTGGCACAAGTCCATGTCAGTTTCCTATAAGCATTCAAATGGATAGGACGGGGCAGTTATTCTGAGTTATTGCATTAAATAGGTTTGGATACATTCCTGTTCAAACCTGTCACAGCCTTTTACCGCTCGCCTTTCACAATGCATGACGGTGGTCGCAAAGCCCACCTTCTGCGTTTTGCCCGTCGAACGTTTTGAATGTATGGGATACAATAAGGGGTGTCCATCAATGACGCGTATATGTAGGGGAAAGAGGGGGGAAATTTAATATGCAAACTTAGTGTGACGCTATATTGTGGATGCGCTTAACTCTGGGAGGGAGGTGTTAGAAATTTCTTATTTTTCTAAACTTCATTGATGGACGACCCCTAATTGCGCTAACGCTATTCATTTGCATGCTTTTACAAAACTGACATGGACTTGTGCCAGGTTAATTTTAAGAAATGAATGAACTTGCGCCAAGTTGCTTTTAAGTTTGGACTGGACTTAGGCGAAGTTGCCTCTTCACCAGCGATATACCATGAATCGGCTTCATAGGACCGGCGACTGCATGAAGCTGTCTTATCACCACTCACTTTCGAACACAGAAAAGTCCCAAACTAAGCGTTATATACTTGACGTATAGACGATTTTTATGGTTGGTGCTATTACTTATACAACAAGGTTTTAATATTCAGAATAGTTTATGTTAAATTGAATAATTAATTAAAAGGAGTGACCTCAATTATTTATATAACATTTATCATAAAATATTTATATTGACTAATAATAGTTTAATAAACTACTTTAAAGTAAAGGTACCATGCTATTACGATACTGTCATAAATAGTTGTACTTGTATTCTACTTCAATATTATTCGTAGGTAGGGTATATCCTAGATTTGGCCATAGTAGGAAATTTCCAGGCAGAAAATGTCCGTTTAACGGATTTTTAGACGCAGTTTCAGTATTACTCAGTTTAAAAGTATTATGATAGCGTCTTCAACGAATGAGGTATATAGACAATACCCAAAATGAGATCATTACTGGGCGTACTTACTAACCAATTTGATTATTTTAATTGTTTTATTTTTTGAAGAGTCTTGAATTCGATGTATATTATCGGTACGCAGAAGCTTTTAATGAGAACTGTCGCCAAGGTTTAACTGACCTTTTAAGTAGGCCAGATGCTGAAACAACAATGTCAACAGCTGGGCACGGATTCGTTGAAGCTGTCAAATTTTACTTCCCGAAACTTCTTCTTGAACCTTTCCATCACTGTATGCTTTATTTTGACTATATTAAGGTAAGTTTGCTTAGATATATAGCTTAAGCTTAAATATATCGGTTACCGATATATTTCGAAACATTTTGAAACAAAGTCCACCTACCCGTTGCATTCTCGTGGGAAGCGTTAACTTTACAGGTTAAATACCATTGGATTATTTGTACTATAGTAGCTTGTAAAAAGCAGAGCTTGTATTCCTGTCATCTTGATTTCCAGCTAACAGCCATTTTGATCATCCCCATTCTACCCAAAATTTAATTCGGCCATTAATGAGACCATCTCCATTTTCTATTAAATACGACTAATGTTATACGTAGATGGAAGTTAATCCATTTCCCTCTTGTTCGTACTGTTTGGTTTCGTAGATCAAGGTTTTGTATCGTGATTCGTGATGCGTTTCGTAGTTCCCAGTTCCGAAGCTTTGAACTGTATTGTATTGAACTTTATTAATGTGTTGTTTAAAAAATCGATTTGGCGACAAGCCATTCTATCGGTAACATGAGCTAAGCCACCTTTCACTAGAGAAGATAAATCTAGGAAGGTTTAGAGGAGAGAACTCTAAACACCCACACCGTACTTTGTACAAATGCACTCACCTATCCGTGTGAGATTACAGGAGCAGCCACCTAGCCAAATGACTGAGCTGGTACTCGAAGCCTGGAGCCCAGACCTAAGTATTGTTAAAGTAGAGTGAAAATTAGGTTCACACTATGGTATGATGCAGTTTAAAATACGACGTAGAGAATATTTATTCAGGACAACTATCAAGACAATGTTCACTCTTCAGATGTAAAACATAAAGCAATGTATGGAATTTGAATAACTTCCAATTCCAAAGCGCTGTCATGCCACAGCTATAGTATTAACATGGAATTTCAAAACAATATGTAGTACTATTACGATGACTAGAACTCAATAAGCCATGGCAACATACCAGTATGAGGATCCTTCAATTTCACACTGCAGTCTGAAACCTACGACCACTATACTAGGCTGCCCAGGCTTGGTGGTGGATGGTTTTCGTAGCTATGTGAGTTTAAAAAGAACTGTTGAGCGAGTAGAAGGAAATGAATGGAGCCTGTAAAAAAAGTAATGTAAAGTAATTGCTTTATTGTCACATTCGCACAACGTTATCACACTGATTTCCGGGAATATGCATGGTGTGGCTAGCTTACCCCGTACTAACACAGAGTAAGCTTTAAATGTCGTAGTCGCCACACACAAGAGAGGCGGGCGTTTAAGGATAATCTACCTCACAATAGACCCCCGCGTGGGAATTGAACCCACGACCATTGGTGCAGAGCATTGGCCCTTAGACTACCTCGCCTCTCTGAACATATTTTGTGTCCACATTTTATGTTATCTGCATTGTTATAAATTATGATCATGGATTCGATGCTATGGTTTTATTTAACTAATAATTTAGTTTTTATCATGGAACATAATAATTTATAATTTATTAATCATTTTGTGAAAATAGTAAAAAAGTCTCAATAAAACTAAACCATATCGATTTTCGGTGAATGTGTAAGATTTATAAAGGCATAAAGCTAAAGGTAAAATAGCTTTATTTGCAAGAGGTCAGATGTTTTAATCAATTAAGACTTCGCTTAACATAGACCCCCGTGCACATAAAGAATATTTAAATGAATTTCGGCAGCTGGGTATGTTGCGACAAAATACAGAAAGTGCAGAAAATTTGATGCAGAAAATTTTAGAAAATTCAAAAAAATCTTATAAAATAGAAATTTTTCCAAAATTAATTTGTAAACATAAAATTTTTGAATTTTGAATCTAGGTGTCAGTTTATAGATATTGTTCTTGAGATTACAAAACTTCATTTTTTTTTTGAAAATCGGACAGGAATTGTAGGAGCTACCGGTCGGCAATGATTTAAAAATAAAATAAAAAATAAATGTTTTACAAATTTTGGTTTTTTGAAATTTCTCGCGCGACAGGTTTAGAAAAAATTGACCTTTTTCCGCATATGGAGGTGAAAGCCCAGTTAATTCTGAGCAAACTAACATTCACATTATGCCAGTACGTTGAAAACTGCTATCCTTGGAGCACAATCAAAAACACTTGTTTCGCCATTCAAGCCATGTTAAATATTGGGACATAAAAATTTGTGGCGCACAAACGGTGTGTTCGATTGTTGCCAAATTTTGCACTGCAGCTCATCTATGTCTAAGTACTTGCCACAAAAAGTTTGAAGAATGTAACTGCACTTTCTGTATTTTGTCCCAACATACCCAGCTGCCGAAATTCATTTAAATATTCACTATGTGCCGTGTGAATAACTTACCCCGTACTAACACACAGCCAAGTAAGCCTTTAATGATATTGGTCGCCACACAATCCGAGAGCTCAGGGTTTAAGATCAATTTTCTCACGAAAGAGATCCGAGGCCAGTGGAAATTGAACCCAGTACCGTCTACAGTATTGGAGAGCCTCAGACGCTATGCCTCGCTCGGCACCACTGGACCACCAGAGCTCTCTCTCAGGCATATATTGTCTTTACGGATCACTGTTAAAAGAATCTATTTCGGAATTTTTGAAATTATCTCAAAATTTGTTTTTCTACTGCGTCTTTTAAGATCACAATTAAACGTACTGCGCGGGAATGCAAAGGTGTGGTGATAATATAAAAACGTAACTTCACTATGCAGTGCGTTTAGTATTTCAAAAATTTAACTTATGGTGTACACATAGATGCTGTATCAGTTGTCACCTTCTGAAAAAGATAAGACTGATTTATTGCAAGCGGATAGTGTGCTAACTCGGCTAAAATCGATAATGGGGAACCTTATCCCGCATGTTCCGAAGAAATCGTGTGGGTAAGGCGTCTATTTTATATATAAAAAAAATCATAATTTATTGTATAAGATATACGATTTAGCGATAAGGATGATTTCAGTCGATCTGAGAGGTGAAAAAGGTTTTTTATTCAAATGAATGTAGGTACTTGATAATGTTTTACACAGTAGAATTATTCAAACGTTTCACCTTAAGCATAAAACTTTCAAACATGTACTTTGAAAACTAATATTTTTAATGTATCATTTCATTCTCATTTATATTTACAAAATAGTAGGTTTTAGTCATTGGACCAGAGAACGCGAAATATAATAAATAAATAAATATTCCATAAGTCGACATAACCGAAGTTCTTACAACCAGACGCAACCAGTCACAGTGGGTGAGGAAATAGGAGCCTACCGCGTTAGATCGTCTCGTTCTTAGTACCCTTTCACCTATCCATGTCCCCTCCTCCACAGTAATGGAATCCCATTCACCTAGCTCCTACAGTAAGTAGTGGTTACTAAGGAGGACCGAAGGAGATTGGGTTTCAATGAACCATCCAGTGACGTTTACCGTACAAAACCGATCCGTAAAGAATTAACATTGGCCGAGGATCGAATTCAGGTCTGAGACTGTAAATTTCATTACAGTTTGCAGTCCTAACCGCTCACCCAAGCACGCCTGCCTAATTATTTTATAAGTATAGAATATGTACTTGCAAAAGCCTATTCTGAGAAATTTGGTTTAAATTTATCTAGTGTTTAGTTGCTAATTCTGTATTATTTTTATCAATATTTCTATGTCTAGCGTGTATATTAGCTAATGTTGTTTCTAATTTTGATACAAAAATTTCAGGATCATCTAATTTAAAACATATTTTTTTCAAACCTTTAAATTTAAAAACTTTCTCTGTATTAGTTAGTGTTCTTTGTTTACCGATTATATTATGTTTTCTGCCTTATGCTGATATTATACCCTATTTTTCACCTTTTAATCTTTTTAGTTTTCCATCTTCAGTATAACATGCTTTGGTCGAAAAAATATACCAAGCATATTTTCAGCATCTTTAGCATCACAATTACTGCAGTGTTGTCCTATTAATAATTCTTATGAATCAGTAGTCAGTGTCTTTTTTCCCTAGCTATTGAAATAAAATTATCACCTAAATCTTGAATTTTTTCGTTTTTGATATAATACCTCTGTTTTAATATTATCTCTCACATAAAGGTTTATTGATACAGCATCATTTTATAAGTTACCTAGATATGTATAAGCTATATGACCATTTTTATATTTTTGATAAATAAGTTTTAGTACATTTATAATTGCTAATTGTTATTCCCCTTCTGCCTGTACAAATTGAGTTGCTTAAGCTACATTTTGTAATAAGTGATTGTTTTCATCTCCGTATTCTTTTATTTCAGTGTATTGGGGTACTGTTATATTTTTTTAATGTTTATGTTTATTGTCCACATCTGGTTTTTAAAGCGCAGTTTTAATAGAGCGTGATATAGCCTTGTGTTTTACGGTTTTGGATATATTTTGTTTAGCTTTAATTAGAAGCATAGCAATGTGATAGTGTCCTTCACCGTAAAGCAGTACAATTGTATTGAATGAATCTGACATTTGAATAAAGTTCACTCAAACTCAAACTCTTTCTTATTGTAGTACAAAAGCATCATTTCCTGTTTTTATTAATAAATCGCTCTCTTAATTTTCTATTAGTTTTATTCTCTTTTTTTATTAGCCATATTATGCATTTAATTTATTCTGCTTCAATCATTAATGTAGGTATATTTTATAAATTATTTTGTTTGCAACATGTATTTTATTTCTTATTTTACTATATTCGTTTGGTTTTTGTTTTCTTTATTTATAATTTTTTATTTGTTTAGGTGTTAAATCAATCCAGCTATTCTAATTATAAGAAAATTCTTTTATTACTAAAGCTTTTATTATATTTGGAGTTTCTGTTGTCTTAGTTTCTTTAATATAGATTTATATTTAAATTTTTTAATTATTATATAGGTCGATTGCATTTGCCTAAATAGTTCCTTTAATTTCTTGGTTATGATACTCAACAAAAAAAGTTTTTATTTGTTAGGAAAACATTACTAATATACAGTGATTTCTTAGCAAATTGGGGTTTATAGCTCCTATCAAACTTAGTTCTAAATAAATGTGTTGTTTCTCTTTTTTTTGTGTTGTACCATTTGTTTCTGTCATTTACTACTATTATAATTTGCCTGAGAGATAAAGTGAATGTATTTATTTACACTATAATTACAATAGTACTTGTCATGATACCTAGCCACAAACCAGCATGTTGTAGCCTAAAATGAAGCTCAAAACAATAATTTGTTTAGTTAGAACGCAGTATATAAATAATAAAGTGTTATTTTAAACCTGATAATAGCCGATTGTATAAGATCATCTAATAACTGTGACTATAATATCTGTAATCACCTGGTGGGGTGTAATAAACATCTTTTTATTTAAGTGTCTAACTCTTTTGATAACGTAATACTGTTTTACAAACACAGACACCTGAAGATAAACTAAATAAAGAATTATAAATAATATGTAAATTTCTTAGTATTATAAAATCATTAGACAGTAAATTTGGACAAAAGCGTAAATTAAATATTTAAGGACTATACTAAATAATTTTAAGTATTCTGTACATGTAATAAATAATTTTAATTGAGTTTGATGCTAAGGATCGTTGTATTGATTTTGTCGTAACATGAGTAACATAAATATGTTTAATTAGGAGTCTTTTGTTAAAATAACTGAAGATTTTAAGCTTGCCCGTTCAAGTTATACAAGTCTGCAATGTATATGCTAGTCATGCTAGTAAATAATGCACGAATAGTTATACTAACAATACTCGTCGTAGCTAATTACATGAACAGTAGGTTTGAGTGTGTGGTACGAAACAAACGTATAAAAAATTAGTAGGAATTGATTGTTGATACCCTACGTACACAGTATGCACTTTGCGCATAAAAAAATTTGTCAAAAAAATTTTTGATGGTATTTTTTGAATAAAGTATTAACTTGAAAATGATACGCTTTATTAATCAAAATCAATAAATGAGAAGATTTCTTTCTTTCTATGTTAAGTTTAGATAGTTACAAATGGATTTTTTTAAATTTTATAAACAGTGACCTTGGAATACGAATGTCAGGAAAGAAAATCAAGCAGGTTGCTCACGAAAAAGTTTTGGAAATAAGAACCCAGGTTGAAGGATTTAATGATTCGTTCGGACAGACCTATTTTAACGAATTTTTCTGTGGTAAGTTAAATTTCCTTTAAAAATACTTTACTTGTTCTTTTAATTAATTAATAGTAATTATGTTAAGTAATATCAATTAACTTTATACGCGGATAAGTCTTGGTTCAATTTCTTTTTTATTATATTCGTATCTACTAAAAACGTCGTTCATTTATCTGACCCAAGGCTTGATTTTGCAGCACTTACCATTTAGCCAGTATATTTAATTTAACTAGAAAAATACTTACAATATTTGGTTGATATGTCAAGTAGTAAAATGTCTATTTATTATAGTCACAGGATTGCAAATCATTGGGAAATTTAATTTATCCAATTTATTCACGTGTAAAGTAATAACATTTCTGTTTCTCTCGTTACCTGACTTATTACTCTAAACGTTAATTCGTCCAGTCTGCTTATTTTAGAGGGACAGACATTGGCCCATACAACATTTCCATAGTCAATGACAGAAAGGATCAAGCTTTTACAACATATGTGTAAATGTTCCTGACTAAAATGCTTCTTTTACCTACTCACTAGCTTGGTTCGTGTATTTACTTTACAACACACATTATTGAAATGCTCTACAAACATCAAAGTGCTTTCCAATTTTATTCTTTAATACGTAAAGGAACTTACTTGTTCTAATTGTACCCCATTATTTTTGCCTTAATTTCTTTTCCTGGTTTAGCGGTATACGAAGACGTAAACAGCATAACTCTAGTTTTGTCTAAATTGATCACTATTTCATTTTTACATGCCCAATTAAACAAATTTTCCAAATTTAAATTTAACCATTATTTTGTTTTGATGAACAATTCAAAATTAAACCGTCTGCATATAATAATGTTTCGTAGTTTACAAGGCTCTGTGGAAGGTCGTTAATATAGATAAGAAACAATAACGGGGATAAGCAGCTTCCCTGTGGGGTTTCTCTTGACATTTTTACTGGATCTGATATGTTGTCTCCAATCTTTACTCGTAAACGGCGATTGTTTAAGTACGACCTTAACCACTTAAAAACTGATCCAGAGACTTCTAGTTGTTTTATATTGCGAAGCAGTATTTTATAATCAATCATATCAAATGCCTTCTTAAAATCGACGAATACGGTGTATAAACTAATGTCTCCGGCGATGTAGCAATAACTTGTGAACTTTGTTATAGCACCAACTGTAGAGAATTCTCTTCGAAACCCAAACTGGCCACTTGTTAAATTGTCGTTTCTCTCCAAAAAGGTGTACAGGAAGCTGTGCATGACAGAGTATAATATTTTAGCAGCGACAGGTAAAAATGATATAGGACAGTTATTGTCAACATCTCAATTGTGCCCTTTCCCATTATACAAAGGAGTCACTAGCGCTTTCTTTAGACACTCAGGTCACACACTAGCCTCAACTGGCATATTAAGTAGCAAAACAAGAACAACAGATATTTGCACTATTAATTTTTAAAAAATTATAATATTCAGCTTGTCAACACCTTCTGCCTTTCCATTTTTTTGACCTTTGATTGCACATTTCACAACATATGCCGATATTTCTGCTTCCTCAAACCTAATTTTAAACTTAGTTGCTGCTTCCTGTAAAATTTTGATAGCATCAGGAACGGGTACTGCGTCAGGTTGAATTGATGTAAAGTGTTGGGCAAAAGTATTACATATCTGCTTCATGTAATTTCCTCTTTACTGTTTTAGAAATTTTACCACTGTGCTACCCTTTCCTTTACCGATTTCGCTATTAAAAATTTTTTACATCTGCTTGATTTATTTGCAACACTCTTAATGCTATATGAATTGTTCTTAGCCTTAAGGTAGTCTTTCTTTCTGTTAAGCTGGTTACGCAGAGCTTTGTATTCTATCTAAGCATTTGTTGACTTGGTGTCAACTGCATTTTTGTTCAGCTTATCCCTGCTCCTCATTATTTTAATAATGTCTGGCGAAAGCCACTTTGGTTTACTAATGCTACTAGCTCTTGTTTTTTTATTGGTGCTACACAGTTGACTACAAAATTAGTTAGATATACAAACAAATTAAAATTCGGAGTAAAATTTGTAGAAAATCCCAAATCCACAATGGGGCAGAAAATGTTTTTGATATAGTTTCATAGTTTATTTTGTCAAGTTTATTAGACAATATGTACTTGGACTCTTTGTCTAGTTTTAAAGTTTTTCTAACTGTAAACACTAAATCATGATCTGCGATTGAACATGTCAAAACTCCTGAGCTGCACTGTCTTTCAGGCTCATTAGTATTTATAACATCAATTTAAGATGACGACGTCACAGTATTTGTGTATGCTCTTTTATTATTTGACAAAATCCATGCTGAACTAATATTGACTGAACTTCATTACTGTTTGCATTCTATACGCGAAAGTCCAAGTTGACATCTCCCACAATATAAATTTCAAGGTTGGAGTACGTAGAAAGAATATTAATTAGTGAGGCTGGGAATGGAAAAGGTAAATGTTTGGGGCAGTATATTGCTTTTAGGTTTATAGTTTCGTGTTTAGGCTTTGTTGCAACTATCCTAATGGACTTAGTAGGGGACGGAAAAGGACCAGGAAAAATATTGATATTCCAACTCTCTTTTACATAAACTAAAAGCCAGCCGCCGGTATTTTGGCTCAATTGTTGACAATCCGCTCGCACCGTTGTGTAACCCGGTATATTGAATTCTTTATAAAGAATGTTTTTTTAAGCCAAGTCTCACAAACAACAAAAAAATCAAAGTCCAAACTCGGAACAGTTATACGAACTTCATCTTTTTTCGACATCAGAACCCGAACGTTGGCGTGGCCGATTCGCATTCCTTTTTGTAATTGCTCGTTATGTATAGCTTTAACAGGTCTAGCACTTGAAGCACTACTTATCTTTGTTGATTGCCCGCTGCAGACACTTCACCTCCAATTTGCGTTAATTTTCTTAATTTTCTGTGCCTTCTTTATGCAACTTTAATGAGATGGAAGTTTACACAAATCACATTCAATGGTAATCTAGCTAGAGTTGGATCTTTTGCATAAGAAACAAATAGGCGCTGTTGTTGCTCCAAGACAATAGTAACATTTCCACTTTTCGTCCGCTTGCACTAATTTAAACTTATTTGTAGAGTCCTAAAGGCTTTTTCTATGGTACTTCTTACTATATGTACTGCACTTTTTGTCTTGTTGATTTAACCTTTCAATCGAGTTGCAAATGCCACACGTCCCTGGGTTTAAGATATTGACACCGTACAACAAAAATACAGTTTTAAGCACTACAAACATACAAGTTATTTTAGGAGTAGTTACCATTTGAATAAAAAAGGAATTCCGTAGCAGCAATGACAGGTAAGCAAATAGGAGTAGATAATATGTATTACAACTTTTACTATTATCTTTAAAATATAAAGCTGACTAACTTTTTTCCCTCCACTTAAGCTCACTGCCTTTGTGATAGATTAGATCCGCAAATATTGAAGATCGCCCGGATGTTCTAAAGTTAAAATCACTATTACCTAATAGTGGCAAATTACACTTACTAAGATCTTTGCTTTCGTGTAACTTAAACCAAGTTAGTCCAACATTTCCCACCAAAACATTAATAAATATCAGGAGCTTCATGTTGTACGTGTCACTTAGATGACTAAGTTCCTTTGTCCTCGATTACATATTAGTAATCGAGTTTTATTGCATTTAATATGTCTTTTATTCCTTCACCTGACCACTTTGTACTACTGCATCAAGCTAATCACTTGTATCAGAATATGGGAGGAGTAAAGTTTATTTCACAAATAAAAGCAAATTTTAATTACCTATGTATCTTTAATTAAAAAGTATTGCATAAATCAACGTGAAATAAATTGGATATCTGGGGAATACCCAGTGAGCGCATAACATCAATACTAGTAACGTGGTCAGAATATACTTGCCAAAATTTGACATGGAAATTGTGGCAAAAAGTAAACCCTAAGCATAATTAGTACAGGTGATAAAGGTTAAATTTAAAACAAGAATAAAGTATTTTAAAAGTTTTAAAGTACCAAAAAAGCGGTAACCCATGAAATCAAGCTGAACAAAAAATCCGGCACTTCGCGCCGGATTTGTCGACCGAGGGCGGTACCGAAGCAGATGATGAGCTTCAACAAATGCGCAACCCCATTTTTTGTTACGCTTCCATAAATCTTATATCATTGATATAAGATTTATGGAAGCTCCCCCACCATCATTAAGCCATATACGAATGTGCGTAGCATGTAGTTAAATATAGCTGAATAATATTGACAAATTGCGCCATTCACAAATGACGTCATTTATAGAGGCTCTTCTACCATCCATAAGCCATGTATGGAAGTACGTGGCATGTAGTTAAATATAGCGGGAAAATTTTCAAGAATTGCATAATTTACAAATAACGTCATTTATTTAGCCTTCTTTACCAGCAATAACCCATGTACGAATGTACGTTGCAAGCAGTTAAAGAAAGCGTTTGAAGAAACATTAATGTTATAAATGGGGGTACTGAAAACTGACATTTAAATGACGTCATTCTGGACAATCCCTGAATATTTATACCCTATACAAGTATGTCCATGACACGCTGTTGAAAAATGTTGGAAACAATTTTAAAGTTGGGAATGGGGGTACTTAGAACTATAAAATGTAAAGGACGTCTTATGGACGATCCCTGAATATTTATATACTTTATAGGTTTATATAACATGGAGTTAAAATAGGTTGAAAAAAAATTAAAGTTAGAAATGGGGGTACTTAAAACTATAAAATGTTAAGGACGTCATTATAGGCGATCCCTGAATATATATATACTATAAAGGTATATTTATGACATGTAGTTAGAATAGGTTGGAAAAAAATGAAAGTTGAAAACGAGGGTACTTAAAACCATCAAATGTGAAGGACGTCATTATGGACGATCCCCGAATATCTATATATTATATAGGTATATATGACATGTAGTTAAAACAGGTTAGAAAAAATTTTGAAATCATTTACAAACTATCCCTAGTTTGCGCAGTTTTAGATTAAACATAAAAGTTTTTTTTAAATCAATAGATTTGAAAGGTTACCATAGGTATCTATGGCAATATTTTTTACGTATGATATTGCGTGGACGTTGACGTTATTTGAACACCGTTGGCGTATAAAATAACGTCCATAAATTATTATTTTTCACGCATAATTTTATTTCTACGTTTTGATGGCGAAGCTTACGTAAAATTTACGTTTACGTTTTTCATTTTAGCGGAAAGTGCGCAAACTGCCTAGTTTTTTTTAACAACAGGGGAATTAAAACCTAATTGTACGTACCTAAGTAACATTCATCAATATTTTGAGTGCATAATGCACTTCTATTTCACGGGTTTTTTACATAAAAATCAGGGTTGTCAAGTGGTAAATACCACGGTGGTATATACAATGGTAAATACCGGTAAATACCAGGGGTGGTAAATACTGTTTATGTTACACTTTGGTATATACTGGCATAAAGTGGTAAATTGAAAAAAATTTGAATTTCTTCTTGGCATATACTGGCATTTCTACAAGCACAGAAGGGGTAAATTTTTAAAAAAATCTTGAAAAATTACAATGTTCAAAAGTAGCTACCAAATCAATCCATACAATCTATGCTATTATGGACGGACAATATGGTGAAGGTAATGAATAAAATGTACAATTGCTCTTCATCAAATGGATCATTAAAGAGACAATTTTCTACGTCTGGTTGCGTTCAAACTTATTCAACAAATAGGCTTTACCATGATCGAATGACGAATGACGAACCCAACGTTCTGTTTCTGTGGATTTAGGTCAAAGAACGAACCCGATTTTAACGATTACACTGACGAATAATTTTAGATTAGCAGTATTTAACCACAAAAATGCACAATGTTTTGCTACATCTTGGCTGAATACTGAACTCGTTTATTGTGGCATATGCTCAATAAATGTATTTATGTATCAACTACACAATTAATTTCCACCAAATAGGGTATGATTTTTTTATTAGTAAGGATTACATATATTTATTATTATATGCTGTTGAGTTTTTAATAAAACTAGAATTATATTACTACGTGTTTTAAATACTTTAGGCTTCATATTCGTATATACCAGTATTTACCAGTATATACCCGTATTTACCAGTATTTACAACTGTCATGGCATTTTCTATAAAAAAGTGGCATATTGACAACCGTGATAAAAATGTGCTAATGTTGTAAAAATAAAAAAAGTTAAAATATTAGTACAAAATTCGCTTCGTGGAGTTAATTGTTCGTTAACAGTGCAGGATTTAAAAAAGCCCAGCCAAATTGTCATTTCTGGTGGTGTTACACTAATAATACTGATAGGACAGATCTTCAGTTTTGTTTTATGCGATGAACGCTGTTGTGATCGCGTATTCGTATTTTCTAAAGGTGCTAAGGACGATCGACCATCAATTTGAAGTACAGTGTTGAATTTAGTCCTGTTCGCTTTCAGCGTAGCCCAGTAAATGTAGATGATTAGTGCAATGATCATGTATATTGGGTGTTTTTCCTTAGCCTTGTATTGAATTTTATTTGTGTGCATCCCTTGTAAATAGCCGATTATCTCTTATATTGGTTCTGTGAAAATCGGAAAATTTAATTTTTGCAAGCATAGCTGACCTTCAAAATTTATTTAAAGCCCTTATTAATGGTTTTCCCTTATAACTGGCTACCGTATATTCAATGTTAACAATATTTAGTTCACAAAACCTCATACATTTGATTTATGGAATATACTTATTTGTGTAATTTTTTATGTAATTTTGTTTTTAAATACATTTGTTTTTTCAATTCTTTTAAACTTTCAGAAGGAGAGCTGCAAAAAGTTGGTTCTGGAAGAAAGCCTTCTGAGCGATATGCGTATTTGTTCGATGGCTGCATGATCCTTTGTAAACCCAACTTTCGAAGAACGTCCGTTGTTACAGGGGGTCCTCAGCATGAGTATAGAATCAAAGAGTCTTTCTACATTACTAAAGCCGAAGTACGTGACAAAGAAGATACAGAAGGTAATTTGCGTTGTTGTCCAAACTATGTGTATCCTATGTGTATACACTATTTTTGTTCATTGGCAGGACAGTAATCGTACAATGGTAGAATATCAAGTGAATAAAGTTTTCCAATTTTCTAAAAGAATATTTTTATTACCTATTAGCAGAATTAGGGTAGGTAAGCCTTAAATTTTTGGTATTAAACGTTTTGGAAAATTTGAATTTATTGATTTTATTTTAATATGGTTTTCCATCAAGTTTTTAGTAACTAGGTTTGAAACAAGTTAAGTGGAAAAGTTCTAGTAAGTTACAAATAGGGTTGAGACCAGGGTTTTAAATATGCCACTTTTTTTATAGAAAATACCATGACACTGGTAAATACCGGTATATACCGGTATAAAGTGGTAAATACTGGTATATTCATTTATGAAGCCTGAGGTATTTAAAAAAAATGGTAATATAATTCCACAACAGCATATCTGTAATGCTTAATAATAGAAAAAACCTTAGTGCTGTATCTGTATTTGGTGAAAAAATGAAAAAAAAATGTTTAGTTTTTGAGGGGTCAGGCGTTTCAAATCGCTTAAGATCTGGTCTCCCAACACAGACCCCCGTGTGACTAGCTTACCCCGTACTAACACAGAGCCAAGTAAGCGTTTAATGGTATAGATCGCCACACATGTGGAGAGCCCGGCGTTTAAGATCAACTTTCTCACGAAAGAGATCCGAGGCAAGTGGGAATCGAACCCAGGCCTTGTCAACAGCGATGAAGAGCCTCAGACGCTATGTCTCGCCCGGCACCACTGGACCACCAGGGCTCTAACTGGACCACCAGGGCTCTCACTGGACCACCAGGGCTCTCACTGGACCACCAGGGCTCTCACTGGACCACCAGGGCTCTCTCTCTCTGGTGGAACTTAATTGTGTAGCTGCTACATAAATACATTTATTTAGCATATGCCACAATAACTGCGCTCATTACTCGGCCAAGATGTAGCAAATCATTGTGCATTTTTGTGGTTAAATACTATCAATCTAAATTATTTGTGATTGTAGTCACCAAAATCAGTTTTGTTCTTTGACCTGAATTTACGGAAACAAAACGTTAGTTAGTTTCGTCATTCCATCATGATAAAGCCTATTTCTTAAATAAGTTTAAACTCAACCGGACGTAAAAAATTGTCTCTCCAACGATCCATTTGGTAAAGAGCAATTCTACATTTTGTTCAATAACTTCGCCATATTAGCAGCCAGAATAGCACGAATTGTATGATTTGATTTGGTGGCTACTTTTGAACCTTGTCAATTTTTAAGTTTTTTTAAAAGCAAAAAGCTGTATAAGTTTTGAGCAAGACCTTAATTACAGTTTGTCCGCAAGTAACAGATGAATAGATCAAGAATCAAAATCTTGGTGTCGGCATAAAAATTGACCTTTGCATGTCATGCACATACCTGCTAAGACCTGGTCAAGCTTTGCCTATTTAAATATACGTAGATATTTTTCACGAAATTACTTTGCAAGAATAGGTACATTTATATACGTTAACATGGCAGCTTGGTCTAATGGTTGCGGGCTTGGGACTGCAGTGTGGATTTTGAAAATCTTCATGCTCAGGTCTGGGCTCCAAGCTATGGGCTAACCCCAAATCGACTGAATGAATAAATTATTATTATTATTATACTATATTAATCAGCGTAAACAACAGAGTCGAACTGTCTAATTTACTTGGAAATATGACTTAGTGAATTGTTTTTACAATAAGATAATTGCGGAAGGATGGTGGAGCAGTTAGCTCTAGCATGTCTTAATCGAAACTCTAGCTTGGTAATATAAATTTTAACATAAATAAATAAATTACCCAACCAATTTTGAGATTTGCCGCACATGTAACGTCATTTGTAAACAGCCATTATCTATCTCTTTGTATAGCTTTACCCAGTTGTGGTTTTGTATACCTAACTTTGTTAAGTGTTTTGTTTAACTAATTATTTAACCACGTTTTTGTTTAGCACCAGTTTTCAATTATTTGAAATCTGTATACGGTTATGTATGACATCACGGTTATTTGTTTACTGTTAATATTCGCCCCCTTCCCTCCTCCAGTTCGCATAATATGCGCACTGGAGGAGGAACACAGAAATGTGGACAGACCATAGGATTAAGCTGCAGTATGTGCACTCAGGTATTTGGATCGTCGTTGCGTAAATGCTATGTGTGGTGCCAGTTTGGAGTTTTGAATTTGCCACTTACGTCAACTACCAAGGGAGATCCCGCATGTGTAGTATAACTTCTGAATGTAGCCCAAATATTCTATATTCTTTTAATGTGTGCATAAGTATTTGGTTTGTCGTTGCATGTGTAATGTATAGCATGGTTCTAGTTTGGAATTTTAAATAATTTTAACTGCAACTCATGACGCCGAAACAGCCCTTAATGTATTCTTTTTAAATACACTTTTTTTAAATATACTTGTTCAGAATTCAAAACGGCAATTTTGTCTCGATCCATGGATTTTTTGAAACCGCTTTACTTATGATAGCTTGACGCCATATGAAAATGCAGTTTTAGGCCTTTAAATGGGAGCCGTAAAGGTCGCAAAGGCAAGGAACAATCCACATTTGAGGAATTTATAGCAGTAGCAGTGTTTAAAAATCATTTTCGATACCACAAACAATATTCGAAATATTTGAAAACTTGGCAGTTGAATTAATTTAGGATGTATTGTCATATTAAAAGCACATATGCCTAATAAAGTGTCGAATAGATTAGGTTTAAAAGTATTTCCCAGTGCTTTGTTAAAGCGTGAGAATATTCTTTTGTTTTAAAAAATACGATACTACTTTTTATATCCTAAGGTTTTGGCCTGAGTCCGTAGATGTTTGTGTTAATTACAGATTGTAGTATTTTACGCCAAATAAAACTTTACAAAATTAATGAAAGTTGTAATTAAAATCACTGTTATATTCATTCTAACTTTTATTTTTTGAAGTCGACATCGTGTAATTAACGTAATTTTTTTCAGAATGGAAGTATGTGTTTGAAGTTGTTTTAAAAGATCAACCTCCTGTTGTGTTGGGTTGCAGAACTTATGAAGAAAAGTCAAATTGGATGTCTTTGCTTGTCATGCTTACCACAAAAAGGTAATTTCATTTACTATTTTCACGAAACAATTACAGTTGTAAGTTTTCTAGCAGCCGTGGTGGTAATTGTGGTTACAATTTGAAATAGTTTTGTAGTAATATAGTTTTGGTATACCAGAATATAGATATAGGTACTTAGATTATAGAATTATAGATATTACTATACTAGCTGGTAAATTTTGTAAAAACCACATTGCTTGTATTTGTTGTTTCAAGCGTGTAGTCTTAGAAATTAGAGGTTTCAAACAACAAGTGAACATTATTTTACGTAGTGTTAGTATACACAAATCCACGCCGTAAATTGAAAGCCAGTTTACGTAAAAGGAGGGTACCCTTTTGCATTTAAACAACAAGCGCCAGATTGTTTTCTTCTCAGTTTCTCGTTTCGATTATTTTAGAATTTTAGTGTTTCTCATTCCATAACTTTTCAGTTTCTTTTATCGCCCAATAGTAGTTCTGTATAATAGCAGATTTTTTGGAGCTCATTTTGAGACCGTGCTGTCCAAACCCTGCCCATGTGCACTTGATGGAATAGGAATAGATATAAATTTTAAAAAATTATTCATTAGGTCGATTTAACCGAAGTTCATACAACCAGACTCAACTAGTCGCTATGGGGGAGGCTATCGCATCAATTTTGTCTCGGTCATATTACCCTTTCACCTATCCCTGTCCCCTCCTCAACAGTAAAGTAGTCCATTCCCTGGGCCCCTACAGTAAGTAGAGGTCACTCAGGAGCACCGTAGGAGATTGGGTTTCAACCAACCACCCAGTGAAGTTTACCGTACAACACAGAGCCGTAAACAATTAGCAGTGGCCAAAGATTGATGCCAGGTCTGAGACTGTAAACGTTATACAGTCTGCAGTCCTAACCGCTCACTCAAGCACGCCAGCTGGTGACATAGACATGAAACTCCCTTAATATTCATGCATCTATGGGTTTGTATGATACGGAAGAGGGCCTGAGAGGGGGGAGGGAATTGAAAATTTTCATATGATGTAATAATTACAAGATACGCTCTAGCTAAGCTATTGGTTGTCACCTGCCATTGATCCAGTCTTAGAAACAAACCACTTACTACTTGTGTTATCTCGTGATTTAGAAAACGTTTCTTTGAACCATTTTCATTAGTATGTACCAGGGGTTCAGGCTCTTTCCAGGCTGACCCCCCCCCCCCCCCCGAGGCCATATAATGGAGTTGTGCGGACTCCCTCTAAATACACGTACTCCGGGTCAGTGTGTGAGCCTGCCAGGGGCACGCGAGACCGCCACGAGCTGAGAGGCGCGGCAGTCGTCGTAGCTGAAGCTGAGGTCCTGGTATAGTAGACTCAATTACTACTTTTAATTCCTGACTGGGACTGGACTAGCCACTAAAGAAGCTTATTGCGTATGGGTTTGAGCTCAAATAAACTCACTAAACTCAAAACTGGCTCTGTTCCTATGTTTCAATACTTATCAAATAAACTAACATTAATTTTGTCTTTCCTTCATTTTTAAAATTTCAAATATTTTAAGGCGCGAATGGCTTTCGCTATATTGAAACAGGTTAACAGGCACGACATATATATGTACTCTATGGTTTTGAGAGGTGGTACTTTAGTGCTTCAGTGAGATATACTACAATCCTTCAGAGGCGGCAGTATTTTTCTCTTCAGAGAGATAATTATTTGCATTTCAGTGAAAAACACTTTACATATTTTTTCTTCCAGTTAAATATTTAGAGGCAAATTAGTTTCATATACTTCATTTTTCAGACAAATCTAAACGTAAGAATAATGTGGTCATAAGTAACTAGGCTCTTAGTTTGGGAAAGGAAAACTACATCCACTCGCTTCATAGTGTACCTCCTTATAGTGGATACTTCTACAAAGTGTACTGAGTTTGCATCCCCGGCTTAAGTCCTATGCTTTATATGTAAAAATACTTCTACATAGTGTACTTTCACAAAGTGTAAACCTCCTCATAGTGTACTAATTTTAAAGTTTCGAGAGAAATTCATGTGACGTCAGTTGCTGAGAAGGTGAACATACTTTTCTGTACAATAATTGTCAGCTGAGTCATGGATCTTAGTAGTTGCTGTTTGTGAAACTTTTGTTTACCTAAAGTAATAGAATATGAGAAGCGTTGTTGTGTTTCGAAATACACGGGCTTTACCAGATCCAGAGGAGAAAGAAGGCCAGCCACCTTGCAAAGTAAATAGGCAAGGATTTGTAAGATATCGATTGGCGTTACAATGAGTAGAAAAAAGATCATAAGAAATTTTAACGATGCAGTGGAAGTATATTATAATAGTTCAGAAAAACCTGCATTAGTTTCCTAATAAAGACTTTGTTAGCTAGTAAACGCAAACGAGGGAGACCTGAAAAAGTCAGTGTTGGGAGATCAAAACCAAAAACACAGCCTTATAGCTCTCAAATTTTGAAACTAAGATTGATTACTCAATACAATTATATTTTATGATCCTTTATATTTCATAATTTTATATTATTATTTGATGTTAATATCACTGAAGATTAAAATATTCTTGTTTTAGTCACTGAAAGCTTCCTCTAAGTTATAAAGTAAATACTAATTAATGCTCTGAAATAAAAAATATTTTCTCTGAAGATAAAAAACCAAAAAACAAAGATTTCGAGTAATACCACTGAAGGAAAAACATTTACCCGGTTTTGATTCAGGGTTCGGTAAATGCCACCTTATTATAGAAAATAACATGACGCTTGCATTTACTGGTAAGTACTGGTTTAAAGTGGCAAATACTGGTAAATACGTGTATGTAGTCTAAAACTGAGGAACACAAACACAGCTGCTAATTCAAGTAATGTAAAATACCAGTAGCATGTAATTTATTATGTGCACTAAAAATATCTGTATTGCTGAATCACGGCTTAATGGCAAAATCAAGTGGATCACTTTTGCCGCTTTCCATATAAATTGGCTAAAATCTTGTGTTTTAAGGCTATTGCAAACAGTTACTTAAATGCTAAATTTAAATGGGTGGTATTTTAAGGCTTCAGTGGGAAAATATTCTTTGGTGAGCGGAAATAAACATTTGTTTTTCTGACAAGATAAATTTAGTATGCAGACCATATTTGAATAATTAAATAATTTATGCTGCAGACAAATATTTAGGATATGCATAATTCTTTTATCAGACCAACAACATGATTTAACTAATTCAGCCTGCAGGTAAATAGTGTCGCCGAGAACAACTAAAAATAATCCTCAATGACGTCAGACCGCGATAAGCAATTATTTTCCTATTTCTTGGGATGCAGTTGTTTAAATCCTTACCTGCTTACTGGTTTCCTTTTCAACTGTGGGAATTAAAAGTTTTAAGCATGAGCAAGGGCGTCATTTTTGTTAAGAAAAAGAATATAAAAGAATAGGAAAACATGTGGACGAGCAACCGAATAAAAAGCCAAAGGGTGCTGTTGGTGGGCATAGGGATAAATTAGACTGGATCCAAAAAGGAATTTTTAAAAGTAAAACGGGAGAAAATTTTTTTTCGTTTCATAAAATACAGTTTAACGTAAAAAATTGGATGCAATCATCTTGTTCTTGTGTTTGTTACAACGAAAAACTAGTATGTAAGCATATTTATGGATTGGCAGTTCACAAGGGTCTACATTCATTCCCCAATAGAGCTATAGATTTACCTATAGTCGGAAAACAAAAACGAGGAAGACCTGCGAAAGTTGCCCTGGCCAGAACCAGGGATGATACACAGGAAGATACCTCATCTCGGCAATAACTTTAATATTTTCGTTATAATTTTTAAAAACTTATTCGTTTTTTTACTCAATCATACCTTATTCAATTATGTGTTTAATATCGTATTTATTTATGTTTCGCTAATGCAACACCAATTTTGTCTGACAAATAAATTATTTTTTAAAAACAATTGTCTGCAACTCGTAAAAACGCGTCAGCAAAAAAAAATTATTCTGTCTGACGGTTAAAAGAATCCGGCACCGGTTTAGATGCATATGACTGATCAAAAAAGATTATCCCAATTTAAATATGACATCCCGCGTTTAAAAATTATCGTAAAATCTTGAATTTTTAAAACATTCGTTTTTCTTGATTTCGGTTTTCTCGGTCTTTTCAAGAGTTAATAAATAGTAATATGGAGATCTAAAAATATGTTATCAGGCCTCTCCATAATCTATTATGTGGAGGTGAATTGAAATGAAATATAAAATATTCTGAAAGAATAGACAAATAAAGTAAGATGCTACTCGTTCAGCTTTTAAGTTCCAATTAGTTTATTAGTTCAGTCTTTTGCGTTGAGTAAAACACGGTGAGTGTAATTTAGGTATACCTAGGTTTAAACTGCTTACCTTTATTTCTAAGCTATGCATATAATTTCTTTAAACTTTAATTATTGTATTTATTCATTGTGCTAGCGAATATAATAATATATAGTCTTAGAAATGCTGCTATTTTGTATATCTCTTGCAGCATGTTGGACCGAATTTTGGACCGAATTCTTTCTGATGAAGAGAAAAAACATCCTTTAAAACTACCGCCTAAAGAAAAGTATAGATTTGCGGTTGAAGATTCTGAAACTAACATCATTTTTGATAAGGACAACGGCAACCATTTTGTTATTAAAGTAATACTATTTTTTCTTTCGCTTTTACCACCGTGTTTTTGTAATCTTATTTAACATCTTAACCAAATGCAAGTAAGGTACGGACAATCGAACGAGGGTCTTAACTTCAAAAATGTTTTATTCTTGAAGTTAAGGCAATATTTGAAGTTAAACTACCAACTAACTAGAGGAACTGGTCGCAGACCTAAAGCTTCCGACCCATATCACAATTTCTAGGCTAAATTGCTAAATTTAAAAAAAAATAACAGTGCAAAAAAAATTGCAGAACGTTTGTCGATTAACTTATCTACATTTTGTTATTCCAATTCTACTATTCATCAACTTTTGAATGGTATATAACAGGTAGATATTGGTAAAGTATTTGAATGAATGAATGAATGAATTTATTTCCAAAGTCAATATGGCCTGCGGCCTACACAACTACTGGTAAAGTATTTCAAACCACCAGTAAACTATGTAGATAGGTACTAATAGGTGGTAATAAATTCAATAATTATATAAAATAAAAAAACTCCCGGCACTCTTTCTTATTCCTGGGGATTTGGTGCGTTTTAAAGGATAATTTACGTGAATGTAAATTTGCTTACAGGTCAGTGGGTGGTTTTTAAAGACAATTTGCGCGACGTCATTTATTCGCAGCTCTAAGCATTTTACCTAATGTTAATGTGATGAAACTTAGGTGGGTGGGGTCTAAAGGATAATTTACGTGTCATGGTCTCTGAACCATAGTTTTCGGACGATTTGTCATATTAAAATTAAACGAAAAGTAATGAATTAAGACGAAAAAAATAGAACGTAATGAAGTATGAAGTAAGACTGGCGACTCGCATTTGTAGGTCTTGTCCTTTCCCTTCGTTGTACATCAATCCTCGCGACTTTCGCTGTAAACAAAAATTCAATTAGGTTCTTCTTAGCTGCTAACAGTGATGGGACCCCTGCCCTATTTTCGATAGCGATAGGGGTAGGGCAGGCGGTCACTATCGACGATTTTCGAAAATTTTGGATAAGGATAGGGCTAGCGTTAGTTCTTTATGGCCAGATTTCTTTTAGGGCAGGGGTAGCGATAGTTCCGTGCAATGGGTTTTTAGGGTAGGGCAGGGGGTGACAGTGCCCCTATCCTATGCTTTAACATTGGAAGCGTGGCTGGGGCAGGGGTAAATAGGGCCACTATCGCCGTTTTGAAATTATTTCTGGATAGGGGTAGGGATAGCGATAGTTCCAGCTCAGTGAAAAATTTGTAGGGCAGGGCAGGGCTAGAAAAAAGTTTCGCCGAAAAAGGGCAGGGTAGGGCAGGGCAAATTTAAACGCCCATTCACAAGCTTCCAAGTATTAACTGTCTTGAACCTAGACGACGCCTGTGAAGACATGTTGTTCTGACAGAATGTAGAAACGGACTGAGAAAAAGCTTGACTAAAAAGCCATACATATGTTACTCATTTAAATTGTATGTATGTATGTATGTGTGTATTGATACAGCTTTGGTTCTTAACCTCAAGGGTATAACCTACTGTTTTTCTATACAACATTGCTATGTGAACCACTAGGAAGGTGCGAGTGTATAGTACACTCGACCAGGTATAGTGGTTCATGTTTTTCTTAACTCTAGTTCAACTAGTATACTGATATAGACTACTTACTGTCGTACTCCTGGAGAGATATATTTATACTGGTTTTTCACCAGGTACCATGAATGTATTTTCCGGCTAACCGAGGATATGAGACAGAGTAGAACGAAACAGGTACGGCTTTCTCAGGGCTGCAACTGCTCCGCTCACTCTGCTTCCAACCCGCCAGCAGTCACTCTTATCGAGAGTGGACAGGTGGCGACGGCCTGTAGGGAACGAGGAAGAGAGGAACTACGAGATGAATCTTGAGTCTATACATTTGAATGTACAGTGTTCAGGCATGTAGTAAACTACTATTAAGCTGACTTGTATCTCTGTCTCAGGTAGGAACTACCACAGATAAATACAACCAGCACCCAAACACTTTAGACTCTCACACCCACCCCGTTCAACTCCCCCAACGCCCCACCAAGCCCCATCCCCCCACTGCCCACAATCCAGAGCACTACTGGCTGGCCCCGACTTGGTGACAAGGCGATGCATTACATCTCCAAGCCACCAAGCCGGGGTTTACTCATTTAAATTCAAATTTGTTTAGTCGTGATGCCAAAGGTCCCACCCTCCAAACAAAGAGGGTACACAAAGAGGGTAATAAGATAGGTTTTTGGGTTGAATTCTAAAATCTAGGGTAAGAAAAATAGAGGGTAAAAATATTTACGAAAAAAGAGGAGTTGTAGGGTTGCAGAACACAAAATAAAGAAGGGAAAAAATGTAGGGTTTCTACGGATTATATATAGAATATTCTACGAAATATTTTAAATAATTTTTCTATATTATATTTTTCTATATATTATATTTGCATACATGCACTTTATAAACAGTTTTATAAAGCGTTAACGCTTGAGGTTTCATTTGGGAATTAATTTTAATTTCTTTTAGGTATAAATAGCTGTTAAGTATGAAAATTTGAGAGCGTGTTCGATGTGTAGGGTAAATAAAGAGGGTAAAGTATTTAAAAAAGAGGGTTGGGTAAGTAGGAAAATATAGGGGAAAGAGGGTAATAAAGAGGGCACCGTTTTTGAAAAAGAGGGTAGGGTAAAATGTAGGGCAGACAGTTTTTAAAAAGTAAGAAGTAGGATTTTTAGAGGGTGGAAATCAAAAGTGGGACCTTTGCGTGATGCATTAGTTATGCAAAACGTATGACAAGGAATGAGAATTTTCAATACTGCCAATAACGGCAAAATAAAGAGCAAGAGTTTTTTTTGCAATATTCGACTATACTGCCAATACACTTAAGCATAATTAACTGCCAGGTTACTGCCTATAGCCTTTTTGGGACTGCCCATTACCTTTATGCCTTTTTATTGCTCAAAAAGTTGTTCTAATTACCCGGTAAATGTGGAAAACTGGTTAATCCTATCAACCACAAAACAAATAGGGCTCTTTTCCCTCGCCTCTGTGGTCGTTTAAAAGTTGTTCAAAGAAAATCAGTTTGAAACTGACCTGTAGCGCATAAAGAACAGACAGACTATTTTAATAGATGCTTAAATTGCTAAAGCTCAGCATCTAAAAACTAGTAAATTGTAGAGGGTGCATTAGTGCATTGGGGGTCGTTCAAGTATTACGTAACGCAAGCATGGGTAGTGGGTAGTTCGGACTTTGCATTACAAAATCGTTACGATAGGTAGTGGGTATAAGTTATAAAAGTTACGTAACGCTGTTTACTAGATGCTATAGAAAAATTACTAGGTTTAAATATCTTTTTATCCAAAACTTGAAAAAACACAGATTATGCTAGAATTTCAAAAAGTAAAGGATTTCTATATTTTAATTCTTTTTTTTTCGATTTTGGAATATCTAGACACCACAAAACACAAATAAATACTCGTTTTTAGTACATTAGCCAACAATTGCACTAAATTCTATTTTTAATTATTAAAGCCAATGGGATGATTCTAAAATGTTTCTTTATTAACAAATTCGCAAAATTTGATTTGAATTTATTAAAAAATACTATAATACCTAACTTCGATACAACCAATGCAATGATAGAGATCAGTCAGAATTTTCTCTTAAACTTGAAAATGGATCAACAAATGATTAATTTAATAAACATTTATCACGCTTAACCTCCAAAACTCGACATCCGAGCTTTGAAATACTTTGAATTTCAAAAGGCTTAGACCATTACACTTGTCCTTGTTTGAATGGATGTGTAAAATTGAAAAAATCCAGGAATATAATAAATTTTTGGGGTATTTTAGCAAATACAATTTTTTGATCTCCTGACAGAAAGATTGATTTATTTCCAGTAAGGCATCATGTTTTTAATTTTGAAATTTACTGTTATAATTTATATTGATGTTATAATTTACCAATATTGCTTATAAAATTTATTTAATTCTAAAAAATCCGGCGCTTCGCGCCGGATTTGTCGACCGGGGGCGGGCCCGAAGTATATGCTGAGCTTCAACAAATGCGCAACACAATTTATGTTACGCTAAAAGATGAAATTAGATTTATGGAAGCTCCCCTACCATCAATAAGCCATATACTAATGTGCGTAGCATGTAGTTAAATATAGCTGAATAATGTTGACAATTTGCACTATTCACAAATGGCGTCATTTATAGAGGCTCTTCTACCATCAATAAGCCATATATGGAAGTACGTGGCATGTAGTTAAATATAGCTGAAAAATTTGCAAAAATTGCCTAATTCACAAATAACGTCATTTATAGAGCCTCCTCTACCACCAATAAGCCATTTAAGAATGTACGTTGCAAGCAGTTAAAAAAATAATAATACTTAGATAAAGGTATTTATAAACGATCTGTGTATGTGTTCTTGTAACACCCCTGCGTTCAAAGTATCTGTTTGCCTAATTTTTAAACAAATGCAGAGCGGAACCCCAAAATAGTGATATTCAGATGACGTCATTTATGGAAGATCCAAGTATGAATACTGGAGGCATTCCATAATATGGGTACCCGTTTACCTCATTTTAAAACTAAAGACAGGCGGGATACTTGAAATAATAATATTTAAACAACGCCATCTATGAACGATTTCCCTATGAATACTTAAAAATTCATATGTTGAGGTCATACGTCCACCTAATTTCTGAACTAACTACAGTCGGGATCTCTAAAATAGTAAAATTTGAATGACGTCATTTACGGACGATCCCCGTATGTAAGCTTGAAAATTCAATGTTAAGTATATAAGTTAACTTAATTTTAGAACTAAAGGCATGTGAATTTCTAAAACGGTAAAATTTGTATGACGCCCTTTATAGACAAACTCTGCATGCATACTAGTAAAATCTTATGCTAAGGATATATGTGAACCTAATTTCTAAACTATGACAGTGGGGATCCCTAAAAAAGTAAAATTTGCATGACGTCATTTTTGGACGATCCCTGCATGCATACTAGTAAAATCCTATGTTAAGGATATATGTCAACCGAATTTCTGAACTATTGACAGTAACGATCCCAAAAATAGTAAAATTTGTATAACGTCATTTATGGACGATCCCTGCATGCATACTAGTAAAATCGTATGTTAAGGATATATGTCAACCGAATTTCTAAACTTATGACAGTGGGGATCCCAAAAGTAGTATAAATTTTTATGACGTCATTCATGGGCGATCCCCGCATGCATACTAGTAAAATCCTATGTTTAGGATATATTGTGTCAACCGAATTTCCAAACTTGTGACAGTGGGGATCCCTAAAATAGTAAAAATTTATATGACGTCATTTATGGAAGATCCCTGCATGCATACTTGTAAAATGCTATGTGAAGGATATATATCAACCGAATTTTTATACTTATGACAGTGGGGATCCCGAAAATAGTAAAATTTGTATGACGTCATTTATTGACGATCCCTAGGCTGCACTGTTAACGTCTGTAAAATGATGAGGAAGGAGAATTCCGAATGCCTGAGCTGGTATTCGAAGAGTCGACCCCCGTCATGAGAACGCATATTTTCCAATTTTACATTGCAGTGTCAAACCACTATACCAGTCTGCCCTGTAAACGTACATATGTCAGCAGTACATTTACTTGTAATGGATATTAGTGAAAACTTTCCATGTGTATTTCTAACGGCGAAACTTGACAAGCTCTCAGCTCCATATGTATTTTCAATGTATTATCAGCCCTTTTTTTTATCTTGAAACATTGATTTAATTCTTGGTCGGTTTAACTGCTAATTGCGAAGAAACTATAAATTGAATAATAACCAAAAACTATACAGCACTTCTCCCTCGCTTTTCTGGGCGATTAAAAAAGGTTTCAATATAAAATCTTCAAAAATGCGACCTGTAGCGTGCGACAAACTGACACTGTCACAGACAGACAGACAGACAGCAAACACCAGACCAATAGATGCTTGCTCAGCATCTAAAAATCGTGTTGAAGTTAACACCCAAATGTGTTAGCTCGACCTAACTAAAAGTTAGTCGAGATCTTTTCTAAGCGTGTATGAGGAGAGATTGAAGGAACTTCGAATTCTTTTACTTGAGGACAGAAGGAAACAAGGAGACTTGATTGAGACAACCAAGTTAATTAATAACAAATATGATATTGACCCCTATGCTTTTTTCGAAATTGACATAGAGAGCCGACATGCTCCGTTTTGAAAAAGAAACCTGTGATTACCAACTCCAGACACTATTTCTTTATCCAACGGGTAGTTACAAAATGGAATAATCTTCCGAGTGATGTGAAAAATTACAAATCAGATTTATATACAATAAATTCGTTTAAAAATAAGTTAGATAAGTATAATAATAATAAATAATAATTTATTCATTGGGTCGATTTAACCGAAGTTCATACAACCAGACTCAACCAGTCACTGCAGGTGAGGAAACAGGAGGCAACCGCGTTAGATCGTCTCGGTCTTTGTACCCTTTCACCTATCCCCGTCCCCTCCTTCATAGTAAAGGAGTCTCATTCCCTAGGCCCCTACAGTAAGTAGTGGTCACTAAGGAGCGCCGAAGGAGATTGGGTTTCAATCAACCATCCAGTGACTTTTACCGTACAACATCGAGCCGTAAACGATTAGCAGTGGCCGAGGATCGAAGCCGGGTCTGAGGCTGTAAATTTCGTTACAGTCTGCAGTCCTAACCGCTCGCCCAAGCACGCCTACTGGTGGCATAGACATGAAACTCCCTTAATATTCATGCATCTATGGGTTTGTATGATACGGAAGAGGGCCTGAGATAGGGGAGGGAATTAGGGAATTGACAATTTTCGTATGATGTAACAATTACAAGATACGCTCTAGCTAAGCTAGTGGTTGTCACCTGCCATTGATCCAGTCTTAGAAACAAACCACTTACTACTTGTGTTATCTCGTGATTTAGAAAACGTTTCTTTGAACCATTTTCATTAGTATGTACCAGGGGTTCAGGCTCTTTCCAGGCTGACCCCCCCCCCCTCCCTGAGGCCATATAATGGAGTTGTGCAGACTCCCTCTAAATACACGTACTCCGGGTCAGTGTGTGAGCCTGCCAGGGGCATGCGAGACCGCCACGAGCTGAGAGGCGCGGCAGTCGTCGTAGCTGAAGCTGAGGTCCAGGTATAGTAGACTCAATTACTACTTTTAATTCCTGACTGGACTAGCCACTAAAGAAGCTTTAAATAAGTATAAAGGGTGGTGTTTTGGCAAACTTTCCGAGTGACTCAAGCTTCAAAGTTTTGAAACAGTGACAACCAGGTTTAACAAGAGACTTGTCTCAAATCCGTCGGGATATTTTCCTGGAAAAATTGATTATATTATTATTTATTATTAGATAACTATATATCTATATATGTAACTACGTATATAGGTAATATAGGTTAACTATTACCTGATTTATTTTGAACCATTTATGGTATTTTTCTTACAACGAAGGCCGTTAACTAAAGTTACATAAAGATGGATAATGAATAATCTGCCCGTTAGATTTTTGACAAACCCAAAAAAATCAAAATGACTTCGTTTATCAAAAATATTGCTAATTTTATCTAACCCTTAGAACTTTGATTTTTATGTATGATTTATGCTAGAAGATATCTGCCTCCTGAAGTCCAAATTTAATTAAGAAGTCATTTTAATAATTGTAGTTAACTCTAGTGATCGAAATGGTCTGGTCCGGACCAGTAAAATCTGGTCTGGTCTGATCTGGCCTGGTCCAAGGATTTTGGACCAGACCAGACTTTTTCGCACCAGATCATATTTTCCTGGTCCGACTATATGCAAAATTTTTAAGGATTGCGGGATAATTTTGTTGATTGATATTTATTTTTTGAAAAATCCGGAGCAAAATTTTAGGCAAAATTTCTCAGAAAAATTTTGTTTTGAGATTTACTGGTCCGGTGATGTCGGACCAGACCAGACCATAAAAACAGGACCAGACCAGACCATTTCGATCACTAGTTAACTCACAGCTTCAAGATAATTATTTTGGGGCAATGTGCGTGAGCATAAATTAGTTGAGAGCAATTTCTGTTTATACTTTGCAGCTCGCGGGGAAAATGATAGTGACTTTAAGAGCGAAAAAAAGCACAATTGAAACTATACATGTAAAACAAGTACTTTTGAAGCACTTGCTGAGGAAGAGAAAAACAATGTGATGTGGATCAGTAAACTCTAAACCAGCCTATATTAAGCTTAAATAATTTTATCTATGAGGGACCCACCCTAACTATGATGTCATGCAGTCAATACTATACACATACACGCCAATAATTACCACTGCATTCAAACTACATTGGATTTTTATGTAAAATTTGACTGATACCACACTGGGCTCCAAAATTAGGGAGGTAACAAACAGGGCGCCTTCAAACTCAACATTTTAGGGCCCACCCACCCTTTAATGACGTTTTTATCATTGCGTTAATTGAGCAGCTTTGTTGGACCCAACGATAGCGCCATTTGTGTTACCTATATGCTGAAAAGGTTATTGGGAAATATTCATATATGACACCATTGTGCACTGCTGGTGCTGGGACCGAACGTATGCACTCTTGTTAACACCGAATAATGTAGATTAATGATGTTACTATCGATTCTATTCTACAGGTTCGATATAGTTACTTATAAATCTGCGTTTATAGCAAATTTTTGAGTTTTGTCCTAAATCAAAACTTAAGCTGAAATTCTTAGGCTTAAGCTCGATATTGAACCCCGTTGTTCGAGTGAGAAAGTAAATACTTTTTTACAACGCCAGTTACTATTACGCTTGTTCTATGTTTTATTGGGATTTTTAAATGTGAAAGACCAGTGTTTTATATATTTTGTTCTTGTCACAGGGTGCAACTTTATTGAAACTCGTCGAGCGCCTTACTCACCATCAGTATTCTGATCCCAATTTTATTAATACTTTCCTTACAACATACCGAAGTTTCTGCTCACCTGATGTAAGTTCTATTCTTATCTAAATTCCCGATTTTTATTTTTATTAGATTTAATCAAGCGTGCGTAATTACAAACATGTTTGATAATTTTAATTATTACCTAAAACTGGTTTATGTATACTTGCTTTAGGATTCAATGTGTGTCAGTATGTCCATTGTGCGAATTTTTCCGAATGCAACTAGTACGAATTTTCGTTGTCCTAAAAGTTTTTTGTCTGTCCGAAGTCTCGTACGAGTCCCCGTTAAGCAAAAACTGTTCTACAAAAATCAAGTTTTGTACGAATCGACGTTCTGCGCTGCATACGGAAAACCAATGTTGTACGAAAGTTGTCCGAATGTACGGCTCCTTCAAATAAGTTCTGACAAAATAATGTCATACATTTACGCAAAAGTTATTAGGCAGTTTGCGCAGTTCGACGTAAAATACTGTCACGCAATACGTAAAACGAAAAATTTATTTTTTACGTTTTTGAAAAATTACGGACAAAATAACGTTGCACAGTTTGCGCACTCCAATAATATAACGCAAAAAAATTGCACTTTATATTAAGTAATTTTGATGAATAAATTATAGGTTTGTTTTTCTTCTCGTTTTTACCAAAAGCAGTTTATATAATTAAATATCTAAATCAATTATTTTATTTAGTAAATAGATAGCTAGGAACTATTTCCGTCGTGACGTTACCACTTTCCAGTTACATCTGACTTTTAAAAATAGAAATCTTAGATTTTTTTAAATAATTTAAAAAAATAATTTTAGTTATATACAACCATTGTTCGACATTGTCAAGTTAACTTGGCCAAAATAGTTCGTGAACTTAAAAAGTTCAATGAAGGTGGAAAATCCAAGCTCTTTGAAGCTCTCCAAGGCTCGACTTGTTCCAGGCCAAGCTCGACGAAGCTCGATGAAGCGCGATGAAGCTCGATCGAACTTTGGTCCCTGAAAGTTTTTGGGGGTGGTAAATGCTTTTAACATTAGCGAGCCCAGTAATATAATTTTGATACTTGTGCATTCAAATTCAAGTACCTATGTAATTAAATGTACTATGTTGAAATGTTGACAAGCAATGAAAAGTACTGGAAACTCGAAATGAGTGGAAATACCACTTTTGCTCGTTTTGTCGTCATTCTTTCGACTATATTTTGGAAAATGTAGCGTTTTGCAATTTTTATAGCTGATTTACAGTTTTTTACTCTGCGCCAATCACAGCACTGGATTTCAAAATTTCAAAAATTAAGTGATCCTGATTGGCACAGAGCATGATAAAAAATATTTATTTCCATTTTTAAATTCGTTTGTACATGGAAACGTTTAAAAACTAATTCAAAAAGTTTTGAAAGAGAAAAAAAAATCAACTCAGCCACACGATTATTCTTTTTAAATCTTACTACAAGTTTGAATAAATCTTAAAGAATCTAAATAGTAACTATGAGGACTTCAAGTCATCTACTAATCTACTAATTAAAAACTACAAAATGGAAAGGGATAGGCGTCACTCAATTTCGACTACCAATCACTTTATATTTGGTGCGTATGAGGGGGGTATAGTAATATCAGCTGCGATTTGGATTGAATGGACAGTGCAAGCATAGTACCGATTAAGCCTGCGAGAAAAACCCAGCCAAGACTAAGGTAAAACATAACACCGTAATTCAATGTTCACCCATGCAAGACTGTGATCAAAACTAACCCGAGGCAAATCTGCTCTCAAAAAACCCAGGCAAGCATTTAGCAAAAACGTAAATCTGGGAATAAATGTGGCCCTAATGTAATCCGCGCAAGCCTTTGTCCAAACCTTTAACCAAATATAACATTAAGAGGTTTTTAAGTCGACGGTTATGGTATTCAGCTGTAGATCCATCGTGTAACTGGTTACGCTGAAACCAACATTATATGTGAAGCAGGTGTATACGGAAATAGAGAGCAGTGATCACAGCAAGCATAATCACGTACAAGCGTGTTAGAAAACCTTACCCCAGCTAGGTAAGGAGATCTGGGCTAAAATTTTAACCCAACCAATGCTGTAGTAGAATTTTAACCCAGCCAATACTGTGGTAACATTTTAACCTAGCCAATTTTCTGGTAAAGTTTTAACCCACCCAATACTGTAGTAAAATTTTAACCCAACCAATGCTGTGGTAAAATTTCAACCCAGCCAATAAAGTGGTAAAATTTTGACCCAGACAATACTGTCGTAAAAGTTTAACCCAGACAATACTGTGGTAAAATTTTAACCCAGCTAATAATATAGTGAAATCTTGACCCCGGCAAGCCTGTGACAAATAGTTAACACGGGCACGTCTGTTGTCAAAATTTAATCCAGGCAAGCATTTTGCCAAAGCTCAAGTTGATTAGATCACAATCAATGCAAAATTTTGTTTAGTGTAACAACAAAAAGTGAAGATTACATACTACAATTTTAAATCGCAACCCCTCGGGTTGCTAACTGCTAGTTTACGTAAAATTTATGTCGAAATCTCTGATTTCGGACTCCCTGTTTAACAGTCAAATTAATGTTGTCTTTGTGTTTGTTAAAACTGACTCAGGTCAAACTCGAGTTAGAACTATTTTAAAATACCCTTGTGTCTTTACCGCCTCCTAATCTATCATTGTCGATGGCGTAAGTTTATGGTTCACGTTTGATGAATATTCTAACTCAAACTTTAGGTCTTATCAAGTTCTCACCAAGTTAAGTTGTTTTTGTCTTGCTGTATTATTTGTATTCAAGTAACTATTTTTAAGATACTCATTCTACTAGTTTTTCCAATTGGATTATTATATTTATTGTTGATTGTACTTGGGGTTCGCGCGCGGACGGAACCGAGTTGACTTCAGCAACAACAGATGAAAAAGGAAAAGAGGAGGTTGGAACAGCAACTGAATGATTAAAGATACAGTCGCAGTGTTAAATAAGTAATTTTTAGGGACCAAAATCCAGAAACAACGTTGCTAAAGGTCCTTAAAGGTAGAGATGATCCATATAGATAAATCCATGAGTAGTTGAACAAGGCCTGGACGTACACGAAATCTTTGGAGCGGTAAAACAGGAATTAATTAAGCCTTTAGTTTCAGAATATGGAAAACAAATGATTGTTACGAATTTTGGTAAACTATGGAGTTCAATTAGGTTTGTATTTAGGAGGGACCTCAAATAATAACAAAAAGAGAAAAGGGCTTGGTTTGGTTTTGAAGATTTACTTGTACCGAATGGCAATCGACTGTCGTTTGTTTTTATTTTCGTCTGCTCTATGTCGAACTTCCAAAATATTTTGTAGAATCATAAATACCGTAAAACTTCCAATAAAAGCCCGCTTCGAATAGAACCTGGGTCAAAAATTATAGAAATGTTAATAAAACACCGCCTCCAATAGAACCCCGGGGTTGTATTGTAAGTTAAAGTTTGCGTTTTCAACGTTGTGTGTTCTAATATAGCCCTGGGTTTGTATTAAAAGATAAAGGAATATTCTGATGCATTTATGTAAAACATTAATACCTGTCAGGAACTAAAAATGTAACTCTGGGTTTTTGAAAAAATTGAGAATTAACGTTCTATTATTATTAATTAATTAAGTATAACTTTTGTGCACTTTGTACCTACCGTAAAACTTCCAATAAAAGCCCGCCTCCTATAGAACCCCGCCTCTAATAGAACCCGGGTCAAAAATTATAGAAATGTTAATAAAACCCCGCCTCCAATAGAACCCCGGGGTTGTATAGGAAGTTAAAGCTGGCGTTCTCAACGTTGTGTGTTCTAATATAGCCCCCGGGTTGTATTAGAAGATAATGCAAAATTTCCTAATTGTAGGCCTTAAAAACAAGTGTTCTAATATAGCCCCGGGGTTGTATCAGAAGATAACGCAAAATTTCCTAATTGTACGACTCAAAAACAAGTGTTCTAATATAGCCCCGGGGTTGTATTAGAAGATAATGCAAAATTCTCTTATTATTAATTCGGTATAACTTTTGTGCACTTAGTATCTACTCAATTAAAGAATAGAACCCCGCCTCCAATAGAACCCGGGTATCAGGACTGAGTTGAGTTAATAGAACCCCGGGGTTGTATTGGAAGTTTTACGGTACTCAATTAATGAATAGAACCCCGCCACCAATAGATCCCCGCCTCTAATAGAACCCGGGTATCAGGACTGAGTTGAGTTAATAGAACCCCGGGGTTGTAAGTTTTACACATTCTCCATTAATTCAAGCATTCTCTATTATGTGCAGTAAAACTTATAAAATTTTAAAATATACATGATGTGCTAATTTTTTGTATGATATTTGTAAATATAGGAGTTTCTAGATTTAATGATTGAACGCTATGACATACCGGACCCAGTAGTAGCCACTGAAGAACTAGAGTCAATTCACGAAAGAAAAATGCTGAAGCGATTTAGAAAAGAATACTCGCGTCATGTTAAATTAAGGTAAATTGTATAAAACGTATCGAAAATCCTGTTAGACATCACTAGACATCATTTGAAGAGCGGAAATGCCAGTTACTACTAACAAGCCAACTAGATATGTTGTCTCGGGATTTAGGAAAAGTAAGGTAAAACGTTCCGTTTGACCTTAGAATGAATATTGTAACTCGAGTGTATTTTTTGGGTTGTACTATCAGCAGTCCCCCGAAGTTTCAAATTTTGCCTCGCTTTATGAATTTTAGACGGATCTAAAAAAATTAGTTTTTTCTAAGCCTAAATTTTATAAAAGTTATTTTGAATCCAAATTTTTAAAATTCCAGAAATTACTTTTCTGATTTGTCTAAAAATAAAAAACTGCAAGTTTTATTGAGCTTGGGCAAAAACTGAACGAGCTTTAGCGTAGCGTAGCGAAATTTGCAAATTCAGTTTCTTTAATTCTAGCGACCTGATGTTAACACGCAGCGCAAATATCACTCGAGTTACCATACTAATCGTTCTAACTAAAGTTTATCTAAACTGAGTTAGTCAAATTTTTCTAATTCCCGAGACAACATAGTACCTAAGTGGTTTGCTTATAAGCGCAATTGTCAGCTTCCCAACTAATTTTTAAATGTGCCTATAATATAGTTACGACGTTTCTGCACTAAGGACTATTACCCTTGAAATTCGATTTTCCATAATGTGTGTGCGCAAATTTCGATAAGTGTTATTGGGTATACGGAAACTTTCTTAAGCAGGTTCCCCCGCGGGCACTTTCACCCCGGACAGTATTAAGTTTCCCACTATTAGTCTTGACTCCTAACGAGGACATTATCAAACAAGCAGTTTTATTGAAAGATTGTTTGCTTTGAGTTTGCCGGACTGTATTGCAACAATATTCACGTTAAATTCGTTGCTTTTTACTAATAGGTAATTATGAATCATTGTAAAGTTTGGTGGGAGGACAAACTCACTAATTAAGATTGGCCAAATTGAATACTAATGAATTTTTGGCGCGGTCGTATGACACTTTTTAGATGCTGAGCTTTAGCTCATAGAGCATCTAATAAAATGGTTTTTTAGATGCTGAGCTTTAGCTCATAGAGCATCTAATAAAATGGTTTTGTCCGTCCGTCCCCCTTTTTCTCTGCCTGTCCTCCATTCCGTTGTTGTACGCCACAGGTAACATTTTTAAACCGATTGGATTAAAATAAATTTTATACTCTCAGAAATGCGATTTTGATGAGCTGTATAGTTTTTGGTTATGATCTACTCAATAAATGTTTTGGAATTAGCAGTTAAATGGACCAACTCTCAAAATTGTTAGCTAGCTAGCTCCAAATCCTCCATGCACTTGCCGTGGTTCAAACACACCGGGTGTAAAATCTATGGGCATCCAACAACCAATCACATTATTTATAGAGACATTCATGTGATTGGCGGCCGAATGACATAAAAGTTTGAACTTCTCTTGTTTTGATTGATTGATTGATTGATTTATTGATTTGATTTATTTAATTGTCAAAATATTCATCGAAATTAACCAATGATTTTCAAAATCGGACAATATAACAAAAACAAACTGCAATTTAATTAGTTAATATAATTTACATTTACTAGAATGCGATACAAAAATGTAAACAATTATTGCTACAGGGGATAAGACGATTTGATTAGTCAACTTATTTACATATTTACTGGCATTTATTTATTTTTTCTTGTCGTTTTTCTACTGACCACTTTGAAAGTTTGACGCGGTAATCACAACAAGTAAAGTCACGGAGTTCCAGTTGTGAGTAAATCTTGAGATGATGCTGCACTTCCAAGTCTTGGATGATTTAAGAGCCGGTTTAATTTTATTTAAATATCTTAAGCTTAGGGCACTGTATTCATATTTAAATAGGTTATTGTAAGTGGTAGAGTCAGAATTATATTTGAGATAATTGAATAGTTGCACTGCACTATAATACTTAATACGTTCCTGCACTGACAGAACATTACATTTTTCAAGTAGAAAACCTTCAAAAGCATTACTGATTTCAATTTTACGCCTTGAATTTGTGTTTAAAAACTTACGCATGCCTTTACAGTTAATTTTATAAAAGTAGGAATAAATTAGTCTAGAAATTCTGCTTTGCAAGTTTATATATACATGTTCATCTTTGGTTGCCCAAGCAGTTAGGCAGTAGTCAATATTGGAGTATAAATGGGATGTAATCAGTAACTTAAACATTTCAAAAGAAAGATATGGCTTTAATTTATATATTACAGCTATTCGTTGGCCTAACTTTCTTTTTACTGCTTCATGGTGATCGTTAAAGGACAAGTTTTTATCTAAAATTACCCCTAAATATTTAAATGAGTACACTCGCTCAATAGGTTTTCCATGACATGTTATAGATAGGTGCTTAGGTACTGAGTAGTCTTTAGCCTTGTGGAAAACCATAAACTTTGTCTTACTGTAATTTATATGTAGGCCATTTGTTTCGCACCAGTCGTCGATGGATTCCAAGGTTGATTGTAGGTTTGATAAAAGTATATTTGTATCATTACCGTCACAATATAACACAATATCATCTGCATATAGCACACAACAACAAAATGCAAGAACAGCAGGTATAATACATATATTATTAATATATAAAATAAATAACAAAGGGCCTAGTATAGAACCTTGAGGTACTCTACAAGTAAGATTGTAGTCCTTGGAAACAAACTTTCCTAATTTAATTTTAAATTTTCTATTTATAAAATAGTGACTAAGCACCTTAAGCATACTTCCATGTTATTTGAAAATCTAACTTAAGTTTTGTTAGCAATGCTAAATGCGGTACGGTGTCGAAAGCTTTTCGAAAATCGATGAAGACAGCCGCAACTTTACCTTTAGGTTTGTCCATCTTGTCAAAAATATCTTGCGATACAATGTGAACTGCTGACTGACAAGATCGATAACTTCTAAAACCATGTTGATTATCATGTAAATTGGAGCCGACTTTTAATATTAGGTGGGACTTAATAACCTGTTCAAATAGCTTGGTAAGGAAAGGGATATTAGAAATTGGTCTATAGCTTGAAGATTCCAACTTGTTTGATCCTTTCTTGAGTAAAGGTGTAATAGTAGCTATTTTGAGCTTTGACGGGAACTGCCCCAATTGAATAAATTGGGTGAATAACTGTGCTACCGGTTTAGCTAGAGTAGATAAGCAGCACATGAAAATAAAAGATGAAATGACGTCATTCGGCGAGGCTTTCTTGTTTTTCATTTTACGAGCTGAATTTTTCACTTCATCTTCAGTAATTTTAATATTTTCTTCTTCGGACTGTACAATGCTATTTATAAAGTCTTGGATTTTTTCACTATCATTTTCAGAGGGAATTACAAATGCATTAGCAAGTTGATCACAGATTTCTTGTTTATTATTTGTATGGCTTCTGTCCACATTAAGAATGTCGATATTTGGGGATGACTGCTTACCACCGGCAAGCTTACTATACACACTCCACAGTGACGATGACGAACAGTCATTATGAAAGTGAGATTTAAAGTAGTCGGATTTACTGGTTTTTAAAGCTTGGGTGACTTGGTTACGACACTTTTTAAAGTCATTATATACATTTTTTAACTCTTGATTAACGTCTATGCAGGCAGTGCTAGGTCTTGACTCACATAACTTTACCTTTAATTTTAAATAGCGGGAGTGTAATGAACGTTTAGAATGAATTAACTTTAAGATGTTGTCATTAATCTAAGGGCCCCTTTTCCCCTTTACTCTTAGCTTGACATCTTAAGAATGAAAATTATTGACTTTCAGTGCTTTTTTCTCAAATTCTGCTAATAAGTCATCTGCTGAAGTCAATGAACTATTTTCCCATTCGATGTTTTGAAGATCGAGCTCAAGCTTTTTCCAATCAGTATTTTTAAAACTTTTACATTCAATTAGTTTTGGCTTTAATTTGATTTTTAGTTTTGATTTGCACAGTACAATGAGGTTATGGTCCGATAAGCTAAATGGTATGACGTCACATTTAAGATCACGGATCGGAGCAGTAGAGTATGCATGGTCAATTAAAGAGCTCGAGCGGTCAGTTTTTCTTGTCGGGTTAACTACTAATTGATTTAATCCGAAGCCAGTGGTTATATTTAATAAAGGTTTTGAAGCTTTGAAGTCAAGGATATTTATATTAAAATCGCCTATTATAAAAATTTGTATGTTTATTCTTACCAAAAAAAATGTGCCACTTTGTGTATATCAACGCAGGTATTAGTCTAGATATTAGGTCGACATATATCCTAACATAGAATTTTACTAGTATGCATTTAAAAATTCAAAAAAAAATTTGTTTTCAAAAACGCGGCAGGTTCAAAATTAATTAACATTTACTTTTTTCAAAAAAATCAATTGTTTGGATTTTAAATACCCAGAAATTGGTTTTTGGGTAATATTGTAAGGATAAAAAACTCTAAAGTTTTTGAAAATGGTATGAAAATTGAAGGAGGCATAATAGAGTTTTGATAAAATCATAACGTGGAAACATTTCACTTTTAAAATAATAAAGAACTTTTGAAAAAAAATTTTTTTTTTGAATTTTCAAATTCCCAGAAATTGTATTTTGAAAAATATTGTAACGATCACAAAACTATAAATTTTATCAAAATCAGTTAAAAAATGTAGCCTGCAGACACAATTGAAGCCTGAAAAATATATTTAAATATGGCGTCCATTTAATTAACATGAACAAATTTTTGTCTTCAAAAATCCCTGTGGCAAATAAAAAGACCCATTCTGAAATATGATTGACGCTACCCCACATTTTTACATGCTCTTTTCAGAAAAAAATAGTTTGGGTGGTTTGGCGACGCCCGGTTGTAAACGTTCCCTCGTAAGAGCTGTACAAAAGATAGATAGGTATCCTTAACATTGGATTTTACAAGCGTACGTACTGGGATCGTCCATAAATGACGTTATTTAAATTTTACTATTTTAGGGATCCCTAATGTTATAAGTATAAAAATTCGGTTGACATATATCCTTAACATAGGATTTTACAAATAGGCATGCAGGGGTCTTTCATAAATGACGTCATACAAATTTTTACTATTTTAGGGATCCCCACTGTCAGTAGTTTAGAAATTCTGTAGACAATATATTTTAACTTTTTCATAGGATTTTACTAGTATGCATGCAGGGGTCTTCCATAAATGACGTCATACAAATTTTTACTATTTTAGGGATCCCCACTGTCATGAGTTTAGAAATTCGGTTGACATAATATATCCTTAACATAGGATTTTACTAGTATGCATGCAGGGATCGTCCATGAATGACGTTATAAAAATTTATACTATTTTAGGGATCCCCACTGTCATAAGTTTAGAAATTCGGTTGACATATATCCTTAACATAGGACTTTACTAGTATGCATACAGGGATCGTCCATAAATGACGTTATACAAATTTTACTATTTCTGGGATCCTCACTGTCAACAGTTCAGAAATTAGGTTGACATATATCCTTAACATAGGATTTTACTAGTATGCATGCAGGGATCGTCCGAAAATGACGTCATACAAATTTTACTTTTTTAGGGATCCCCACTGTTATAGGTTTAGAAATTAGGTTGACATCCTTAGCATAAGATTTTACTAGTATGCATGCAGGGTTTGTCTATAAAGGGCGTCATACAAATTTTACCGTTTTAGAAATTCACATGCCTTTAGTTCTAAAATTAAGTTAACTTATATACTTAACATTGAATTTTCAAGCTTACATACGGGGATCGCCCGTAAATGACGTCATTCAAAGTTTACTATTTTAGAGATCTCTACTGTAATTAGTTCAGAAATTAGGTGGACGTATGACCTCAGCATATGATGTTTCTAGTATTCATAGGGAAATTGTTCATAGATGGCGTTGTTTAAATATTATTATTTCAAGTATCCCGCCTGTCTTTAGTTTTAAAATGAGGCACTGTTAATGGTTTTAAGGACCGATGAAATAATAACTATACCAGCATAAGTATTACTCAATGGGAAAGCTTCTACAAAAGTATTATGCCGCTTGTAGATGTATGTAGATAACGTAGATTTTTACAGGGTAGGAGATGAACATGTTGATAAATAAATTACAATGTACAAGCTAGCTTAGGCAATCAAAAAATTAAAACTAAATAAATTAACAGGACTGGATGGAATCTCAAACGAGTCACTAAAGGGTCTACCAACTAGTTGGATGCAAAAGTTACTGACATTGTTTAATAAAATTATGACGAAAGAAAATTGCCCGAGCAGCTGGTCCGAAATTGAAATAGTGACATTATTTAAATAAGGAGATAATTAAAGTAGGAACAGAACACGGTCACACATCATCGATAGAAGTCACGGAGGGAGTGCTACAAGGTAAACTACTGTCACCGCTACTATTTTCGCTTTTCATCTCAGACATGGATGAATATGTTGCTGCAAATAATCTTCAAGGCTTAAGCATCAACCATAAGATAGCAATCTTTATGCTTATGTACCCTGACGACACTGTCATACTAGCCTTCTCGGAAGGAGATCTGAAACAAAAACTGGAAACGCTAGAGAGTTACTGCAACAAAAATCAGCTAGCTGTCAATGTGGCGAAGACCAAAGTTTTGATATTCGCCACGAGCCCTAACATTAAAGTGAAGTCTATTTTTAGGTATCAGGTGGAACGAATTGAAGTAGTGAAAGAATATAACTACCCTGGAGTACAATTTAACTCATCGGGTGTCTTTAGTAAAGCAGCAAAATTATTTATTAGTTAAGCTTTGAGATCAAACGGCGGACTGTGGGACTTGATAAGCAGAAGTAGATCAGATACCTGGGACGCAAAAATTATTTCTTTGAATCGGTTTCGATGGCAACGCTTCTGTACAGCAGCGGCATTTAGGGACTTAGATATAGTGATCAAATTGAGCCGGTTCAAACGCGTTTTATCAAAATAATCCTCACGCTCCCAAGAAATACTATGGATTATTTAGTACGGCTCAAAGCTGGAAGATGTAAACTCGAAATAACAGTCCTAAGAATAGCTCTAATGTACCTAAGCAAGATACTCAAAATGGAGGAAACTAGAATCCCACGTATCGTATACGAAAGACTGTCATATCTAGATAAATGCATACCAGAAATTGAAGCTACTTATAACTGGGTGACACAACTTAAGCAAAAGCTATCCATTCTGGGTTTCGATGATCTATGGCCTAACAATACTAGTGACAAAATCGAAATGAAACTTGACAACATCATAGAAAAAGCGGCGCAGATCTCTTATGAACAAGATGTGGAAAGAGCTATTCTCTCAAGTTACAATCCCTACTATATCTCTTATGCGGGAACTAGTTTAGTAGCTAGCTACCTTAACAAGCGTGTTTCTATCATTAAGACTAGAATAATGGCTCAACTCCGATTGCCAGAAACAAATAATGTTACCTTTAGAATAAAAAAAGACAAAATCAAATTAACACAGCAAAGGAGTGCAAAGCATGCGGGTATGGGGTACCAGATTCCTTAACACATTTTCTCTTTGCGTTCCCAACGTTTGTTGAGTATAAAAGTAAATGTTTAAAGGAATATACTATATGTGATAAAAATACTGATATTAAATTAAATCATATCTTGCAACGACAAGACGAACAAGTGTTACACAATCTCTTTTACTACATAAACTCTGTACTAGTTAAGAAATTAAACTATATAGGCTAAGATGGTAAATACTAATGTAAACACAACAAATATTGTAAAACTTTTATTATGATTTGTGTGTGGGCCTAGGCCCGTATATGCAATAAATCAATACATACATACATATGATTTTACTAGTATGCCGACAGGGATCGTCCATAAATGACGTTATACAAATTTTACTATTTCTGGGATCCTCACTGTCAACAGTTCAGAAATTAGGTTGACATATATCCTTAACATAGGATTTTACTAGTATGCATGCAGGGATTGTCCAAAAATGACGTCATACAAATTTTACTTTTTTAGGGATCCCCACTGTCATAGGTTTAGAAATTAGGTTGACATCCTTAGCATAAGATTTTACTAGTATGCATGCAGGGTTTGTCTATAAAGGGCGTCATACAAATTTTACCGTTTTAGAAATTCACATGCCTTTAGTTCTAAAATTAAGTTAACTTATATACTTAACATTGAATTTTCAAGCTTACATACGGGGATCGCCCGTAAATGACGTCATTCAAATTTTACTATTTTAGAGATCCCTACTGTAATTAGTTCAGAAATTAGGTGGACGTATGACCTCAGCATATGATGTTTCTAGTATTCATAGGGAAATTGTTCATAGATGGCGTTGTTTAAATATTATTATTTCAAGTATCCCGCCTGTCTTTAGTATGAAAATGAGGTAAACGGGTACCCATATTATGGAATGCCTCCAGTATTCATACTGGGATCTTCCATAAATGACGTCATCTAAATATCACTATTTTGGGGTTCCGCTCTGCATTTGTTCAAAAATTAGGCAAACAGATACTTTGAACGCAAGGGTGTTACAAGAATACATACACGGATCGTTTATAAATGACTTCATCTAAGTATTATTATTTAAATAATCCCCCAGTTATTTGTTGCGACTTTATCGAATTAGAAATTAGGCGCTGTCGTAGTTTTAGCGTTGCCACAACAGGGGTTCTATTCCTTTAATAAAGCAATTATTCGCTGTAAGCTCAGCATCTACTTCGAGCCCCCGGTCGACAAATCCGGCGCGAAGCGCCGGATTTTTATTTACGCTATGTCTCGTATTGAGAAGAAATATTTTTTAAAAACCCACTAAAAATTAAAGGTCGTAGCTGGGAGTTGAACCCAGTGGCCCGTTAACGCCGGGCCTTAAGTTCTACTCAACCGCCCAGCCTTCTAATGAAAGAAGGCAACTTTCAGTGGATATAATGTGGAAGCCGAATGAAGAGACACTCGATTCTATATGTTGGTTGCTCCGACCTTTAATTTTTAGTGTATTTTAAAAAATATTTCTTCTCAATACGAACGAGACATGGCGTACATAAAAAGTGTCATACGACCGCGCCAAAAATTCATTAGTATTCAATTTGGCTAACCTAAATTAGTGAGTTGGTCCTTCCACCAAATTTTACAATGTATTATTATACTCACTTACTCTCACTCATTGAGTCTCATACACAAACATATAGAATCGAGTGTCTCTTCATTCGGCTTCTATATTATATCCACTGAAAGTTGCCTTCTTTCATTAGAAGGCTGGGCGGTTGAGTAGGGCTTAAGGCCCGGCGTTAGCGGGCCACTGGGTTCAACTCCCAGCTCCGACCTTTAATTTTAAGTGGGTTTTTAAAAAATATTTCTTCTCAATACGAATACGAGGCATGGCGTAAATAAAAAGTGTCATACGACCGCGCCAAAAATTCATTAGTATTCAATTTGGCCAATCTTAATTAGTGAGTTGGTCCTCCCACCAAACTTTACAATGTATTATTATAATCACTGACTGTCACTCATTGAGTCTCATACACAAACAATTATGAATCATTACTTCATATTAAACAATGAAAATTAGGAATTTTGTACTTTAGTTGAGGGCTATTTAAAACCTTTTGAGAATTCCAACGAATCCAGTTTTTCTTCAAAAGAAAACTTTTATGATTTTGATACTGGGAGGGGAAAGTTTCTTCAGGTTTTTGTATACGTAAGGTAAGATTATATCACAATCATTAATTTTTATTTTTGTTTGTTTTTCAGAGTTCTAAATGTGATCAAGCAATGGGTTATTCATCATTTTTATGATTTTGAACGTGACCCAAGCTTGCGATTAAGACTTGAATTTTTTTTAAACTCAGCAGATGAAAGTAACGCAAGGAGTATATTAGAGTCAGTCAGGCGTTGTCTACGCAAAGCGGTAAGGTAACTTTAATTTAAGTTATTTAAGTTGATATCCTTATAGAAACATACTAGCAGTAAGGACCGTATCGCTCTGTAGAAAAAAGTTTGAAAAAACTGTACAGTTCCACATATTAAGACGGCCCTTACAAGATTCCCGCTGCATGGCAGCGGGCCTTACTGCTAGTTATTATAGGTATATACCTACCCATATTCATATTTGCAGTCAGTTTCCAATATTGAGGGGCGCCTATACGAATTCGATTTCCAGCGAGTTACATGAACCCCACTACTCTTTTATGTAAGAGATTTATATTTGTGCATATTAGCTAAAATTTTATCACGTGTTTTACTGAAATATATAACTTCTCACTCTGAACACCGAGGAAAAAGGATGTCCTCTATCCTCGTGAGCCAGAAAGCTTCCATTTTGGTTTTGACTTGAACATATTGTTAATCGTTCGCGAGGCTACTTACTAGTTAGCAGTTGCAGATTTAGGGTGTCAGTGCTGCGCCGTTGAGGTTTTTAGATGCTAAGCTTAAGCGTCTATTGTAATGGTCATTTCCGTCCGTCTGTCTGTCTGTCTGTCTGTTGGCCGTACACTACAGGTCACAGCTTTCAAGCGATGACCTTCAAAATTCTTTTAAATGATCACTAATGCGCGCCGGCAGGTCTGTATTGTTTTTTTAATTTGATCGGACTGTCCATTTCTTCACAATTAACAGTTAACTGGACCCATGTCAAAAATGAGAAAAGTGAGATTCCCAAAAACCATTAGATAGTGTAAACAAATAGAGAATGTGCATACATACGTAATTTTAAAGTTCTGCGCCGCGAACACAAGTATATCTTATAGTACAGCCCCAACCAAACTCACCTACAGTTTTCAATGGTCTGTAGACTGCTACGTCAGACACGCAGGGAATACGTTATTGATATTCAGTATATAGGTTGTACATATTCAGGGATCGTCCATAATAACGTCCTTCAAATATCATTGTTTTTAGTATCCCTAGTTTCAACTTTAAATTTTTTTTCTAACTTATTTTTCCTACATGTTATTGACGTACCTATATATGTTATAGATATTCAGGGATCGTCCATAATAACGTCCTTTTAATATCATAGTTTTTAGTACTCCCAGTTCCAACTTTAAAATGTTTCCCAACTTATTTTAACTACATGTCACAGACTTACCTATATTTGTTATAGATATTCAGGGATCGTGCATAATGACGTCATTCAAATATCATAGGTTTTGGGACCCCCATTTTTAAATTTAACATTTTTACTAACCTTTCTTTTAAATGCTTGCTACTTTCATTCGTATACGTCTTATTGATAGTACGGGAGGCTCCATAAATGACGTCATTTGTAAATCATGCAATTCTCAAAAATGTTTCAGATTTTTTTAACTACATGCCACGTACTTCCATATATGGGACGGCTATGTAGTCTCGTGCTTGCATGTTGTAGTGAGATTTCCTAATATTTAGCTCTCGTGGTGGGCAACCCTGCTGTGACTTCGCTAGTGCAGACGTGGGGAATGGGGGAGGAATTGGGTGGATGGGATGCGTGGCAGTGGTGGGCAGGTGGGGAGGAAAAGAAGCGAAATACGTGAACGACCGTCAACTGAGGACGGTTCTCCGTATGCTTAGCGTGTTCACTGTTTACCACCAGCCGGCATCATCCGTCATTTCGTTCCTCTTCCATTCACCACTGAGTGCACAGGGAAGCATGTATCATAGGTTCTTGCTCATCGTAGTTAGTATAGGTAAACAGGAGTAAAACACTCCTTCTGAGTGGATGATCTTTACATACTGTACGCCTTAAAAGTATTAACTGGAGAGGTCCAAATTAATCCACCGCTACAGAGAGGTCGCCAGGGTCACGGCACAATTTTAGGTTAGGCTTAGCATTTAAGCAGAGTAGAAATATTGAGTACTGTCTCACCGAGCGGAAATTTCAGTCTTCCGTCTCATGAGTCGAATCTTAGATAATAAATAGCACTGTATATGGGTCGATACCCGAGAATACAATAGTGCAATACTGCTAGTACTTCCATATATGGCTTATTGATGGTAGGAGAGCCTCCATAAATGACGTCATTTAACTACATGCTGCGCACATTCGTATATGGCTTATTGATGGTAGGGGAGCTTCCATAAATCTTAAATCATCTTTTAGCGTAACATAAATTGTCTTGCGTCTTTGTTGAAGCTTAGCATCTACTTTGGGCCGGCCCGGCCCCGGTCCACAAATCCGGCGCGAAGCGCCAGATTTTTTATCTTCCCTTGGACAACTTTTGACATTTGTGGTAAACATATCAGCATACCAAAGCTGTTTTAACGTATAGTAAGTAAGGAAGGGTTAGGAATAACTCACCAATTAAGTCGGAAATCCAGATTTAAAAACTTGAAAGTTCTTCAACGACGTTTCAGAATTCTTCTCTTTTTAGATGCTGAGCTTTCGCTAATTGAGCATCTAATAAAATGGTCATGTCCGTCTGTTAGCCGTACACTACAGGCCGCAGTATTGAACCGATTTTTTTCAAACTACTTTTAAACGATCACAAATGCAAGCAGGAAGGTCTGTATTGTTTGTTAACTTCGCACGAACTATTTCTCTACAATTAACAGTGGAATGGACCCTGGTTAAAACAAATAGAAATAAATAATTAATAAATAAAGTAAATAGAACACCAAAATCCAGCGCGTCGCGCTGGATTTGGAGGCCGAAAGCCCGAAGTTGAGCTTACACAGTTGGCTTGATCGCTGGTAAACAATGATTTTATAGTAAGGCTAACATGAAGTTCTCGTATTTAGCGCCGGTAAAAGTAGGCTAATCACAAGTTTTGCTGGTGAGAATGAGCTGGATGGTAATATTTGAATGACCCACTTTAAGAACGATACCTTACCATATTTCAGCCACATACGCATGGTCGTGATATGTAGTATTAAAGAAGGATCTGTAAAATAGTGATATTTGAAAGACGTACTGACAAACCGTTACCATGTTTGAGCAATATACGTATAAACGTGAAACGTAATGAGGAAGTTGGATGCCGAAAAGCTGAGGTGGTAATCGAAACCTGGTGCCCAGACCTGAGCATTGAGATCTTCGAATTCTACACTGCAGTCCCAAACTCACGACCAGAATACGACAATACTAGGCTGCCCTGTGAACGTACACATATAAGAATCTTTACTTGTTATGTAAATTCGTTAAAAGATTCCTAATAATATGATTGGATATGATGTTGGATGTACATCACAACATCACATAACAATTATTAGTCAATAAATTAGTTGATGATAAAAACCACAGCAAAATTTTACCCACTTTCCATTGTCAACCGCTGAATCAAATTTATGTACATATGACCAAGCAGCAATTCAGTCTTAAATAAAAATACGCCTTACTTTTATTTTGTAAGTAATCCATTTCTCAGGTTCAGGTCCGCCTTGATTCACAGCGCAAACTGCACAAAACCCAATCGCCAGTGTTGCGTAAGCAAGCTTATTAGGTCTAACGTGTTAATTCTGAGCCATTTGCGCGGAAAATGACTCAACAAAATCACATTACCTGCATTACCTGAGTTTTCGTCGAATTTCGACGACTTTTAGCTGTACGTAAATTAGTCGAATTTCGACGAGGTTCTCGTTTCTCGTCGCTCAAACCAAAAGACGTATAATTTCAACTGAAAATGGTTTTATTTGCAACTAAAAGCAGTCAACCAAAAACCGTTTTTTCACTTTTAAATGGACCTGACCCCCTCAAGTCGTCACCTAACACCAAAAAATATTCCACCAATAGGTAGAGCGTATTAAATTTAATAATATCACCTATGGGTTTTAAAATCGACGTATGTAATGCTTTACAAATGTGATATACAAAAAACACTTTCCTCGTCCACCAAAAAACCACAAAGTATAAGGTGGCCAACTCTCAGTACCATTTGAAACAAAACTTTATTATTTTAGTCTCTAATTTTTTCAAAAAATGAGAATGATTTAATTTCATTTATTATAATAAGCTTGACAATAATCCAGTACATCCAGGTACTTATAAATTAGTTTTTGTTATTACCAGGTTATGCTTTCTACCAAAGTTATAGCTTAACACTAATCACTTTATCATTATTATTTTTATTCTTATTACTACTAACATTTAAAGAATGTAAATGATGTGATAGGGATCAGGATAATTGCGAGCGGGTATTTTATTGAAAAGCATCTATCTTTTTAGAAGAGAGACTGAGAGCTGAGTGAGACGGATGTGTCTAAAAAAGTATGCGACGAAGTAAACGATTACGACGTTTATAGTTGACAGTGTAGTTTACAAATTTCACTTAGTGTTTTAATTAGTGATATATAATTAAGTGTGGGTGTTTTTCATTCCAAATTTCATTTGTAAGAAAAAATCAATATTATTTTCTGTTCTCTTTCAATCTATTTTGGAGTGAAAATGTCAAAGTCAACTAAGGCCGATGTAGGAAACAAACATTCAAAGGCAGGTAAGCCTGTAAAAGTAGGCAAATTAGCTGATAAGCAAGTTGACGATCCAGCTCTGCTTTCCTGTCCTATATTTACGGATGTTGTTGACGGTAAGCCTATTGATGGAGCACAGTGTGAAGCCTGCAGAGTGTGGCTTCACTTTAAATGCATTGATATGGGAAAGAAGCAATCCGAGCTATATAGTAAGCTATCTTTCAACTCGTTGTTAGTGATATTGTGTCCCAAGTGCAACCAAGATTTGAGATGTACTGCTACCATTAAAACCCAAGTTAAAAAACTTAAAGCTACAGTGCATGAAATAAAGAGACTATTAGAAAAGGAAGTTAAGAAGAATAAAAGATGGGAAAAAGAAGCGGCAAAGCAAATACCAACAGACATACAACGGAACAGTGACAAATGCGCATTTTTACCACACATTGCTGACTGCCATGAATCATTCAGCTCCCAGCCTATGTCAAACCAACAAACACAAGATGGGTCTCCAGAGATACAACCAAATATCCCAAATGGGGTGCAGATATCACCTCACACCTCAGTATTTATTACGAATTTAATGATCGAAATGAACAAAAACGAAACCGGATTATGTTTCACGTGAATGAATCGACAATGATAACTGATGTTTTAAAGAAAGTATCTAAAAGGAAAGCAGACAGCGTTGTCATTGGGGACTTTAACATAAACCTCAATATGACTAATATGGGACAGGATGGCAGAGACCTTTGTACAATCTCCTCAAGCCTTGGCTTTCAACAACTAATAACTAATGATACTAGAGTAACTAATACTTGCAGCTCCTTGATTGACCATATAAATGTAAATAATAGTGATCTAGTTAAGAGTGCAGGGGTGTACACATTTGGCTGTTCAGACCATCATCTTATTTATCTAATTCGTAAATTACCCAAATTACACTATACCAAAGACATTATAAAGTCTCGTAATTATAAAATTGCTGATTGGGGGGTAGTTTGCTCTGAGTTAAAGTTGATTCCATGGAAAGTACTTGAATGTCTCTGGACTGCTGATGACACGCTTTCTTCATTTTTATTAAATGTAAACTCGATTCTTGATAAGCATGCCCCTGTTGTCACACGATCAGTCAAGCACAAAAGAAGTGATTGGTTAACTGGTGACATGAAACGTAGGATGCATAGGCGAGATTGTATAAAGGCTCTGAGCTTAAAAACTTTTGATAATAGACTATGGGCAGAATATAAACAAATTAGGAATGCGATAAACTCAGAAGTTAGGTCCAGTAAGCTGGCCTACTTTAAATCCACTTTTGACAAAAATCCTACCTCTACTAATATCTGGAGTACGTACAACTATATAACAGGAAAGAACCAAAAGCTGCATAAGATCACAGAATTAAAATGCAATGGTCAAATAATACACTCTGAAATTTCTGACAATTTAAATGCTTTTATGGTATCTACTGATAAGACGACTGAGTTATCTGAATTTTATATTAATATGCAGTGTCTTCCTGAGGATGTAATTTCAATAAGTGTGGATGAAGTCAAACGAGCTTTTTTCTAATTAAAGCCAAAAAATTCTAACTCAGATAAGGATTTAAGCTACTGTGTACTTAATAATTGTTTAGATGCCCTAGCTCTGCCTTTATCAATTATGTACACGCACTTTCTGAGGTTAACGTCTTTTCCAGTGGCTTTTAAGATAGCGACGGTAATTCCTATTTATAAAGGAAAAGGCAGTAAGTTAGATGCAAATTCATATCGTCCCATTTCAAAGTTATTAATATTATGTAAACTTTTTGAAAAAAATATTCAGCGGAGAATAATGAAGGAGGTTATTGATAAGGGCCTTCTTAATCCAAACCAGTATGGTTTCAGACCTGGTAGATCATGCTTTACTGCTATTCTTAAAGTTACACAGGATATTTTTAGTAGCATAAATACACCTAAAGGTAGATGCCCTGCTTTGTTTATTGATCTACGTAAGGCATTCGATTCAGTATCGCATGTTATTTTACAACAAAAATAAAAGGATAAATTCAAGCTTAGTAATAATATGTTAAAACTGATAGCTAATTATCTTTTGGATCGGTCATTCTGTATACAGAATGGTAACTCTATGTCTGATAGTTTTGACTTAAGAATAGGGGTTCCTCAAGGAAGTATTTTGGGCCCTTTACTTTTTATTTTATTTATAAATGACATAAACGAGGGTATTTGTTTACACCATTTGTATGCATTATATGCTGATGACCTGATTATATATATCTTTAATAGTAATGTAGATGAGCTTTTGAATACTATGCGACAGGCACTATTAAGTATAAATAACTGGTTTGGAATGAACTTGTTAAGAATAAATGCTTCGAAAACTAAACTTATGCTGTTTCACAAGGCCAATGATCATGTTAAATACAATAATTTGTTAATTTTATGTGATAATGTTGAGGTGGAAGTCGTTTCTAGATTTAAGTACTTAGGTGTAATTTTAGATTCCCATTTAAATTTTAAACCACATTTTGTTTATGTTAAAAAACGAATGGCATCGGCCATTGGTGTTCTCAATAATATTAAGCGATTTCTACCCTGTAAAGTATTCTGCATTATGCTTAATGCGTATGTCCTTACTATTTATGACTATTGTGCACCAATCTGGGCAGTGCAACCTGATAATGATCTAGCAAAGATTCAAAGGATGGTAAATAGGGTTATTGTTAACTTTTCGGATTACCCATTGTGGATAAGGAAGTCTAATAAAAATAAGGTTAGAATTAATGAACCTACTGTCCTTGACTTAGCTACTATCTTATCTGTTAATGAGAGGGCTACAAATATTATGTATATTTTTGTTTTTAAATTGTTAAAGTATGGTTCCGATATAGAGTTTTTACAGGACTTCATCATAGTGAAAACCTCTCAAAGAGTAACGCGATCATCGGATGGAATTGTACTAAAAAATAATGTTAAAAATTGTTCTTCGACTTACGCTCATTTTTGTATAGAACTGTAAAGGCCTGGAATAGCTTACCAGTTGATCTGAGAAATACAGACTTAACATTGGAAAATTTCAAAATTGAAATTAGTAGCTATGCAGTTGCCTTGCGTGAGTCGAGGTTCTTCACTATTTATAAACCTCCGTAATTGAATGTGTAGTTATCTGTTGATTTGTTTACGATAAGGCAACCTCATATATGAAATGTAAACCCAACGCTGGAATTGTATAATTTTACTGATATTTGTGTCGATTTCTGAAAAACAGAATTTGTATGTATGTACTTTTACTGAGATTTTCTGACACTTAAATAAAGCATTAAAAAAACAAACAAACAAAGTATCTGACAAGAAAATGACGGTATATTTGTTCTCCAAAATTTCATACTTAAGTTACACGGAAAACTTGAAATACAACAAAGATCAAAGTGCCCCGGGGCAGCAGTTTACTGTTGTAACCAGGAAAAAGTTCAGGAAAAGTGCTAAAGCTATTACTGGTAGTGCAGTAGTAGATGAGGCATCCATGCTGACAGATGAAGATATAGTAAAACGGAGACAGAAGAATACACTTCCACATGTCTCGGCTATCCGCAACTGTAGATCAAGATAAAGTAATCCACTTCCTCAATAAAATGGGGAAAAAAGATGCGGTAAGGAAGCTCAATAATAATATTGAATCCTTAGCATTTGCCTCGTTTCGTGTTTCTTGTGTGCTGGATATGAGCCTGAAAAGGTTTTTGATAAAAGCTCTTGGTCCAATGGGGTTCAAGTAAGGCAGTGGGAATGGAGGACCCCCAGATCCTCAGATACAGTGGAGGTGTCAGCAGCGAGTAGTCAGCCTAAAACAGCGGACCACGCACAAGAGGAAAATAACACCCTGATCAACAATGAACTGTAACCTACAAATTGCTTTATGGAACTGCAAAGGTTTTAAATCCAAATGTGGCTGGATTACTGAAAATTTAAGTAAATGTGATATAATATTTTTGCAAGAAACGTGGTTGCAGAATTTTGAAGCAAACTTAATTGACGATTTTGATAAAAACTATAATTCGTTGTCAGTATCAGGCATGATCTCAGGGGATAAGTTAATTGGCCGGCCATATGGAGGTACGGCTATACTGTGGAAGCACAATATTGACAACATAGTTACTCCATACAACTTAAATGACATTAGATTAAGTGGAATAAAAATTAGGCTAAATAATGATAAAGTCATACTAGCAATTAACTGTTATTTTCCGTGTGCGAATGAAGAGGAGCTACAAAGTGAATTGATTGGTAAAATTCTTTCAATAATTGAATGTGACGATAGCGACTACTTCATGGTTGGTGGAGACTTTAATATAGCATTGCATTCAATAAAATACAGAGAATTAGCAACAGGGTGTCGGGACCTCAGACTCATCGTTGCAGATGCGGTCCATCTTCTTGAGTCCACCAAGACCTACACTAGTGACATAAATGGGGTACAGTCGTGGATAGACCACATTATAACTAGTGAGGCCTTATATCACAGCAGTAAAATGTGGACCATAGATCCCACCTCCAGTGATCATGCGTGTATCTGTATCCAAATAATGCTGAAACTAAATAAAAGTGGTCTTTATACTAGTGAAGTTGATAATGAGATGCAAAAGAGTCTTTAAATTAACTTGAGGAAAGCAAATACTGAATTAAAATTAAAATACTGCGAACTTACTGGTTTATTGGCCAAGTGAAACTGTGCTCGCTTAAAAACTATAGAAAACTGTAAGTGCACTAACTGCTCGTCTGGGTCGTCCCATGCCATTGAAATCTGTAAGCTCTATGAAGAACTTGTGTCAGGGATTCCAGGCATTGACAAACTCTTAGGCCAACGACAGAGAACCAACAAGTCGTTTAGAAATGTAGCTGGATGGGAGGATAAAGTGAAAGCTCACTACGAAGCATACAGAACGGCGTATCTTAACTGGCTAGTGGGGGGTAAAACGAAGGAGCTATACCTGTTAGTGTCTTCTCTTAAAAAAAGTTTAAAAGGGCACTGCGGGCAACAAGAGAGGCTGAAGACATGGCCAAGGCCAATGGACTGGCGACTGCGTTTGCCACAAAGGACTTGCTACAGAAATGAGATGTACGCAGGGGAGTACGTCAAGGTGGTATCTTATCGCCGTTCTTTTTTGCGATCTACATGGACACTCTGTGATTTACTAAACTCAACAAAATTAGGGTGTCAAGTTGGGGATGTATCAGTCAACAATATAGTTTATGCGGACGATGTGTGCCTGTTAACTACTTCTGTATCTGCTATAAACTCTCTACTTAGAATCTGTGAAGAATTTGCAATGAGTCCTGGCCTCTCATTCAATCCGGCCAAGACGCACGTGCGAGCGGTATTCCCAAAGTGGTTTACTAGATATAATACGGAAATCCAGGTGCAATTTTATGGAACCAAGCTGAAATTAGAAAAGGATGTGAAGTATCTTGGGTATCAGATACAGACAAAATCTAAAATGACGGGAGATGATTTCAGTGAGGGGCTGGAGATTAATAAAAGAATCAGTGACCTGTACAAGAGAGCCAACATGATCAAATCCAGATTCCAGAGATGTAGTAAATCGGTAAAAATTTACCTTTTTCGAACGTATCTCTCTACTATTTACTGCTGTAGTCTATGGAACCCTCTGAAATCGGAGCTTTATCGAGCAACAGTTGCTTACAATGATGCTTTTTGTAGAATCTGTGGATACAGATGAGATGAAAGTGCTACAGAAATGTTTCTGGAAAACAATATCCCCAACCTAACCGAAGAGATAGACGCTGCTAAGACGTCATTAAAGAATAGAATCCGTGAATCCCAGAACACCATCATCAGTAGCATCTACAACTCGGAAGTGTTGGCTAGCTGAAATCGCTGAGGATAGTAATCTGCTAGGCCTAATCAAACAAGAAGCCAGCCTTAATATTAACTAGAAATAGCCTTAAGAAATATAGAATATAATTTATTTTTACTTTGTTACCTCTGGACCTATGGTCTGTCTTAAAGAATAATAAATAAGTCAACGTATTATTAACGTGTCCCAAATCAGGAAAGAAATACTAAGCAAAAAAAGCCCTATAAAAATCCAGTTCAATACCGAAGAACAGGCAAGTAAATTTATTTAAGTCTACCGCGAACGAAAACAAAATTGACAAGGTTCATATTTCTAAAGACTTGACGAATATTCAGCGACAGCAACTAAAGGAATTAGTAAATGCTGGTAGGGCTGCAAGAGCCACTAGGAATGCTAGTGTTAATGAATGACAACAACCAGCTTTCGTTCCTTCTAATATCATTTACACGAAAGCCGTCTCCCTTCTGATTAAATTATATGAACTACGTGACCATGGAAAACATAATAACCCTATCATTGTTTGCGTAACGGAAACCCATCTGAATGACAGCTACAACTGGTGGTGTTATTATATATTGTAGATCAGACATCTGTTCCACTAAAAAAGTTTTTATATCTGATATCAATCATATGTTACTTCAAGTTCAAAGCAAAATAATTCCTTTGTTTTGATTTTATAAGCTTCTGCAAGCAGAATGGTCAAACTCCAACGTGACAGAAGTGAAACTTCAACAACTTATACAAGAATACGCAATTGAACATTTTTAATAAAATACAGATGTAATTTCTGCTACAAAATGAAATGCAGCTTAGACGTCCTTGATATACTAGGCGACGAGTTTCTTGAGCAACATATTAATTTTATAACCAGAACCAGAGGCACACAGCAAATCACAATGAATCCTTGTCTCACAAAAGGTGAGATTAACTGTGACGTCTTTTGCTTGCCACCTTTAGGCAAAAATGATCATTGTGTGGTAAGATGTGAACTGAAAATTTGTTCAAAAAAGCTGGAAAGCAGTAATAGACTGTAATATACAACAGGCGACAACAACGCAATTCACACCGAGCTGACTAGGGTGAACTGGTCTGATGAGCTGAACAGGTCTGATGAGCTGAACAGGGCACACAGTTTAAATGCGAAGTTTTTTTAAAGGTAAAGTGCTTAATAGTGTTAAACGGAACATACTTACTGTAACTGCTGCATCCAGCCACTTACTGCCAGAGAACATAACGAAAAATATGCTTAAGAAGAAGAAAGCATGCAGCTGCTACCTGAAATCCTTGCAATGTGAAAAGCACAAATTATGGATAGCGTACAAAAGAATTCGCAATCAAGACATAAAGCTGAGACAAGAACAAAGAATGATGTAAGAACGTAAAATCTGCCAGGATTCTAAGGATAATCCAAAAACTTTTTACAAATACTGCAGCTCAAATAAAACTAAAATTGCGATACGTATGCTTATCAATAGCAATAAACATGTAACTGCATCATTTACTGAAATGGCTAATACGCTTGCAAAAGAGTTTGAAAAGGTTTTTTTGCATAAAAGTGTACTTTGTGAATATAAAAGTGTAAGCCCATGTGCTCCTGATTATTTCGAAAGCAAGTGCCTTTTAAAAGTGAACAGTATAGAAATCTACAATAAGCCTAAAAGTTTAAATCCTTGCAAAGCTCTTTCATCTGACAGAATACATCCTAAAGTTATGAAGGAATGTTTAAATGTTCTTTGCATTCCACTTGCTTTTATTTCTCAAGTGTCTTTTGGCCAATGCAAAATTCCTGATGATTGGAAATATGCTAATGTGACTTGCATACACAAAGAAGAATCAAAAAGGAATCCTAAATATCGCCCCGTTAGTCTAACGTCGATATGCTGTAAACTGGCAGAACAATTTATTTAAAAGCTATTGTTTTTAAAAAATTACTTCTTCAAACACCAGCATGGATTTGTGCCACAAAAATCTTGCTTTACCAAACTTTTGGAATTTATTGATGGTGTTACTAAACTTACGGGTGAGAGCATGGTGGTTAATTGCATTTACATTAACTTTTGCAAAGCTTTTTATAAGCTTCCACATCAACGCCTATTAACAAAGCTTTGAGATCGCTGTAAATTAGACGATAACCTTATCAGTTGGATTGAAGACTTAAAGTGGTTGGTCGAATCAAATTGTTGTCAATGAAAATGTCGCAGCAACAAAATGTGTAATTAGCGACTGCCCTCAAAGGTCAGTGTTGAACCCCATCCTTTTTTTGTTATACGTCGATAAAATAGGAGAAATTATTAATAGCTCATTGTAACAGTATGCTAACGACTCAAAAATATATAGGGCAAGAAAAACCGACGCTGACTTCCACCAGTTGCAAAGGGAACTTAACAACCTTGGGACTTTTGTGCGTAGAAAACTACATAGAAATAAATACTTCATAGACACACGTAGTCCACTTTGGCAAAACCAATGCCGAAAACCCGGTATACTCTTGTAATAACTTGCCGCTTGAAAGCTCATTATGTGAACGGGACCTAAAAGTATACATACGGGACAATTTTAAATCAACTGAGCATCGCCTATACGCAGCAAAAATTAGAAAGTTTAAGTGTTTGCAGATCAGACGAGCCTTCAAGTACCTGGACGTTAGTGATTTACGTAAAATAATTGTAACTTTTATTCGGCCAGGCTTAGAGTATGGCAATACTATTACAGATCCAATTCTAGAAAAAGACAGTGAGGTGATTGAAAAAGTGCAGAGATTAGCTTCCCGTCTTCTGCCGAGGCTAAAGAATCTTCCATATAAAGAGCAGTTAAAAAAAAGGGAATCCTTTCCCTTACTGACAAAAGGAAAAGGGGAGACCTCATCGATACCTTTAAAATAATTCACAAAAAATAAGATATTAAACCCACCACGTTTTTTAGATGCTGAGCAAGCATCTAATGAAATGGTCATGTCCGTCTGTCCGTCCGTCTGTTGGCCCCACGCTACAGGTCAAACCGTTTACACTATTGTCTTAGAACTTTTTTAAAACAATCACAAAAGCGAGCCGGCAGGTCTGTATTGTTTTTTCACTGTAATCGAACTGACCATTGCTTAGCAATTAAATGTTGAACTGACAAAGGTCAACAAATTTAGAAGTAAGCACCATAAAAACGGGAGTTGCGATAAACATAGCTGAGCGCAAGACATATGCCCAGCTATGAAACAAAATACATAGCACCATTTCCAGCCAGGTTCACGTAAAAATTTCTTTAAAACACCCCCACCCCCCTTTTATTGCATTCACATTTGGTAAGCAGCCCAGGGGTGACGCGCAAATGACGTCACGTGAAAATTTCTTCTAGACACCCCAACCTAGCTGTAATCGCATTAACATTAGGTAAGCAGGCTACAGGTGACGCGCAAATGACGTCACGTGAAAATTTATGTTAGACAGCCGCACCCAGCTGTTTTTGCATTCACATTAGGTAAGCAAGTTAGGGGTGACGCGCAATTGACGTCAGATTAATATCTCTTTCAGACACCCTCACTCAGCTGCTATTGCATTCACATAGGGTAAGCAGGCTAGGAGTGACGCGCAAATGACGTCACGTGAAAATTTATGTTAGACAGCCCCACTCAGCTGCTATCGCATTAACATTATGTGAGCAGGCTAGAGGTGACGCGCAAATGACGTTACGTGAAAATTTATGTTAGACAGCCCCACTCAGCTGCTATCGCATTAACATTATGTGAGCAGGCTAGAGGTTACGCGCAAATGACGTCACGTGAAAATTTATGTTAGACGGCCCCAGCCAGCTGGTATTGCATAAACAATAGGTGAGCAGGCTAGGGGTGACGCGCAAATGACGTCACGTGAAAATTTATGTTAGACAGTCCTGATCAGCTGCTATCGCATTAACATTAGGTAAGCAGGCTAGGGGTTACGCGCAAAGGACGTCAGGTGAAAATTTCTTTGAGACAGCCCTACTCAGCTGCTATTGCATTTACATAAGGTAAGCAGGTTAGAAGTGACGCGCAACTGACGTCTGGCAAAAATTTCTTTTAGACACCCCCACCCAGATGGAATCGCATTCTTATTAGGTAAGCAGGTTGAGAGTGACGCGCAAATGATGTCACGTGAAAATTTCTTCTACATGTCACGGACTGACATATATGTGTTATACATGTTCAGAGATCGTCCCTAATAACGTCCTTCAAATACCATAGTTTCTAGTATCCTAAGTCTTAACGTTAAATTTGTTTTGATCCTATTGTAACTACATGTCACGTACTTACCTATAAGCGTAACAGATATTCAGGGATTGTCTATAATGACGTTATTTGTGATTGGTGCAATTTATAAAAAAAATTCAGCTATATTAAATTACATGCTACAAACATTGGTATAATATGTCTTATTGATTGTAGACGAGCTTCCATAAATCTTATATAATCTTTTAGCGTAATATAAATTATCTTGTGCCTTTGTTGTAGCGCAGCATCTACTTCGGACCCGCCCCCGGTCGACAAATCCGGCGCGAAGCGCCGAATTTTTTAACATTGACAGTGAAAGCAACACATGCTCCATATCGAAAAAGTGAAAAAACATTAACGAGTGCCAGGCATCACTTTTTTACCCAGCAAATAGTAAAGGAATAGAACCCATTGCCTAGTGAAGTTAAAAATGCCAAAGTGAATCAGTGTGGTGTAAATACCTTTAGGAACAAACTCAGAATTTAAGGGATGAAATTTTAAGAAATTTCCTTGTGACTCTAGCCTCTCAGAGTAATAGCAGTTTTTGCTGTAGTAACAACTGGGATTACAAAAGACTATGTCTTAAATCCTTTGGATTCTGCATGGGATATTATTATTATTAGCACAAGAAATTCATACTAAACTACATTGTGTCAATATACTTGCCTTTCTAATTCTAATGTTCACAAAAGTATTAGGTATGAAAAACACGAAAATTACTTGATTTTTAATGGGAAAAAATAAAAAATTTCCAAACTTTCATCTTTGTACAATTGTTACAATTATTGGAGACCTGGCCTTTATTGGAGATCTGACGTGTATTGTAATTTTCACCTGTCACCCCAGGCTTCTATTTGGAGCTTCACAGTATTTTTTATTAACTGTTTGCTTACTAAAGGATCCCCCTGTACGATAATACTGCTAAAAATAAAATTCATGAAATAATTGCATTTCGATATTTATACTGTTTCACCTACCGCCTGGTGCCCTGGTCACCCTTTACGCTAAAATTCGTTTACAATGTAAAAGATAGGAAAATACTATTATTAGTTGAAATTGTTTTGGTTTGAGCCCACGAGAACCCGTCAAAAATTGACTAATTAACGTACTGCTAAAAGTCATCAAAATCCGACTAAAACTCGTTGAAAAAACCTGGCTGACTTTTTAAACCAAATATCACTAAACTTCTAAAATTATAAAATGATGAGGAAGGATTAAATCCAGAATCTACAATCCCACGCATTCAGTTTATTTGAGTTTATCATTTCTAGTAGAGTTTAACGAACGACGCAGGTTTCAACCATGGGTGGGAAATAGGAGTAAATATTCAGCGAAGAGTGGATATTTATCTGTGTAGTTGGTAGTGGAGGGAGGACTATCGAGCACGCAAACCGCGAACATCTAAATTTTTAAGTAGTCCCTAAGTATTTCATAAATTTTATTTTACTTTTCAATTTTGAACAGTTAATTAACAGGTTCTGTCTACTTTCAACTCGTAATTGAATACTAAAGTACCTCATCAAGTATAATTCGATCGAAAATTCATAGATTTATATTAACTAGTTAGTGGTTTACGAACTTTCGAAAACCTGCCACGCCGCCAGCTCATCAGACGGAGATAACTCATGGAAGTACATACATAGGAAATTAGTAAGAGAAGAAATAAATCCGAAAAAGCAAGAATCAACTTCAAAACATAAAGCTAAGTTCCTTCTCATTTATACGTAGGCCGAAGGCCTACAAATTCCATATTTTCTGTAAGAACTGTTAAGATACTAGCAACACGTATATTTTGGTAGGATTGAGAAAAACATCAGGAATACAAGATAACTAAAAAGATACGAATTAGGCCGAACAAAAAAAAATCCCAGTACCGACCGGACACGAGCAGCTAGCCGCCTACCTCTCCCAGCAATTCTTTCAGCAATCTCAGCAATTCTCTCAGCAATCTCAGCAACAATCTTAGCAACTATCGCAACTCAGCCAACAAATAACATCACAAATCACCGCTAACATAATAACTCTTAAAGACTTAAAGAAAGAAATTAACTCAAGACTAGTATCTTTAGAAACCAACATGGAAACAAAATTGAAATCACTAGATGCTAGAATGAAAAAAGCTACCTCAAGACTAGAAATTGAAGTCAATAATATGAATGCAAAATTCGATGAGTTAGAAAAAGGACTTTAAAGTGTTGAGTCAAAAGTAAATGAACCTGAGAGACCAAACAGAAGTAAAGAAATTTTAATCACAGGCCTACCCGTTAGTTACTTACCAGTCGAGGGTGCTAAATCAGTAATTATAGACAACCTTCAACTTAATTCTACACATATTGTGAAGGCAAAACGAATCTGTAACAAAACTGAAGGCAAACCTCCGCTTCTTTTTGCCCAGCTAGCTGACAAGAATGAAGTTTCTTTGGTGCTACAAAAGAAGTCTCGATTGAAGAAGGCTCTACCGCAAGTCTACATCCAACAGTGGCGAAGTAAAAAAGAACAAGAAGTCTACATGCACCTCACAGAACACTACTGGATAAAGAAAAGGGACCCTTCAATCAAAACTGTTAAATATGTAGAAAGTTACTCTTTTGAAGCTGATGGCATCAGATACACTAGTGACGGAATAACTCTGACCAAGGTGCACCGCTGAAATGATCTTATAATCTAAACGTTATAATCTAACTAGTTAGAACTAGAATCAAATTGTCAAATGCGTCTATGTTAAATAAACTAATATAATTTATTAAAATTAGTAACTGTACTTTAACCCGCGAGTGATAAATGAGCTGTTGTCGGAGCTATTAGAGTTGACACCTACAAGGACACAATATTATTGAAAAATACGCTGAATAGTTTCCTATAGCATGTTCAAATAAAGCTAGCTTCTCAACCAAGATCATGAGTGAAAAAGAGTGCAACATCTGTGAAAATTTGATCTTCGAGGGAATTGTTAGTGTTTAATTCTAAAGTACAGCTTTGTGCAAACTGTGTTCAATTAATAAAAAAAAATTAGAAGACACAACTGCTAATGATGAGTATTAAACTAGAAATAAATTGTTAAATACGGAAGGTAATATTTTGTTAGTGAATCAAAATAAAATAGCGGTACTATTGTTACAAGACATTGTGATCAAAAATTCCTAAAAAATATAATACCAGTAGGCTGAATTCCGATTTCAGTAACTGGCAGCCAGGACCGCTTCCAAATTTACCGAAATAAGGTCTCGGAGAGGTCCCTGTCTGGCATTATATCTATGAGGGTTTCAATTACTAATCACTAATTATTGTTAACTAATGTAATACATCAAACATGTTAAATTTTAAGAACAAATATTATATGCGCTACGATGGTTTAACAATTACTTTGCTTAAACAAAACTAATGTAACCAAAATATTAATCAGATTTGTGTGTGGGCTTAGGCCCGTATATGCAATAAATCAACATACATACATACATGCATAGTTGGTAGTGGAGGCTATACTATGGGAAGCTGGCGCATTTACATAGTAAGCCTTTGTGGGATCGTGCAGAATTACGTGGCACAAAAATAGGACATTATTAACCCCTAACCCCCCCCCCCCCCCAACTCCTTTCTTTGGTATATACGCATATTATGTAAAAGGATAGGAAGCTTTAACCCCTACCCACCATTGACGAACCACGTAATTTATGCAAGCTTCCTGAGATACGTTTGCGTATTCCTACCCAATTGTGTTATTTTGGGCGACGTTCCTAATTCTTAAAGGAATTGCGGTTTTGGGGCGTTTGCGTAAATTCTTACAAGAAAAGCTGTAAATTTCTTGGAAGATAAGGTGTATTACATTTATTTTGGGAAATTAAACGAATTTTTTATAGAGTTTAAGTCTTAAGGGCAAATAACATGAATTTCTTGTAAAAATCTTTCCCGAAACACATTTCCCAAAAGATCCCACTCCTGTACGACTTGCGGGTTTCTTTAATTGAAATAAGAACTTTGAGATGAAGAGGTAGAAACATAGTTTAGCGCTGCCGTATTTTTATCGTTGATAGAATTTTTTTTTCAAACTAAAATCAATATTCGATGTAAGCTCAGCATCTACGTCGGGCTCCCGTTACTCAAATCAGGCGCTTCGCGCCGGATTTTTTAATTTAGCACTAAAATGGGAACAACTGGTTGCACTTGTTATAGCATTACACTTATTTGCGCGAAAAAACTTTGAAAATACCGACGATTTGATTTGATTTGATTTGATTTAGGCGTCATGCATATATCTCGTATACAAAATAGGGGGAAAGGGGGTCCAGTTTCTTGATCACGTTTGTATACGATAAATCGGAGGGGGAGGGGAGGGTTAGATTCCTTGATCACGTATACACTTTCAAATTGTTAAAGAAACGGAAATAAAAGTTCATTTTTGCAAAACGTCTAAAAACCATTAAAAAATCTGTCACTTTATTCCTGTTTTTACATTGATTAGTGGGTTCCACAGAGGGTGATATTGTACTTTAGTGCGTGCAGAGACCTGACAAATTGACTACATGATTATTCAATATTTTTTGTTTACTAACTTTAATTCTCCTCCTGCAGTTAATGGACTATCAGCAATGCTGTTTACTTTGTATTTAGATACAAATACATGAACGGAGTTTACTCTAAATACCAAGTAACTAGAACTTAAGACTTGGTATTTAATACTTATTACATTCCAACAATAAGTAATTAAATCTACATACTAAGCACTTGTTTGTGATACTCTATTTGAAGTTGCGCGTCTTCAAATAGGTTGGGCGTCGTCCATATATCTCGGATACAAAATGGGGGGAGAGGGTTTGAGTGCCTGATACTTTTGTATACTATAAAACGGAGGAAAGAGGGGGGGGGGGGGGTACGATCACTTGATCACGGATACAACAGAAATTACTCAAGTCACAAGGAAATAGTTCATGATTATTTATTTTATCTTTCAAAAGCAAAGGTTACTCAAAATTTAATTTTTAGTTCATTGGTAAATTATGTTTTTACGCATATAAATAATTGCTTTCTCTTAATTGGGGGAAATTCACAGTTCAATGATTCGTGATAAATATTTTCGAAATTCAAACATGTAGCTGGTTTGTTCCGTATAATTTTGAATGGGCGATTACATCCGTGGGGCCGCGATTTCAGGCTTCTTAATTCATCCTGTAATAAACTCTTCGTTTTCAGTCTTTAATACACCATTTGCCTTACGAGGGAAGGGCCAGAGGTGATCCCGTCAAATCGGCCTCATATATTTTTTTTAGGAAAAGAGCATACTGTAAAAAAGTATATTTGCTCAAAAACATGATTCCAATGGGCATTTTGACTCGCTACATCAGATTTTCAAAAATATAAATTAGCTAATGGTAATTAAACAGGCGCCATATTTAATTAACCAGATAATAAATTTCTAAATCTTTGGCACCCTGCAGCTCCTACAATTTTCGTCTGAAAAGTGTATTTTTGGAATTCCTAGAGCATTATCTATAAAGTAGTTTCTGGATTTTTGAAAATTCAAACATTTAATTTTTTTTAAATGAGGTATTTTTGCGGTCCTGTGATACGAATGTACAATTTTGAATTGAACTTCACTAGATCTCCAACCTTAAAATTGTTTTAATTTTCAAATATCAGAAATTATTTTTCAGATAGTAATCTAGGAATTCCAAAACTACATTTTTGTAAACTTCGGACGAAAATTGTGAGAGCTACAACTACAGGGTGCCAAAGATTAAAAAATTCATTTTCTGATCAATTGAATATTGCGCTTATTTAATTACCATTAGCTAATTTATACTTTTAACAATCTGACTTAGCGAGTCAAAGTGCCCATTGGCATCATATTTTTAGGCAAATCTACTTTTTTTACGTGCTCTTTTCAAAACAAAATATACGCGGCCAATTCGGCGGGATCAACTAGTCTGACCCTTTCCGCGTCAGAACTAGCAATAAGATTGACCTTAAGACCCTCCACTTCATAATAATTATTAGTAACATGATTAGCTGGAAGGTTTCCGAAATTGAAGCTGAATTTTAAACTTACATTTTCATGGTTGTTTTAGTTAAATTTTATTTACCATATAGTAGAAGAGCATGTAAATGTATACAAATATGGGGGGGGGGGGTGTAGTTGGAACTGTATACGAATATTAGAGGGGGGAGGGTGGTGCCGCTGATCACTTTTGTATACTTAGGGCGGACGGGGGGGGGGGGGTACAAAAATGCCAAAAAAGTGTATCCCAGATATATGGACGACGCCTTGGTCAATCAGAGCTCTCTGACTGGCTGTGAAGACTTTCTATAAAAATTACGAGACATAATAGTTTGCTCTCAATGCTAGTTCCAGCGATTTGATCGCAGTTGAAAATTTGAACTACCCACGCCCAAATTCTATTGGATCTAGAGCATTCGATTGCGATACCAATGCGATACTAATATCGCAAGTATCGCATATTTTAGCTGATGCGATCCCAATGCGATACCATATCGCATATCGCAAGTATCGCATGAACGAAAGAAATAGTAAAAATAGAAACGAACAGTTCAGTTAAATGACATCTGCTGGCCGAAATTGAAAAAGTAATACGCTCATTCTGTTTACTGAACCTTTTTTGTTCCTAAATTTGAATAGTTATAGTATGATATTTCACATGGCATTGAAATTGAGGCAGGGAAGGAAGGCAGCACTACACAGCTTGCAGCATGCACCTTTACCATCCATTCGGTTCATTCCGTGGTTCTGAGTGTGGAGTCTAAAAGAGCGTTTTTAGCAGCTGGGCTGTTTTGCACTAAATTGCGGTCTAATTTAAACGATGACACATTAAGCATGTTCTGCTTTCTACGGGCTTATTTTCTCAAAAAACAGTAAAATATATGTTTGTTGGTTGTTGCATGAAGTCTAGTTTACAATAAATCCACTTTACACTTGATTTAATGCAAAAAAAATTAAAAGTACCTACACGCTCTCATTCCTACCTATCTACATAATTTACCGGATTTTTCACGATATCGAAATATTTGACCCATTTCGAAGTGTTATACACCATTCAAAAGGTAACGACGAGTAGAATCCAAATAACGGACTCTGCACGATTTTACTCACAAATTTTCACTTTTTTTCAAAAAACCGTCAATTTTTTCGAAAATTCCGCCTAAATATTTTTTTAAGCGTCGGAAGCCTAAAACAAAATACCCGTTTTTTTAATTTTTTAAGGGCTTTAAAATGATATATCATACATTATTATCACTCAATTTAAAAAAAAATTATTTCAGTTTTTTAATTACAATTAAATATTAATCATGATCTGACCTCGAACTATAAGTTCAATAGGTTCGCCTATTAATTCCAGTTTCACTGGTATATCATTTATGTCTGCATTCATCGACTGACGGGTTCAAATTTCGGATTTAAGATTTGGCGGAAAATTCAAAGAAATGTAATTTTCAAAAACTGAAAATCGCCTGGAGGCATTTTCGCCTGAAACATTTTTTATTAACATTTACAAGTCTGCATTAAAATTGCCACTACTTGCACTTTCACGGCCACCTCCCCTTAATGTTAAGGCTATAAATTGATTGTTAAGATTTTTCGGCAAGAACTGCCTAACGTTCCTGTTAAGGCTGCCATAAAACAAGGGCTTTAGCCCTTGTTTTTCTGGTGTCATAATTTATAAGTTTTTGAAATTATTTGGGTTTTACTGAAAAATTATGCGATACTTGCGATACCACGCTGATGCGATACCGATACTTTAAAATGATGCGATATCGAATGCTCTAATTGGATCAGGTAAGCATTTGAATATTAACTCTAAAGGTTTAAGTTTTGATTCCCCAGCAGTTATTACTTGATGTATTTAAATCTAAATACCGAGTATTTAGAATTTGTGATGGTCCAGTGCCAGTGACTGCTATATACTGTATTTACAGTAACAGTGGTTGGACATTGTTCGGTATTGAACCGAAGTTTTGACATATTTTATTTTACCCCTAATAGTTTGTTCAAATTCACAAATTGTGTGCTGAAATGCTAGAATTAATTATTTATATTTTATGTGTTTTTGATGTTAATATTAGTGTAATATTAAGAAGCATTTGACATCGACCGAGATGTCACATATTTGTAAGTTATGACTATAGAAATAGTAATTTAGTCCTGACTTTCCTCATTCCTTACATTGTATCTATAACTGTATTCTTCGATCTGGCTCGGTCACTTATCAATATGTTAATTTCTGCATTCTTCACATTTCCGGCCAGATCATCCTTGAACTCATGTAAGTTTCTGGTCTTTGGTTGTGCAGTCCACTTGGACTAAAATTATTTCTATTATATTTGTGTAGCTATAGCATAAGCATTTCCAGAAACTTTGAATTTACCATGCGGTCCAACCATGCCGACTTTTCTATTTCATCAGCCATGTGGCATGACCACGCTTTCAAGCTCTCATCGCCACAGCTCAGCCTAAAATCTCTGACTTCCAATCCAACTCTGTTACAGTCCAGACTTACAAACTGAACTGCTCTACTTGTATCTTTTACCACATTTATTGTAAACTATACTACTGCTTTACCTTCATCTTCTTCATAGTTAAAATAAATCTTATTTATTATTTTGTAGAAGTGTTGGTTTTTAATTTAAGTCCATTTGGGGAATTATTATTATTTCCATCATTGCTGTGCTGCATAAATCCGGATTTTGGAAACTACTATTATTTAGGGTTTTGCACCTACCTACATCTACGGAAGTTGAGACAACAGCTTCATGACCTAAAATCTCATCATTCCGAATTTCATACAACTCTGGGTTCGCCACCAAACAGACATGTAATAATGTACTGGTCTATAGGAGGTCGTAGCTTGAATAGTCTTTTATTAATTAATAGAAGGGTCTTTTTAACAATTTATATGGCAGTAGACCGGCCTGTATTAGTTGACGGGCTAGTGGAACTAGTGTACGGGTCTGTGAGGCTGAAATCTTAATAGTAGACTGCGCCAAAGTTACAGAAAATACGGCGCCTAATTCATTGCCATTTTAAAATACTTAACTGATTTCAACTTCAACGAGTGGTATAATATTTTTGAGATCTAAAAAAAAATTAATAATAATTTTCTGTTTTCACTTCCGGCCCATACAACGCTTTTCAGAGGGAGCTTAAAACAAATAAAAAAATGTTTCAAAAGCTGTGTGAAGCTGTGAACACAAACCTAATTATTAATTAAATTCTACTGATCAATTCCGTTTGAATAGTGTATGTATGTATGTATGTTGATTTATTGCATATACGGGCCTAAGCCCACACACAAATCTGATTAATATTTTGGTTACATTAGTTTTGTTTAAGCAAAGTAATTGTTAAACCATCGTAGCGCATATAATATTTGTTCTTAAAATTTAACATGTTTGATGTATTACATTAGTTAACAATAATTAGTGATTATTAATTGAAACCCATATAGATATAATGCCAGACAGGGACCTCTCCGAGACCTTATTTCGGTAAATTTGGAAGCGGTCCTGGCTGCCAGTTACTGAAATCGGAATTCAGCCTACTGGTATTATATTTTTTAGGAATTTTTGATCACAATGTCTTGTAACAATAGTACCGTTATTTTATTTTGATTCACTAACAAAATATTACCTTCCGTATTTAACAATTTATTTCTAGTTTAATACTCATCATTAGCAGTTGTGTCTTCTAATTTTTTTTTATTAATTGAACACAGTTTGCACAAAGCTGTACTTTAGAATTAAACACTAACAATTCCCTCGAAGATCAAATTTTCACAGATGTTGCACTCTTTTTCACTCATGATCTTGGTTGAGAAGCTAGCTTTATTTGAACATGCTATAGGAAACTATTCAGCGTATTTTTCAATAATATTGTGTCCTTGTAGGTGTCAACTCTAATAGCTCCGACAACAGCTTATTTATCACTCGCGGGTTAAAGTACAGTTACTAATTTTAATAAATTATATTAGTTTATTTAACATAGACGCATTTGACAATTTGATTCTAGTTCTAACTAGTTAGATTATAACGTTTAGATTATAAGATCATTTCAGCGGTGCACCTTGGTCAGAGTTATTCCGTCACTAGTGTATCTGATGCCATCAGCTTCAAAAGAGTAACTTTCTACATATTTAACAGTTTTGATTGAAGGGTCCCTTTTCTTTATCCAGTAGTGTTCTGTGAGGTGCATGTAGACTTCTTGTTCTTTTTTACTTCGGCACTGTTGGATGTAGACTTGCGGTAGAGCCTCCTTCAATCGAGACTTCTTTTGTAGCACCAAAGAAACTTCATTCTTGTCAGCTAGCTGGGCAAAAAGAAGCGGAGGTTTGCCTTCAGTTTTGTTGCAGATTCGTTTTGCTTTCACAATATTTGAGTTTGAGTGAACTTTATTACAGTGTCAGGTTCATTCAATACAATTGTACTGCAATATGTGTGTCATTAAGTTTAAGGGTGTCTATAATTACGGATTTAACATCCTCGACTGGTGAGTAACTAACGGGTAGGCCTGTGATTAAAATTTCTTTACTTCCGTTCGGTCTCTTAGGTTCATTTACCTTTGACTCGACACTTGGAAGTCGTTTTTCTAACTCACTAAATTTTGCTTTTATAATATTGACTTCAATTTCTAGTCTTGAGGTAGCTTTTTTCATTCTAGCATCTAGTGATTTCAATTTTGTTTCCATCTTGGTTTCCAAAGATACTAGTCTTGAATTTATTTATTTCCTTATGTCTTCGATCAGAATTATTATGTTAGCGGTGATTTGTGATGTTATTTGTTGGCTGAGTTGCGATAGTTGCTAAGATTGTTGCTGAGATTGCTGAGAGAATTGCTGGGAGAGGTAGGCGGGTAGCTGCTCGTGTTCGACGGGTACTGGGATTTTCTTTTTGTTCGGCATAATTCGTATCTTTTTAGTTATCTTGTATTCCTGATGTTTTTTCCAATCCTACCAAAATATACGTGTTGCTAGTATCCTAACACCTTTTTACAGAAAACATGGAATTTGTGGGCCTTCGGCCTACGTATAAATGAGAAGGAACTTAGCTTTATGTTTTAGAGTTGATTCTTGCTTTTTTGGGTTTATAGCTTCTCGTCCAAGATTTTTATGCATGTACTCTCATGGGATTTCTCAGTCTTTTCGGCATGCGGCGTGGCAAGATTTTGATAACTCGTAAAAAACAAACTAGTTAAACTAAATTTATAAATTTTCACTTGTTCACGTACTTTAGTATTTGATTACGAGTTAAAAGTAGACAAAAACTGTTATTTAACTGTTCAAAATTTGAAAAGTAAGATAAAATTTATGAATTACTTCAGGACTACTTAGAATTTAGATGTTCGCGGTTTGCGGGCTCGATGGTCCTGTTCTGTGAACACAAACCTAATTATTAAATAGATTCTACTGATCAATTCCTTTTGAATAGTGCATCACTTGTATAAATTTGCAGCTACTAACCTGCGCGAACTAAAATTGGATCCAGCGCAAAACCTAAATCAACATCTGTCTCATTAAAAACTAGTTTATAAATTTGAATTAGGTTAAAGTACGTCTGAAACTGATTCAATTTACTTGCTGCAGATCAGCTCTTTTTTATATCACTGTTTAGGTTCGTATTTTACGATTAAAATTGTGTCGATCGAAAACTCACACACTATATTTTAAAACAAGATGTTTTTGTTTTGTGGCAGATTAGAAAGTTTTAAATATATGCTGTGTATTAAATAATATATTGAAGTTGAAAAAAATTGGGCTTTAAAAGATTGAATCTTAAAATGAGAATGTTAGAATTTCGGTTTTACATAAATATCCATTCAAGAAGCACTAAATAACTAAATACAAGGTATATGTAAAACTACATTTTTGCGATGATATTTCACGAAATGTAATAATGTTGTTTTGGCCATTACATGGTATACATAAATAACAGTTATCTTTTAAATCAGTATTTTTTATGCCAAATGTATACGTATATAGGGGGAGAGGGGTTGTCGTCAATGATCACGGTTGTATACCTATCGTTAGAGGGGGGGGGGAGGAGGTAAAAAAATCAAAAAATTGTATACGAGATACATGCACGACTCCTTAGCTTTATTACGTGTCAGATTTTACAATGCATAGTACTGATTTCAAAAAATGGACACTTACCACACTTAACTAAACATACATTTAGAAAAATTTGAGTTTAAATTATAAAGCACACATGATAATGAATTATCACGATGGATGAGTTTATTCGGAATGGGCTGTGATAGGATAGTTAGTTATCTTGTGATCTTGCGTCCATGCGCTGCAGTAGCTGCGCAGCCAACTCATAGTCATAGTCACTAAATAGGTATACGTTTATAGGTGTAATTGAAAGTTTAGTGCGAAAGTTTCTTGTTCTTGCTGACGCATACTTTGTAACGAGTAAACAAAGCAACTTTCATAAATAAAGATATGGGTAAGTCATAGTGAAAAGGATCGTTTTGCAATGAGCCTATTTATTGGCCTCAGAGGCATTTAAGTAACTTTATGTTACTGGATCTCCTTGAAATACAATACAATGCAATAACTGTAGTGTTCAATTTTATTTATTTGGAACAGGTGGAAAACAGCAATTTAGATACTGATCGAGCATTTGCTGCTGTGCGGTCGCCTCCACCTCTTGAATATCATATCGTATGTCCAAAAAGTGAATGGTCTATTCTTACGGTAAGTTGTGCAGTCAAATTCTTAGATTTTCATATGTTGGTGGTTTACATTGACATTAGGTAATTAACTTAGAAGTTAAAAATTTCATGTTCTTGTGTAATTTGAATGTTTTGGTATGGGTGAAATCGTAATATAAAGAAATAATGAATTACAGTTACATCCTATTGAACTTGCCCGCCAGTTAACCCTGTTGGAATTTGACTTGTACCGTGTTGTTAAGCCATCTGAGCTAGTTGGCAGTGTGTGGACCAAGAAAAATAAGGAACAATCCTCTCCAAACTTGCTGAAAATGATCAAACATACCACGAATGTAATCCTTTATAGCTATTTTGTAATATACATGGGAATTATTTTTCGGTATTTAAGGATCACTTTCAAAATTTCGATGTCACATTGCGCGTGGTTATACTAAGGCAGTTTCCTCTGGAATAGTTCAATCCAGGAAACTGTTCCAGGGTTATTATTATTTATACATTATCCCCCTGGGCGTTTTCCTCCCAGATCGTACAGAGGACATTTTCCTCCCAGCATCAAAATCACAACCAAAATGAGTGATTGTTCTTTCACAGAAATCATGTAGTATACTCTTAGATGTTTTCAGAAACATGCTATATCTATGAACTAAAGTACTAAAATTCTCTTTCTTCACCATTTTTTGGTGAACAATTGCGTAAATAGTTATCTAATTTTAAATATATATTTAATCAAAAGCAATCTAAGGTAATATCAATATTAGGTATTGCAAAACTCTTGTAGTCTGACCTCAATGCAAACAATGCTTGATTAAACATCAATCTGTAATCTAAAATAATTAGTTACAGACGCTTGTGTTTAAAAATAGAGTAATTAGAGTGCCACATAATTAAAAATACTTCAACAAATTGTTTAAATCCTATAAGCATATAGTACCTAAATAACATACTGTAGGTAATGTAACTTAAGGTAGAATTTAAACTAGGTAAAAATTATCATGTCATCGTAAAATAGTGGGAAAATTAAGCAGTAAATCTTATGGTGTGACCACCACTGCGAAGAAAAGAATCAACAGTCATTGCTGTTTCATTATACTTGATGCCAATATACTTAAGTTTTTTAGTGTTATTCACCTGAGCTTGGGCTCGAAAATGGTAAAATGTAAGCAAATTACTGTCTAATTAACTGACGGTTGAATATGCATACTGCATTTGAAATGCGTTTAAATTTCGGATTACAAGACTGTTGCACTAATGTTGACATTAAATTTGTTGAATTTGGCTAATGCATATTACCGTAATTGTTACTAAAAGCTTTACGGTACCTTAAAGCTCCAACTTACTCCCGGGGTATTTAGCAAATTTGCCAACTCGGGAAGGTTTTATTTTTGTATACTCTAGAATATTTTTATTATGGCGGTGTTGTAATATTCACCTATTAAATATTTGTACGGTATTACCTTTGGTATACGGACATTTGCTACCCTGACATGTGCTACCTGGACATTTTCTACCCGGACAATTGCTACCCAAAGCCCTACCTAGGACATTTGCTACCCACGCCCAAACCTATTACATTTGCTACCCATGGCTAATGTAGAAATAAAATGCATGGAAAATATTTATGGAGGTGAAAATGAAAATGATATATTACAAAATAATGAATTTTATAGTATATATAACTTTAAAATAGTTTTTGAAAGACCATCCACAATTAAACCATCTTCTATCTTTAACAATAATCGCATTAATAAACTATTTGAACGATGCCTTGTTATCACGGTACACTCATAAATATTGTCCATGCATTTTATTTCTACATTAGCCATGGGTAGCAAATGTCCTAAGTTTGGGCGTGGGTGTGGGTAGCAAATGTCCTAGCAGGGTTTTAAATATGCCACTTTTTTATGGAAAATACCACCACATTGGCAAATATCGGTATTAAGTGGTGAATACTGGTATATACATTTATGACAGGGTTCGGTAAATGCCACTTTTTTATAGAAAATACCATGACACTGGTATATACCGGTAAATACCGGTAAATACCGGTAAAAAGTGGTAAATACTGGTATATTTCTACGCCTAAAATTCTGAAAGTAATAAAATGCTTAGTTATTTAATTCTTGTAAAAAATAATAATAGCACTTAATGCAGAATCTCGGTAAAGCTGAATACACAAAATTATGTTTTTATTTGGTATAACTTATAAATGCATTCACGAGATAAAATTACTACGGATGCCATCGTAAAATAATTCGGTAATCAGTCATTTTTGTGTAACCAGTAACCAATACGGGCTATCTAACTAACGTTAGTCGTTCAGCTATTCACCAAAATCAGTTTTGTTTTGTGACCTGAGTTCACGAAAACAATACGCTAACTTTCTCATTCTATCGTGACGAAGCCTGTTTCTTGAATCAGTTTGAACGTATCCAAATGTAGAAAATTGTCTCTCCGATGATCCATTTGATGAAGAACAATAATACATTTTATTCTAGCTTCGCCATATCGTCCGGAATAACGTCTATGTTTGCCATTCGATTCCACCAATGTGTTTTTCCACCAACCGCAACGTTTATATTTTAGCTTCAGCCTTTGTTTTAACCCTCTATTTTTTACTTTTCGAACTTTAGTTTGTTGTGTGTGCTGTAATTTGGTACTTTTAAACCGTGACATTTTTGTGGGAAATATAAATTTTTCGAATGATCGTTTTATACCAGTATTTGCCACTTGTAAACCTTAAAATGTTGTCAATTTACCACTTTATACCAGTATATGCCAGTATATGTCAATGTGCCATCAAATTAGTATTTACCGGCCCTGGTATTTACCGGTATTTACCATGGTATTTACCAAGGTGGTATTTACCACTTCCGAACCCTGATTTATGAAGCCTAACGTGTTTAAAAATCCGGCGCTTCGCGTTGGATTTGTCGACGGGAGGCAGGCCCGAAGTAGATGCTGAGCTTCAACAAATGCGCAAGACAATTTATGTGACGCTAAAAGATGATACAAGATTTATGAAAGCTCCCCTACAAACAATAAACCATATACGAATGTGCGTTGCATGTAGTTAAATATAGCTCAGTAGTTTTTATACATTGCACTGATTGCACCATTCACAAATGACGGTATTTTTGGAGGCTCTTTTACCATTAATAAGCCATATTGTAGCCATATATAGGAGTGCGTGATATGTAGTTAAAATTACAAATAACGTCATTAAAGAGCCTACCCTACTATCAATAAGACATATACGATTGTACCGTATTTTCTGTAATAGTACGCGGGTCTCTAATAATGCGCGGGTCTCTAATAGTACGCGGGGGGTCGGAGCTCGAGTTTGGATAGTACGCGGGTCTATTTAACACACTGTTAAATGCCAGTGCGCGGGTCTCTATTAATGCGCGGGTCTCTAATTATACGCGGGGGGTCGGAGCTCGAGTTTTGATAGTACGCGGGGCGTACTTTTAGAGAAAATACGGTACGTGGCAAGCAGATAAAAATCCGGCGCTTCGCGCCGGATTTGTCGACCGTGGGTTGGCCCGAAGTAGATGCTGAGCTTCAACAAAGGCGCATGACAAATAATGTTACGCTAAAAGATGATATAAGATTTATGGAAGCTCCCCTACAATCAATAAGACATAAACCAATGCTTGTAGCACGTACTTTAATATAGCTGAATTTTTTTTATAAATTGCACTATTCACAAATAACGTCATTATGGACAATCCCTGAACATCTATAACACAAACAGGTCAGTCCGTGACATGTAAAAGAAATTTTTACGTGACATCATTTGCGCGTCACCCATAACCGGCTTACCTAATAAGAATGCGATGACATCTGAGTGGGGGTGTCTAAAAGAAATTTTTGCCTGACGTCAGTTGCGCGTCACCCCTAACCTGCTTACCTTATGGGAATGCGATAGCAGCTTAGTGGGGCTGTCAAGAAGAAATTTTCACGTGACGTCATTTGCTCGTAACCCCTAGCCTGCTTACCTAATGTGAATGCGATAGCAGCTAGTTGGGGCTGTCTAACGAAAATTTTCACGTGACGTCATTTGGACGTCACCCCTAGCCTGCTTACCTAATGTGAATGCGATAGCAGCTAGTTGGGGCTGTCTAACGAAAATTTTCACGTGACGTCATTTGGACGTCACCCCTAGCCTGCTTACCTAATGTGAATGCGATAGCAGCAGGATGGAGGTGTCTAAAAGAAATTTTCGCCTTACGTCAGTTGCGCGTCACCCCTAACCTGCTTACCTTATGTGAATGCGATAGCAGCTAAGTGGGGCTGTCTAGAAAAAAATTTCACGTGACGTCATTTGCTCGTAACCCATAGCCTGCTTACCTAATGTGAATGCGATAGCAGCTGGGTGGGGCTGTCTTACGGAAATTTGCACGTGACGTCATTCGCGCGTCACCCCTAACCTGCGTACCTGATGTGAATGCGATGACATCTGAGTGGGGGTGTCTAGAAGAAATTTTCGCCTGACGTCATTTGCGCGTCACCCCTTACCTGCTTAGCTAATGTGAATGCGACAGCAGCTGGGTGGGGGTGTTTAAAAGAAATTCTCGCCTGACGTCATTTGCGCGTCACCCTTGCATCAGACAATCAGACTACATGCTATTGAATACTGTAGCTGAAATTGGCTGGGTCTGTACTATAAGATATAATTACTTGTATTCGCCGCGCAGAGCTTTGAAATTACGTGGTATGTACATGAATTATCCATTTGTTGTCCACTCATGTATTCGTTTTTCCCAAGCTCACTTTTCTGAGTTTTGACATGGGTCCAGTTAACTGTTAATTGTGAAGAAATGGTCAGTCCGATCGAATTGAAAAAACAATACAGACCTGCCTGCTCGCATTTCTGATCGTTTAAAAGAATTTTGAAGTTAATGGCTTAAAAACTGTGACCTGTAGTGTTCGGCCAACAGACGGACGGACAGACGGACATGACCATTTCATTAGATGCTTAAGCTCAGCATCTAAAAACGATGGAACCTAAAAACTATGATATTTAAATGACGTTATTATAGACGATTCCTAAATATCTTTAAAACATATAGGTGAGTCCGTGACATGTAGTTTAAATAGGTTAGGAAACATTTTAAAGCAGTCTGAGAAAAAAGTTTCTTTTCGTTCACTAAAGCTCATATAAGCTTCGTTCCTTTTGGGAGCCCAAAAAAGGGGCTCATGGCATTTTTGGAGCTTTGAAACGGACTCAAAGCTCGGGTGGGTCCCTGAAAGCTCATGAAAGCGCGTTTCCACCTCCCGGCCGTCTTGAAGGACGGAAAATATTTTGTCTACCTGTAGATTTTTTCCCTTTCCACTTTACTACTACCTAAGTACCTACCTACTACCTACAGGCTAATAGTGTATGGAATTATGGAATATGGAGTATGGTGTTTACATTTTATTTTTATATAATATGGCTGTGTAGTGTGTACTGTATACCAACTACCAATACCAAAAATCCGGCGCTTCGCGCCGGATTTGCCCACCGTGGGCCCGAAGTAGATGCTGAGCTTAGAGCGAGTGACTTCATCACTGGAAAGCATGTTTTTTGTCAAAAGGCAAACCTAAAGCTAGCATTAAGCGCCGGTGCCAACGAGTTAGGTACAAAAATACGACCTTTGCTGGTGACAGTGGGTCAGGTACATGTGCATGTGCAGCCATTTTGAGTATTTTTGGTTCGGATAGCTAGATTGGGCTAGGTACGATTGATGATGACAAGAGTAGGCAAGCTACGAATGGTGCCGCTACAAGTTGGATCGGTATTAGTAAAGGTGCATGTGAAAGGTAATGTTACCTAGGTAGAAGTTGCTCTGTATCGATTGGAAACAGTAGAAGCCATTATGGTAAGATTTAGGTCTTTGAAATTAGCGCCGCCACGATGGTGCTGGTACAAGTTTTACTGATTCTTGTGGGCCTGGTCAAAGTAGCACAGGTACAAGGTGGTTGAGTACGAGTGGTGCTGATACGAAAAGTGTCAGTACAAAAGCAATTCGCATATGAATTTTACAATACCTCATGACATTAAAATTCGTTTGAATAAAATGGAGCAAATATATAAAAACTAAAAAAAGGCTGAAGCCCTTGCTTGATGGCATCATAAGCAGTAACGTTTGTTAGTTTGAATTGACCACTAATGAAATAATTGCACATTTTAAATTCTTATTCGTTAATTTAATAATAAACAATCTGCACTGCAAGAGCTGAAAGCAGCACATACTACTTTATTGGATCGCTCACAAATAATGCCATCGTTAGGATCAGTTGATATAATTAGTTGCGTGATGATAAGTTGCCATATTAAAAATCCTATGATGAGGATATGTCAACCTAATTTCTAAACGTATGACAGTGGTGGTCCCTAAAATACTAAAATTTGCATGACATAATTCATAGACAATCCTTGTACGTACGCTTAAGAAATACAATGTTAAGGATATGTGTTTACTTAATTTTGGAACTAATGGCATGGGAATCTCTAAAATGGTAAAATTTGAATGACGTGATCGATGGACGATCCCTGCATGCATACTAGTAAAATACTATGTTGAAAATATATGTCAACCTAATTTCTGAACTAATGACAGTGGGGGCCCCGAAAAGAGTCAAATTTGCATGAAATAATTCATGGACGATCCCTGTACGTACGCTTGAAAAATACAGTCAGGCATACTAGTAATACCCTATGCTGAGGATATATGTCAACCTAATTTTTGAACTAATGACAGTAGGGGTCCCTAAAATAATAAAACGTGTATGACTTCATTCATGGACGATCCCTGCATGCACACTAGTAAAATCCTATTTTAAGGATACATGTCTACCTAATTTTTGAACTTTTGACAGTGGGGATCACTAAAATATTAAAATTTGTATGACGTAATTAATGGCCGATCCCTGCATGCATTCTAGTTAAATTCTATGCTGAGGATATAGTTTAAGCTAATTTTTGAACTTATAACAGTGGGGGTCCCTAAAATTGTAAAGTTTGTTTGACGTAATCCATGGACGATCCCTGCATGCCTACTAGTAAAATCCTATGTCAATCGAATGTTTTCTATGGTACGAATATCCACTGAATGTCAGGTATATGGAACGTGCGGAGCATGTACCTACCTACTTAACTTCAGCGGCAAGTATTGAAATGCATGAAAAGGCGCCAGACACTGGTTTTTCCAGGCATTCATTTTATTTCTCAAAATTTGACCCATTAAATCGTTAATTGTGAAACATCCGTTAATCCGGTTAATCCGTTTGATTTCAAAAACAATAGGGTTCTATTCCATCCTATTAACGATCATTTAAAATTTATTTGAACAATTTAAGTTGAAAACTGTGACCTGTGGAGCACGACAAAAAAAAATATCGACAGACAGACAGACTGACAGAACCATTCCTATAGATGCTCAGCATCTAAAAAACCGACAAACAACAAAATACTATTATAATTTTTAGTTTCACAGATTACACTTGACTCAATCACTTCAATTTCCGTTAGCATTATTACTGTGGGGGTCCTGAAATCATTACGTCATAAAGAGAAGGGGTCTGAAAAAAAAATACACACTACCACTAACATTCGTCATGTCGTCATGTACAAATTGATGTATATGATAATAATGGGGTAGACAGAATTTAAGGAAGTTTGTATGACGTTATAGCTATGAGACCCCTAATATTATAATATTATAATATTTTCTGTACCTAATCCTTCCTATACTGTGTTCACTATATACATACTGAAAGCTCCAAAGCTCATCGCGCCTACCTACCTGTGCCAGCAGAAATTGTCAGCTCGACTCCCTAATTGTAAAACGCTTCACCACCCCAAAGCTCGCCGACTTCTTCGGGGGGCAAAACGGACTCAAAAGCTCAGCCTTCGTGATTTCCAAATCGAAATCTCGAGCCTTCGCAGGAAAAAAGAACGACGCTTCGTTCGCGAGGCTTCGTTCACCCGTTCGAACGGACTTTTTCTTACACTGTTTTAAAGTTCGAACTGGGAGAACTAAAAACTATAATATTTGAAGGACGTCATTATGCACGATCCCTAAATATCTATAAAACTAAAAGACATCATTATGGACGATCCCTTAATATCTTTGACACAAAAAATTTAAATTTAAAACTGGGGGTACTAAAAACTATGATGTTTGAAGTAAGTCATTATGCACGATCCCTAAATATCTATTAAAACTAAAAGACGTCATTAGGGACGATCCCTGAATGTCTATAACACAAAAAATTTAAAGCTGAAACTGGGGGTACGTAAAACTATGATATTTGAAGGACGTCATTATGCACGATCCCTAAATATCTATATAACTAAAAGACGTCATTAGGGACGATCCTTGAATATCTATAACACAAAAAATTAAAATTTGAAACTGGGGGTACGTAAAACTATGATATTTGAAGGACGTCATTATGCACGGTCCCTAAATGTCTATAAAAACTAAAAGACGTCATTATGGACCATCCCTGAATATCCATAACACAAAAAATTTAAAGTTGAAACGGGGGGTACAAAAAATTATGATATTTGTAGGACGTCATTATGGACGATCTCTGAATATCCATAACACAAAAAATTTAAAGTTAAAACGGGGGGTACAAAAAATTATGATATTTGTAGGACGTCATTATGGACGATCCCTGAATATCTATAACATATGTACTGGCACTGACAGTCCATTTGACCATTGAAAAGTGTAGCTGAGATTGGTTGGGTCTGTATCACAAGTTATACTTGTATTCGCCGCGTAGAACTTTAAAATTACGTATTTACACATTTTCCATTTGTTTACACGCATTTATCTGTTTTTGCAAAGCTCGCATTCGTGATTTTTGACATGGGTCCATTTAACATTTAATTGTGGAGCAATGGTCAGTCCAATAAAAGTGAAAAAACAATACAGACCTGCCTGGTCGCATTTTTGGTTGTATAAAAGAGGTTTAAAAACAATCGCTCAAATAATGTGACCTGTAGCGTTGGACTAACAGACAGACAGACGGTCGGACTTGACCATTTCATTAGTTGCAGCTAAAGCTCAGCATCTAAAAAGGTTATATAATTCTAAATCTGGTAAAAACTCATCAGTATCTAATACTAAATATCTGTAATCCTTAATATTACAAAAAACCCTACTCTATTTGGAGGAAATTAATTGTGTACTTATTATGTAAATACATTTATTTAGCATATGCCAGAATAAACAAGTTCAGTATTTGGCCAAGATGTAGCCAATCATTGTGCATTTTTGTGATTAAATACTGCCAATCTAAAATCATTCGTCGGTGTAATTACTTAAATCGGGTTTGTTCTGTGACCTGAATCCACAGAAACAAAATTTTAGGTTTTTTATTTGTCATTCCATCATAGTGAAGCCTAGTTGTTGAATCAGTTTGAAAGCAACCAGACGTAGAAAATTTCTCTTCAATGATTCATTTGAAGAAGAGCAATTGTACATTTTATTCATTAACTTAGCCACATTGTCCGTCCAGAATAGCATGGATTGACTATATGGATCAATATGTTTATGGATCAATCAATCGATTGATTTGGTAGCTACTTTTGAACCTTGTCATTTTTTAAGTTTTTTTAAGTTACCCTATCTGTGCTTGTATAAATGCCAGTATATGCCAAGAAGAAATTCAAATTTGTTTTTCAATTTACCACTTTACACCAGTATTTTATTATTATTATTTCGCAGGGGTTTAGTCTCAAGAGACTAACGCCGCCGAGGCCTTTATAATAATTTCCTATTGCAGACTCCCCCTCTCGTATAATTAAACACAGGTCAATTCAATTCAATTTATTAACGTGCATAATAATAAATTTTTAAATCATCCCATTACTTACTGCCTAACAACATAATCAAATTCACTACACTTTTGGATTTCTTGAACTTTAGCTGGTAACTGATTCCACTCATTAACTACTGCATATGAAAACGAACGTTGGCTGTAAGACCGTGTCACGAGGAGATGGTCAACATTTAATGCTTTTCGTAGTTCCCGTGTTGTTCTTGCTTGTTTCAGTCTTATATGGCCTTTAAAAATAGTTTGTACCTTACTTCTCTTTATAAAGTGCTTGTAAAAGAATTTCAACTGGCTTAATGTTTTTCTCTCATTTTTCGCAAGCCAATTTATCTTTTCGAGAATATTAAACTCTGTCTTGTGTCTTGTGGGTCGACGATTAAAAACCTTTTTTAATAATCTTTACGGGCATCCAGCTTTTTAATTTTCGATTGACACATGTTTCCCCACACTTCAATTCCATAATCGATCACGGATAATATTAAAGAACTACTAAATATATTCAACTGCGACTTGATAAAATACTTTTTGTATCTGCATATTAGTTTTTTCAAGTTTTTTCGAGCTACAAGCCTGCCCGTAGAGAGCGAGAACGCTACTAACTGAGACACCGACGCTTGACCCTACATCTCCAAGGACATAAGACACCCCCCCCCCCCCCTAAATAGAGGTTTTTCACCAGTACAAAGGCAGGGCACACAGAAAGTGAATCGGCGTATCGTCATCCTCCCCACAGTGCACGCACGTGGGGGAGTCCAACACCCCAATGCTGCAACTGTGAGCGCCCCAAGCGCCATGCCCCGTCACTAGCCTAATCAACCATCTTAATTGATCTCTAGGATATCGTACCAATGACTTGTTACGGTACAAAGGTGCCGAAATCCAGAGCTTAGCCTGTTTACAGTTACGTAGTCCAGTCCATTGTCTTTAATGCTCGCGTCTAGTTCACTGCGCAATTGCGCAGTGGACAAAGTATACACTAAGTATATAGACAAAGACCAGTATATACGAGTATGTGCCAAAGTGTCACATAAACAGTATTTACCACCCTTGGTATTTACCGGTATTTACCAGGGTATATACCACAGTGGTATTTACCACTTTAAAACCCTGTGTCCTAGGTTGGGTTTTGGGTAGCAAATGTCCGGATAGCAAATGTCTGGGTAGCAAATGTCCGGGTAGCAAATGTCCTACAACCATTACCTTTCATCATATTCCAGGATATGGTCGGCAGTGTCGGCACCGGTTATGTATTAACCGTAAAGTAGAGTATGGTGTGAATACTATGTAGCAATTCACTTATACTTCGTTTCGTATTTGTACAGAAATTAGATTATTGTAGGTATGTAGGTCGGTGAGAAGTTTAGCAGGGTGGGAGCAAGAGTTTAGGGTATTTGGGTGCTACCTGAAAATCATCCGTGGTAGTTATGTGCCTGAAACGGAGTCTGCCTTAAAATAGTTACCACTTACTTTCTCAAGGTCACCGCTGCTCGAATACGTACTTTCCCGTTAACCCGTGAGCAACAACTATATCAGATGTCATCAGCTGGCGACGCTTGCAGTAGACGTAGAAGAGAAGTGTTTAAAGAAAAATATCATTTATCTCAAGAAGCAAGCATTTATGTTTTAGCAGAAATTTTTTTGTCTGTCAGTCAGTTGTACGTGCTCCACATGTCACAGTTTTCAACTGAATCCTTTTAAACTACTTTTAAACTTTCACAAATGGGAGCAAGAGGTTCCCTATTGGTTTTGAGGTTGATCGGACCAACCAGTTATTGACAATTAACGTTTGAATAGACTCATGTCAAAACTTAGGAAAGTGAGCTGCCCAAAAGCCGATTACGTGTAAACAAATGAAGAATGTAAACGTGCATATTATGTTATTTTAAACTTCTGCAGGGCGTATGCAAGTATATCTCACAGTACAGACCTAACCAATCTCAGCTACAGTTGGCTGATAGTCTGCTACGTCAGACACGCAGTAAATGTGATTGTGTAGATGGGGTGCGAGGCAGGACGGGTGTGAGCTTCTAAACATAGTGCAAATCGACAATTTGTGAATCAACTTACTGTCCGTAGTTGTCAATCAATTTCCTTCTAACAACTTTCACACGATCACTAATGCGCCTCGGCATGGTTGTATTAGTTTGAGATGTTTTCCCTTATGGGATGGAATAGGAGAACAATCTTTCATTGTCCACAATTTTTCTTTAACTTGTGCACAGCATTTTTCAATGTTAAATCCCATAATAAAAAGAACAAACTACTTACGTTGTCCTCAAGTTTCAACACTACTTCCTGTGTCTTTTCACCATTGGGATAATTAAAAAACAATACCCCTCCAACATTTGGTAATAATGTTGGGGGGAAGCAGCAAACTCAGCTTAGGCAATTTGAAGATGACTTGGATGACAGAATGAAATGAAAAATCCGGCGCTTCGCGCCAGATTTTTCGACCGAAGGCGGGTCCGAAGTAGATGCTGAGCTTCAACAAATGCGCAAGACAATTTATTTTACGCTAAAAGATGAAATAAAATATATGGAAGCTCCCCTACAATTAATAAGACATACGAATGTCCGAAGCATATAGCTGAATATAGCTGAAAATCTTTTATAAATTACACCATTCACAAATTACGTCTTTTATGGAGGCTCCTCTACCATCAATAAGCCATATATAGAAGTACGTGGCATGCATTTAAAAAACGCCAACATATTTTTGAAAATTGCAATTTTACTAATGACTTCAGTTATGTTGCCTTCCGTACCATCAAAAAGCCACACACGAATGTACGTGGCAAGGAGTTAAAAAAAGGTAGAAAAAAAATTTGAAGTAAAAAATGGGGGTCCTGAAAACTATGATATTTGAATGACGTCATTATGGGCGATCCCTAAATATCTATAGCACATATAAGTAAGTATGTGACATGTAGTTAAAATAGGATGGAAACAAATTTGCTTTTGAAACTGGGTTCTAAAAACTATGATATTTGAACGACGTCATTATGGACAATCCATGAATATTTATACCATATATAGGTAATTCCGTGGCATGTAGTTAAAATAGGTTGAAAAAAAATTAATGTTGGGACTGGGGGTACTTAAAACTATGATATTTAAAGGATGTCATTATTGACGATCCCTGAATATACATATCATATATAGGCAATTCTGTGACATGTAGTTAAAATAGGTTGGAAAAAAATTAATGTTGGGACTGGGGGTACTAAAAACTATGATATTTGAAGGACGTAATTATAGACGATCCCCTCTAAATATCTATAACACATATAGGTAAGTCCGTGACATGTAGTCAAAAGAAGATGGAAATACATGTTATGTTAGGAATGGGAGTACTAAATACTATGATATTTGAAGGACGTCATTATTGACGATCCCTGAATATATTTAACATACATAGGTAAGTCTATGACATGTAGTTAAAATAGGTTGGAAAAAAATTTAATGTTGAGACTCGGTGTACTAAAAACTATGATATTTGAAGGACGTCATTATGGACGATCCCTAAATATTTATATCATATATAGGTAATTCTGTGACATGTGGTTAAAATAGGTAGGAAAAAAATTAATGTTGGGACTGGGGGTGCTAAAACCTATGATATTTGAAGGACGTCATCATGGACGATCCCTGTATATTAGTGTATATACATATCATATATAGGTAAATCTGTGACATGCAGTTAAAATAGGTTGGAAAAAAATTCAGTGTTGGGACTGGGGGTTCTAAAAAACATGATATTTGGAGGACGTCATTGTGGACGATCCCTGAATATCTATAACCTATATGAAGAGTTTTTTGGCAAAACGGGATAAGTCCATCAAAGCAAATTTTACAGGAACAAGTCGTGACAAGATTTTGTAACACAATTTTTTTCTACATGTACTGCATCTAACGAAGCGTAATTGAAAGTAATTTCATAATTCTAGACGGACTCAGGAATTTTTCAAAAATTTTAATTTGTGGACTTATCCCGTTTTGCCAAAAAATCAATAACTTAACATTGGGTAAAAAGTCCGTCACATGAAATTTTAATCGTTTTGAATAAAACCAAACGTTTTCTTAACTTTTATCTTTCATTGCATAAAAACATTAACGCACGGCAATTATCTTCTACCAACTACGAAAAAACTCAAAAACCAAATTTAAACCAGAAATCCATGTTTCAGGTGGACTTATCCCATTTTGCTGAAAATAATTTATTGGACTTATCCCGTTTTGCCAAAAAACGAAATTTGGGCTATTTTTTAAAATTGGTTAGGCTGAACTTTGACCTTTACCATTCAGCAGAGTAACGTATCTAGTTGAATAGAACAAATAACACAATCTCATTTTTGAAAAAAATGGACTTATCCCGTTTTGCCAAAAAACTCTTCATATACTGAATATCTATAACCTGTTCCCAGCTTGTCCTAAAAATGCTTGAGTCTGACAATGGTAATTCGTTGACTGAATGATTTGGTTTTCTGAGGAAAATGATGCAAAGAAAGCAAAATGACTGGAAATGACAACAAATAAGATGATCAAAGTTATACTGAGAACAACGATAAAATATTTGACTGATTTATAAAAAGCCAGGGTTAATCAATACAATTGTCTTATACAATTACCTATTAATAGAAATAGAGGCGAGGTAGTCCAGAGGCCTAAGGGCCAAGGCTATCTTCTGATTTTGGTGGGTTTAATTCCCACTTAGGGGTCTATCTTGAGGTAGATTAACCTTAAATACCCGCCTCTCCTTGTGTGTGGTGACTACGACCTTTAAAGCTTACTTGGCTCTGTGCTAGTACGGAATAAGCGTGCCACACCTTTCTGTTCCTGGAAATCAGCGATTACGCTGAAGAGCTTGACAATAAAGTCATTACATTTACATTACATTTACATTTTTATCCCACAAATTATCACAATTTTTCTACTGCTCCACTTCAATGTCAAACCTAGAACACTGCGTAAACGGCTAGCATTGACATAAAGTGTAATCAATGATTTACTATAGCTACCACTACTACCCTTCACATCATTCAATGCAACTCTAGGATGGTCCACAAGTAATGTCAACAAAAGTTTTATTTATTACATACCAAATCCCATGCTATTACTTTAACTTCTAAGTGGCAAACTGAGTGTTGGCCTTTAAGTGCTGGACAAGCTGCGAACTTAAAGGATGTGCTTACTTTTTTGCAGTAGCACATACCATCATACCCTGGTTCGTTAAACGGACTGAAACTGTAAACTTCAGCCCACAGCTTGGCTGGGGTACCAACTTTCTCTATAAGGTTGATGTGACTTACTGTTTAATATTTCATTGATGTTTTTCTACCTGGGCTGTCCAGACAGTGGCAGTCCACTTTAGGCTGCAGTTTAGTCCTCGAGTCGAGTAGTCAGTTACCGGATGCTGAGTCTTTGGTTATCCCCAGCTGTTTCCCTGCATTCTTAGAGAGTATCGTATGTAATCTGGTCGCTGCAGGTAGTGTAGACACCTCACTGCAGTATGTCTGCTGTTTCTCTTTTCCTCGCAAATTGTCTTTTTGAGTACTTTTATACCAGTTGTGTATTTTCACCTATGTACGTCACTTGTACCAGACTAACTTGGGAACGTTTTCAGGTGTTACACTATGATTTAGCCAAATGTTACCAAAGTGTCTTCTACCAACCCTAGACACTTCAGCCAGCATAGAAACTTGAGTGCATTTTCGGTTGCTAGGCAACTAAATGGAATTGTTCAGGGAAATACATTCGTGGCGTAAATGTCCGGCATGAAAATTTTCATTTACCAATACTGGGGCTATTTTTCAATAGAGACGCATGTGAAACACTGCTAATAACTGAAAATCATAACAACAGCCATTGTAATTTATTACGACATTTTACTGAACGTAAAAAACGCATAGAGGAGCATACACAAATGACGTCATCGAAAAGTCCCACTTTTAGGACCGTAGGACCCCATAGCTTAACCATTGCGTAAATGACAAGTTTTTAACATGGAGTATGTCACCAGTGCCCAAGTAGACTCATCGGCCCAACTGATGACGTCATGTATGCACGATCCCTATCTGCTTTAAATGTGCACTAAAGTAGTATTTTGGGGGTAAAATTTAATGCAAAACGACATTGTTTGACTTTTATCGATATACTGAAAATCTAGTAAAATTAAAAATTTCTCTGGCTCTAAAAATCTCTTTGGTGCCTTCATTTTCCCATATAAATTTGTATGTTAAAATTTGAGTTTTGAATTTCAAGGAAATTTTCAAAATGTCGCGGGCTTTAGTTGCCTAGCAACCGAAAATGCACTCAAGTTTCTATGCTAGCTGAAGTGTCTAGGGTTGGTAGAAGACACTTTGGTAACATTTGGCCAAATCCCAGTGTAACACCTGAAAATGTTCCCAAGTAAGTACCATGGTAGGTCTGCCTTGCGTTCTTGCGCAAGATGTCTTTGTCTTTGTTCCACCATAGCCTGCTTGTTTCTAAGGTTTTATTATTGCATTGTTTATGTCTGTTAGTCTTTGTTTAATGACATTACATTTGTAATTGAGCCCTGATTCCATTGCTAACAGTAAATTGTTTATCAGTTAATAGTTATATCACTTTAGCAGTTCCAGTCCGTTTTGCAAATATTTTTAATGAAATTAAGCACAGGTTGCTCGATGTGGTAATATTCTATTAAAAAATTCTATCAAACTTAATTCTAGAATCCAATGAGCATCTATTATGTGACAATCAGTTTGGGTTCAGAAAAAGGCGGCATTGTGAATCGGCAGTTCAAATAGTAACACAAGATATCTACAATAAAATAGACAAAAGGAACGGCAGAGTCCTTGCCGTATTTATTGATCTACGCAAAGCTTTTGACTCTATCTCTCAAATTTCTTTACTCAGAAAGCTAAAATTAGAATATAAGCTGCACGGTAGTATATTAAAGTTACTTGCGCACTATTTCATTGAAAGAAAGTTTAGAATAAAATTAAGTTCATTTACATCCAATAAGTTTCCACTAGAATGGGGAGTCCCACAAGGATCTATACTAGGCCCCCTTCTATTTATTATGTATATAAATAGCCTCGCATCGATACCTATAATTATGTCGTTAATGTGTATTTTCTATGCTGACGATATTGTATTATACTGTGATGACAGTGACGTCAATAGGGGACTCCTTAAGCTTCAAAGTGCTTTAGAAAGTATCGACAAATGGTGCAATGAAAACTCTTTAAAAATAAATTATAATAAAACTAAATTCATAGTTTTCCATAAATCCAATGACACCAAGGTGCCCAAAGAACTAAAACTATATTTTAATAACACTGAAATAGAGAGGGTTTATAACTTTAAATACCTTGGTGTACATTTAGATTCTAATCTAAACTTCAAAGAGCACTATTTACATGTAAAAAGAAAAATAGCTAGCGCAGTGACAGTGCTCCAAAAACTTAAACCATACATATCATTTGACATGTTAAAAATATCTGTAAATGCATTCTTATTATCGCATGTTGACTACTGTATTACTGTTTGGGCTTGCAGACAGTGACTACCATTGTATACAGGAAATGATTAACAGGCTCATTTATTCTTTCTTCTATAAAGTAAATAGAAAGGAAAGAAAAATTAATGCAAAATATACTGCACGGGGTAAACTACTTGTAAATAAAGAAATTGAGGGATTTTTGCTAGACAAGTGTAATTTATTATCTGTAAAGGAACGGATTACTTATAATTGTGTTCGAAAAATGCGCTCGTTCCTCAAATTTGGAAGTATAAGTACAATCTATAAAGGTGTGTTTGATTGCAAAATTAATTCCGTGAATGGCATCCACCAGAACACTATAAAAACCCTCCACCGGAGCTCGGAGATCCTTTGTAAAAGTGTAAAATATAGATTTATCAAAGAATGGAATTCCCTACCAAACTCTCTTCGCGGTTTAGAAATAGAACCACAGTACATTAAGGATTTTGCTGCGTGGATCATCAAAAATCGTGTTGAAAATATAAACTCATAATTTAATTCGTGATAGGGACATTAAAGTTTACATCTGTTAATACCTGTTAATTAATTAATTAATTAAATAATTATTATTTACATATGTTAACATATTTTATGTATTGTACTGACCAATATACCGGCTAATTCTTACTAAATGTAATGCAATGATTCATTCAATTTCTGCCTCCTACTGTTTCTTATGTTGTTCGGCTTTTGAAATCAATGATTACCTTTGTTGTAAGCTCTGACAACTGAATACAATACAATACAATACAATATATATCGTACATATAACTATAACATGCTAGTGGCATTGTTCATGGAGCTTACGTATCCATATCTACAGCATGTGTAGTTAAGAGTGTTTTTGAAAATACTCGGGTTATGCACTCAGTGTGGATAGATGCTGCCGCATAACTAGACTACAGGCGCTCACTTAAACGTCCGCACTTCTTAACTCGACTACTGTCTATAAAAAGGAATTTTCAGTGTACTCGCGGACAGTTTCATGCAGAGCAGCTCCAGCAACACATCTTGAAACACTATCGCCTTTGTTCTTTTTTTACTATATAAGTTATATATTTGTGTGCGTTATCCATTTGTAATAAATACTTTCTAATTTTGTACATTACTGTACTCCGCATTTATTACTACGGCATAACTAGCAGTTAATGCTGCAATACCAACGTCTACCGCTCCGGCAAATCAATACACTCGTCACATATCACGAAAGTAATATATTTGTGGACACATAGTGACTTTTTAGTAGTTACCACCGTGTTAAATAAGTTTCCACGTTTCTTTATTTGCAAGTGTGATGTCAAACACCTCACACCTGTGACCTTACATTTTATTTCAGTTTAACGATTGAAAACTCGTCATTATCAACAGTTAATTTGTACGTTTGGACGTATTTAATTGTTTTAAACACATTTGTTTTTCTTTAATTCGTGTCATTTTAGATGCAAGTTCGATTGTCTAACTGTAAAGTGAGAATTTCAAGCCAGTTCATAATATTGCAGTTTATAAAACCTACCTCATGTTGACACTTGTCATGTTGTACGTATAGCTTTGCAGCGTAAAATTATGAATCTTATAAATTCTTATGCAGAAAACTAATTCTTCTAAAATTTTGGAAAGTGATTAATCACAGCATTTACTTGATGCATTTATACAGCAGTGTGACAATTGAATTGAACTAAAAAATGACACCTGTGTTAAAAAGTTACTGTTAAGATATGAAAATGTTTTTGATGTTAATGAGTCCTATGATAGTGGAAAATAAAAGTTAGTATTTATTGGAACGTAAATTATTTAGCGCATTTAATTATCATAATTTAATTATACTATTTTTTCAGTGGCAAAATTCGCTTGCGTTAAAGTAAGGTTTCTGTATAGCGTAATAGCAGCGTGCAGCATTATCGTTGCGATAACGTTATGCTGCAGCGGTTCTCAATTTTACTGGCCGCGGACATTTAATTGTTACGCTACTGTCTTTAAATAACATTTACTTTCCATTTAACGCTAATTTATCGCAAAGCTTAAGCTATAGCATACTGTATTGGTTTATTGGGTCGGGAATTATGAGAAGCTTTATTGCATAATAATTGTTGTCGTAAAAATGTAGAATGCGGTACATAACAACGGAGATACCATACGAGGACATATTTGCCATAACTTCGTGGGAATAAATTATGAATTGTCAGTATTTTGCTTCGAATTAGCGCAATACCGTAATATAATTTAATTTAAGATAACCAGTTATATCCGGAATAAGTTCTGCGTAGGATGAGTTAACCTTTCAATTATGAGCTGTTTACTATTTTAATGTTATTTTGTTACTTTAAAATAGGTGACACGATGGTTTGAAAAAACAATTGTGGATACGGAAAATTTTGAAGAAAGGGTTGCAGTTGTATCAAGAATATTAGAAGTTATGATGGTACTTCAAGAGCTGAATAATTTTAACGGAGTCTTGGCCGTCGTTAGTGCTATGGGTTCTGCTTCGGTGCATCGGCTTCATTTTACCTTCCAAGTAAGTATTTTATAATGTTTTCAGTTAATTTAGTAAAGGTTAGTTTTAGTAATTATATTCACGTAAACCAAAAGATTAATGGTACTTAGGTTACTGTGGTAGTATAAATATCTTCTCAAAAAATTTATTATTTAAAGGAAGTAAATCCCATAAACCGGGGTAGGCTTTAAATTGTAAGGTACTCTACTTACACACTTATACTTATTGTGTCACGACTAACGATAAGACTAAGATGCTAATTTACACTGTATTCAAGGCAAGTATATTACAATTATTCTACTTTACTGGGCCGCAGTAGGCTTCCTTCTACATAAATGTTTTAAAAACCCAAAATTTTTGTAGAACGTCTCTCAAAGATTGATGAAAGCGCTAGAAGATGCTCAGGAGTTACAAAGCGAGCACTACAAAAGGTACCAAGAACGCCTTAGATCCATTAATCCGCCTTGCGTTCCTTTTTTTGGTAAGGTGGTTAGTTTTACACGTGTGCTGTATTTATTACAAAAACTAAAACAATTCTTATTTTGAGCATGTTTTGAAATAGTTTTGTTTCCATCTGTCCTTAGTCCGTGTAACGATTGCAATCTTAATGAAAAACATATTAAATTCATTTGTTTAAAAATCACTATTACTTTGTTTTTCAGGTATGTATTTAACAAATATTTTACACATTGAGGAAGGAAACTTAGATTTTCTTCCCAATTGTAGTGATCTAATTAACTTTAATAAGAGAAGAAAAGTTGCTGAGATCACAAGTGAAATTCGACAATTCCAATATTCGCACTACTGTTTGTCAGTTGAACAATATATCAGGGATTTTATTGAGAGTATTCAACCTTTTGATGCTGATGCTACTGAAAACGACATTTCAAATTATTTATATGCTAAGTCTTTAGAAGTTGAACCCAGAGGATCAAAGCAACCGCCCAGATTTGTAAGTTATTGTATGTGGCAATTCTTTTATTCTTAAATAATTCTTCCCTAATGCTTTGTTGATAAAAATGTTTGATTATTGCGAGTTAGCCTAAGCGATGGCCTGACATTAATTTAAAGTCTCCGGGAATAAAACCTAAAAATATGCCAGGGAAGTCACACCCAGGACCATTAGTACCATTTTCAAACTCGTCTTCATCTAGTATTTCTATGCAGTCTTTATCACGTATGACACTAGACTCGGAACTGGATTTCGCAGATTTCTCTACTCAAACACCTAAGACTTTAACTCCTTCTTCCATCCAATCTGCGTCATCTCCATCGCATCCTATTAATTCTGATAACTCTATTTTTGTACCTGTTATAATTGGATCAAGTAAGTTATATTTCCACTTTGCTACTTTTTTTACACATGAGGTAAAATTATTGTTAAGATGTTTTATTTGTAAGATTTATTGTCGCGATTCTGATGTCTATACTTATATTTCTGTATTATGTCCTAAATCAAATGGTACGGAGAAAACGTAACATGCATGTACTGTAGTGTACTGTAGAGTGATATATGTTGAAACAAATGCCTCGAACAGCAAATTAAGTCTTTTCCTTGGCCTTACAATTACCAAATTAATACACTGGCGTAGAAATTGCACCTGTGTTTATTTATAGTAGTTAGTACACTACTTTTAAAACGGATTTTTAAGACTAAGCGACGATACATAATCATTGTAATGCTTACACATAACTACATGTGTGGTATATTTATTGTCTTTTAGTTGGAGCGCAAACTCCGCTACTACCTCCACCTCTTCCACCTCGACGCAAAAAAGAGGCATGCGAATCGCCTAAAGTGAGTTTACCTTTAGTAACGCTGTTTTAAATTTTTGTAGTTTTAAATTCGTGTTGTTTATTAATATTTTTGGAAATATATTTAGGCTTGCGACGCTCCTATTAATTTACCCCCGCCACTTCCGCCTCGCAGAGCTTCACCTCGCTCCCTTATTCCACCAGTTCCACGTCGAAATTCTTTATTTGGAGTGGCAGATGCTACGACGCCTTTAGTCTCCTCAAATATTATTCATCATTTGGAATTGGATTCCCGCATTGGTTTAAATTCAAATGGATTAGGTGCGCTTTCTGACAACTGTCCACATGAGTGTAAGTTATTATAAAGCCTACCTAGTACCTATTTCGTTATTAGCGGCACCTGTTTGAGCATCTATTGAATTAGATATATTCATTCGTCCGTCCTGGTAAAGATTACATTTGTAATAATAAGCTTATTACGTTTAAATTGTTTCCACCTGTATGCATTGAGAGGAGTGAAGTTGTTCGTTTATAAAATAACTGCGAACCTTTCCTTTTTTATTTATAGTGTATAGTCAAAAATTTTGAAATTTCAAAGCTAATTGTTTGATCTGCAAACCTTTTCTCTATTTATGGGTCGCATAAAAATATTTTCTAAAAATGCAACATAGAAATTAGGTTACAATGTTGTAAAATACATAATGAATTTAAACAGTTGGGAAGTTATTTTTGTTCTTAAAGTTTGACATTTTTTGAATTTAGATGTCAAACGGTATTACACGTACTATCATGTGCAAATTAGTGCGACACGCGTATTATATAATTATTCGGTACTATTCATATAACACAATCACACTTTAAAATTAAAAAGACGACTAAAAAGTCTTTGTTAAGGAAAACAGAAGATAAAAATATCTCGGACAAAAATTGGAAACAATATTTACTGTTTAATGTTTTGGTATACAATTACGAAGTTACAAAGTAACCTTGCAAACTTTTTTATGATATTATACTGGAACAGACAAAGTACAAATAAAAGTAAAATGGTTGATAATTGCTAATTGAAAAGAGTCTGTCCAACATAACACTGGCACTCTCTTTCACCGCATAATTATTCTGCGTGGCTCATTGAATACAAAGCAATAGCAGAACTCACCGTTACACTGCACTTTAAATTGAATTCTGAGAACTTTATCTTTAAGATAGGTACTTTTAATATTTTTTACAAAAAAAAGCGACATCAATTCTAGGCCTCCTGAATCTTATTGTTGTAGAAGAGATATACATACAGCCAGAATATAGAGACAGCAACAATTCCAATCTCAGCCACAGTCTTTGTCTCTGCATCTTGTATTGCCTTTTGCTCTTGCAACTCCATCATTTTCCAATGCCTATCGATTCTCCTTCTCAACTTCTTTTAGCATTCCATCCTCATACAGCAACAACCCTCTTCATCTTACTTTTCTTATTTACGCCTATATCTATATCCTTACAGTTTTTACAGAACCCATCAGCCAATATATTGTGCGACCTAAAGGTGAACAGACAGGCAGACACGCACTGTTTTCTTAGATGTAGAAGCCCAAAAAACTGTTACAATCGCTGTAGTCACCTTAAGTTAAGTAGATTGCACTAATAATCACTGTTCGTGTGGTATCATTTATGCAACCTACAATCAGTAAATACAGGTCAAAATATAAAATTTGTAGCAAATTTAGAAAGTCTTATTTCTCTTGGTTCACAAACGTTAGATACAAAATTACAAATAATGTCGGGCTCAGGTTTTTGGTTTTTACTACAAGCAAAACAGAAATAAATTATCCTACTGCCTTAGTATTTACTGAATGTTCTGCAAAGCTCCAACTAGAAACCAATTATAAAAAAAGCATCAGGCGATGGGTATAAGTTGCAATAAAAGCCGTATCTCTGCTGTAATTTATTTATTTTTAATTTTATTTATTTGAGGTTGCCCCGATTTAACCGCAGTTCTTACAGGGTGCCCGACCTCGAATTCACTTCTTGCACTGTGCCATCACACAGGTTTTTGTCTTTCCAACATTAGTCGGGCCTACTTCTATGGCGAACTTCATTTTACATTGACCTTCGGAGCCGCCGAGCCCTTCACTGCCTTCTGGACAAGGAAAACCCAGTGGGAAAACTTGCCACCGCCGCTGGTCTCGATCCCAAGACCTGAAGCGAGCATTTGCTTAAACAGCAGGGTCATAGACATCAGTGCAGTAAGCACTGAGCTACGCGGGCTCGCTCTCTGCTGTAATTTGCAAATCATTTTACTGTCCGTGGGCCTGTATTGTTTTTGGGAGCATTTTAACAAGTCACTTTACAAATACTTATTTATCATATGCTCACAATAACACATCATAATTTTTATTGCATTTGTAACTTCTAACCTAAAGGCCGGTAATAGCTTTAAAGGCTAGGAAGAGAAGGTTGGGGAGAATTGCTATAGTAAAGCTTAGAAATAACAAACTCGCAACGTTGTACAGTGTGTTTCATTGAAATAGACTCAGACATGTTTTGGGGGGGGTAACTTCCCCCCACGCACGAATAATTCAACGAGATAATTATTTTTTGTTGACAATCAACTAGGTGCTATGTTTAAACTTTAGTTGACCCCCAGGAGTCACGAGGTTACTTCACAATTAGATAAAAACCAAAAAATAGGTGTTTCATTGAAATAGACTCAGACCACGGTTTTCCCCATTCAAAAACGTCTATCTTTTGAACTAGTAAATGCAAAAATGCATTTCGTCAGCCTACTCACAGATGTATTACTTATAACTAGAAACACTCACATTGATCACAGAGTTACAATAGCACCACTGACTGGGGGGAGAACTGGTCCTCATCGCGTCACTTATATTTACCGTTGTTTCTTATGGGGCGGTCCTGACTTGTTTCAGTTATTAGTCCCTAACATTTGCAAACAAGCACGGATTAAAGTAAATTAACATGGGACATAATGCCAACTGAATTCTCTACAAAATGACATATCACACATGACTAAGGTCACACGGGGTCACAAGGTACCCGCATATGAACGTTGAACGCAGTTGCCTCGCTTCTACTCCATTGGTGAACCCACTGCGCAACTGCGTTCAAAGTTCATATGCGGGTTCCTTGTGACCCCGTGTGACCTTAGTCATGTGTGATATGTCATTTTGTAGAGAATTCAGTTGACATTATGTCTCATGTTAATTTACTTTAATCCGTGCTTGTTTGCAAATGTTAGGGACTAATAACTGAAACAAGTCAGGACCGCCCCATAAGAAACAACGGTAAATGTAAGTGACGCGATGAGGACCAGTTCTCCCCCTAGTCAGTGGTGCTATCGTAACTGTATGGTCAAAATGAGTGTTTCTAGTTATAAGTAATACATCTGTGAGTGAGCTGACGAAAATTTGCATTTTTTTATCTACTAGTTCAAAAGATAAACGTTTTTAAATGGGAAAAACCGTGGTCTGAGTCTATTTCAATGAAACACCTATTTTCTGGTTTTTATTTAATTGTGAAGTAACCCCTTGACCCCTGGGGGTCAACTAAAGTTTAAACATAGCACCTAGTTGATTGTCAACAAAAAATAATTATCTCGTTGAATTATTCGTGCGTGGGGGGAAGTTACCCCCCAAAACATGTCTGAGTCTATTTCAATGAAACACACTGTATATGTTGCGCTCGATAAAGCCATCAATAACTCATCCCTCCTCTCTTTCAACATGATTACGTTTTGCCTACAACCACTTAAGGCATCGAGGTACAATCTACTAATTTCGTTTTAGTATAAAAGGAATTATACACTACTTTTGTACGTAGTTGTAGACAAAAAATAATCAGGTTGGAAGATGCAAAACGGTAACTTATGGGTTATTAGTAATTACCGGCTTGCGGGTTAGTTGTTATTTTCTGGTTTCCCTTGTTAAAACCAATGTAAGCAAAGTTACAGTTATTATAACAAGTTACAGAGTTATTGGGAATGAAGTGCACTTAAAGCAAATATTTAAAAAACATAAGATCCGTATTAAATTAAACGTTTTACAAATTTAAAACTTAATAAAACGAACACAATTGTCATAAATATTTTCCGTCCCTACTTGTTAAGCAGGCTTTGATGGTATGGTTTTAACTGTCGGCGCTGGACGAGCATGCATTTTCGTAGTTCGAGTAATTATCAAGCTTTTTTTAAACGTTTTAATGTAAGTCTGCCAATTTTACCATTGTAGAGTTAATATACAAATAACTGACGAGTACTTTGACTTATAGATCAGTAATTTATATTAAGTAGTAAAGAAGTTGCATCTTTTAAAAATTAAAAATTAATCTGATTGCCTTTACAAAGCTTAATGCTATCTCTATAACAACAAATACTAAATACGTGCAATCATAGTATATTTGTATTGTATTGTATTTGAAGGAGATCCAGCAACATGAAGTTACTGAAATGCCGCTCAGGCTAATAAATAGGCCTATTGCAGAACGATCCTTTTTACGATGACTTATGTCTTTATTTATGAAAGTTGCTTTGTTTACTCGTTATAAAGTATGCGTGAGCAAGAACGAGAAACTTTCGCACTAAACTTTCAATTACACCTCTAAGCGTATAACTATTTAGTGACTATGACTATGCCTATGAGTTGCTCAGAATTGACAATTCAATCAGACCATAGCACTGGTATTTATCAAGGGCCGAAGCCATTGGTGGAATTTATACAAATTCCCGAAATTCCAGCACGTAGTCCAACTTGCATGTAATTAAGCGAGACTAATCAAACCTACTCACAAAATACCAGAGATGTTCCAGCAGTTGCTGATAGTGCTATTAGCTGGGGTCAACGTGCCCGAACTGCTATCGCGATTATTCTTAAATAACTTCAGTAAAGCAGCAATGTGTACGCACCACACTGCCTCTTTACTGAAGTTACATAATCTTCCTACTTGTAAGTTCCAACTATATGTTAAAACAGCTTTGATATGTAGATATACGCTATCTCAAATATCAAAGTGAAGATAAGAAACCTTAACGACACAGAAGTGACACGCTAAACCCACAACTGCTAGGTAGACTCGCGAACGGTATGTTCAAGTCAAAAACCAAATTGGAAACAAGACTTTCTGAAATTTGCTCACGAGGACAGAGAAGGACAGGACACGTCCGACGTCCTCGGAGTTCAGAGCGAGACTCATCATAGTATATCGTACGATAGTTAATACTAAAGAATATGACTTACTAATTAACCAGCGTTTAATAGGCAATAACAACATGTTTAAAGAATGTTAGTTTAGAAAATTCCAGCTTTATATACAACTAGTGGAAATAAATCCGCGTGATGAGGGTTTTTTTGAATTAAAGTGCATATAATTCATAAACAGTGCAGAGCAAATAACATGTAAATGTAAATAAATTTAAGTCACTTTATTAGTTATAAATTGCAATGCATGCAAATGTTGTAGCTCAACTGGATTTCTGGAAATTAAATAAATGCAAAAATTTAATAAAAAAACTGAAGGAAAAAAGGTTTTCGTGATTTTGGATTTTTTAAAACTAAATATATTTAATATCTGATATGACCTCCCTTTGCGGCCAAAAGCTCCCGAATCGTATTTAGAACATACTTGACTAGCTTTTGTGTGAATTTACGAATAATCTTTTTCCATCCTTCCTATTGGACAACGCTCAATTCGGTTGTGTTTTTAGATGCTGAGCTTTAGCTCATAAGCATCTATTGAAATGGTTTTGTCCGTCTGTCTGTCCGAATGTCTGTGGGTCGTGCGCTACAGGTCACAGTTTTGACTTGATATTCATTGAATAACTTTTATTCGCTTAAAAAAGCGCCCGCGCAGTGCTGTATAGTTTTTGGGCAAGATCGCATGAATAGTTTTTGCACAGTTTGCAGTTAACTGGAGCAACTTTCAATATTTTTTCACTTTTTTTATCTCTCAAAGAAAAAGCAGCCGTTTAAATTACATTAGCATTCAAACTTACCTCCATCTCTAGGTACGTAAGTAGTAGGCAAGGTTAACGTCGTTTAGGGGGCACACACAAATGACGTCATTTAAGTTGAGGGTCGGTAAATGAAAACAAGCCAATTACATGGGATATTACTAATATGCATTAAGGGGATCGTCCCTAAATGACGTTTATTAAACATTACCATTTTCAAAATCTCCTTTGTCATTAGTTCAAGAAATAAATAATCGAATATATTTAACATGGAATCTTACTAGTATCAATAATGGGATCGTCCATAAATGACGTTATTTAAACATTACCATTTCCGAGATCCCCTTTGTCATTAGTTCAAGAAATAAGTAATCGCATATATTTAACATGTGATCTTACTAATATGCATACGGGGATCGTCCATACATGACGTTATTTAAACTTTACCATTTTCGAGATCGCTTTTGTCATTAGTTTAAGAATTAGGTAATCGGATATATTTAACATATGATATTACTAGTATGCATAAGGGGATTGTCCATGTATGACGTTATTTATAAAATACCACTTTAGAAATCTCCTTTGTCATTAGTTCAAGAATTAAGTAGTCGGGTATATTTAACATGGGATCTTACGAATATACATACAGGGATCGTGCATTACTGGCGTTATTTAAATACTACTATTCTTATGTCATTAGGTCATAAATTAATTAAACGAATATGCTCAACATAACAGACAACTATTTGCTCATTGCTTAAAATTAATGCTTAAAAAACTTAATTTTTGGGTGGAGGAGTGGTGTAGCACGGAGAAACTCGCTTGGCAAAAATAAGAGGGTGGTCGCCGCCACTACCACCGTTCGGTAATCAGGAGATCGAGACTTCGCAACCTTGTTAAAGTACAGTAGAGTACAGTAGGTAATAGTAATAAATAGTACGTAGTTTAGAATAGTGGTAGGTATTTATTCAGGAGTAATAATAATAGGTAGCAGCCATCACAAGACCAGATCCAGAATAACGGCTATGGATTTGAATCCCCAAATCCATAGTCGGAATAATTATAATTCCAATATATTAATAATATAATATAAATAACAATCGCCATCTCAATAACAGCAGCGAAACACCGGAACCATGACAGTAGATAGGTACGCAAACTATAGTTGTGTACTAATTTATTCAAGTTCGCTCGAAGCAGCAGCACTTGTAATTAGCCCACTGGTGACAGCAAAGCTAGCACCTAGTTTTAGCTACATACCACGTACTTCCATATATGGCTTATTGATGGTAGAAGAGCCTTCATAAATGACTTCATTTGTGAATAGTGCAATTTATAAAAGTTATTGAGCTATAATCAACTACATGCTACGCGCATTCGCCGTATTTCCTATTTTAGACCACGGTTCCGTAATTGTACACGGGTCTGAGAGGTATGAGTTTGAATAGTCCACGGGTAAACTTAACATTCTTTTATATAGTAGTGCGCGGGTCTATAATAATACACTGGCCTTTATTAGTACACGGGTCTGGGAGGTCGCAATTTGAATAGTACACCCCGTGGTCTAATATAGGAAATACGTTATATGGCTTATTTATTGTAGGGGAGCTTCCATAAATCTTATATCATCTTTTACGGTAACATAAATTGTCTTGCGCAATTGTTGAAGCTCAGCATCTATTTCGGGCCCGCCCCCGCGAAGCGCCGGATTTTTTAGTATAGGTTTAAGCCGAACTACGGATATTTGAATACAAAATATCCATGTAAACTTCTTCAGTCGTAGTTGTGGGGATATAAACTAACGTTCCGACTCTGTGAGCAGAAAAACAGCCCTACACCATTACGCTCCCTGAAAAACACAACGAGTTACACACATGATCAAATTCTGTTAATGTAGGACATTTAAAAAGCGTTACACACATTTTGAAGACCTCATCAATGTAGCAATGTTCTTTGGTCCGATGAACCCAAATTCTGCTAATTTCGTGTCAAAGCTGTTCAGAGGGTCTGGAAAAGGCCTGGAGAAGCCCCTAAACCTGATGTAACTACACTTTACAGCTGGGCTTTTCTACACTAATCAGTATGGTTTTAGACCTGGTAGGAACTGCCTACTAGCAGTACTTAGTCGCTTTTAATATGTTCTAATTTATTGACGCACGCTGTGGTAGATGTATAGCTTCATTTAGAGCTATACAAAAGACGTTCGACTAGGTCAGCCATATAATACTACTACGCACAATGATTTGCTACATCTTGGCCGAGTAATGAGCGCAGTTATTGTGGCATATGCTAAATAAATGTATTTATGTAGCAGCTACACAATTAAGTTCCACCAAATACAGATACAGCACTAAGGTTTTTTCTATTATTAAGCATTACAGATATTTAGTATTATATGCTGTTGAGTTTTTACTCGATTTGGAATTATATTACAATTTTTTTTAAATACCTCAGGCTTCATAAATAAATATACCAGTATTTACCACTTTATACCGGTATTTACCAGTATTTACCATTGTCATGGTATTTTCTATAAAAAAGTGGCATATTTAAAACCCTGAATTAAACTATTTAAAAGTTATCCACCTAATAGAACGTTCTGTATACAGAATGGGTCGTTTATGTTGTCATACTACGACTTAAATATTAGGGTGCCGTGCCGCAGGGTACTGTATTTGGCGTATTTGTTATTTTATAAGGCACATGATCATATTAACTGTGTGTTAAACTATACTGTGAGGTACTTGAGCTTGAAAGAGTCAATAGTTTTAAGTACCTAGGTATAACTGGATTGTCATTTGGATTTTAAGCAACATTATTTTAATATGAAGAATACTCAGAATATTCAGTAATATTATACTAAGCTTTCCAAATACCTAACTTTGAATGTAGATTCTTTAAGATAGGCACTTTTTCATATTTTCTACAAAAATAAGCGACATCAATTCTAGGCCTCCCCAATCCCATTGCTAAGTGCCTATGTTCTTACTATTATTGATTACTGCTCCCTCGATTATTTGAGACCGGATCCGTATTTGAGTATTTACGGTATGTAATGTTTGCTGGCCTTGCGATATTTAGTTTGGTGCTTACTGACTATAGCACTGACATTAGGATTTGTTATTGTGATTCATTGTGAAATCCAAAAATCCAAACGTATGGAAAACTACATTACCGTCGCAATTATTACAATATTGACAGTCTTAACAACAAGAAGAGTTGATTTTGTCGTTAAATCCTAAATGAAACTTAATAACACTTAAAGTAAATGTACGTATTCCATTTTAATTTGTTTTTAAAGAGCTTCAAAATGATATACTACGTGTTATTCAGTTGAAAAATTCAAACCTCATGTAAATTATGTGAATAGAAATAAGGATATAGGGAGAATTTGAATGACCTGTCAATTCTAAAATTACAAATTTCGACCGATCACTCTCATCTCTTTAAATATGGACAAGTGAGAAATCAAAATGACAGCAGTAACGAGTAGAATAGAAACTACACATTGACGTGCAAATATTTAAAGCTTTAATAAAAAATTTCAGTTAAAAAATAGTAAGTAAAATAATTTACAACTTTTTTTAATTTTAAAGAGCCTTAAAATGATACATCACGAGTGTTATTTCGTTGAGAAATTCAAAACTCATGTAAATTATGTAAAAACATAGGTAGGAAATATTTCCAATATTTTACAATTTAAGTGCACTATCACAGACGATTTTTATTTTGTTGATTCCAGGCGGAATGCCAAACCTAGGCGATGAAAACGAAGCAACAAGTCATCAATCATTTGTATTTGACACACAATGGACTTCCCCGTTGAGCCCTCTTAGAATACCCCCACGAGTTCCAACAACTTCTATTTCGCCAACGCCACCTCAACTACCTCCAAGACCGAAACCTACTCTTAGTAGTAATATATTATGTAATCATAATAATCAGGCATTGTAGTTATTAATTGCGGAACCATATTTTTCACGTTTTGTTAAATATTGCTTCTTATATTAAAATTGTATTAATTTGTATGAACCTGAACTTAGTTAACGCAGACAGTGGTAGCAATGGACGTTATTCCAAGCTTGCACTGAGTCATATTTTTTTCAATAATGCCTTTTAATAACGTCTTTGCTTGCATATTTAGTACTATTAATACCTGTATGTTATTTAATAAAGCTGTAGAATAAGAAAAAAATATGATTGAGGACAAATAAAATTGTTACGATTTATGTACAGCCAGAAATAACTACATTGGACTGTAACTCGAAGCTTCAAAAATGGCATAATTTTTATTATCCTGCTGATCCGCAGACTTTGGTTTTACTTTACTCCAAAAACATTATTGCTTTTATTACTGTAATCATTCACAAATTCAGTCACAAATCATTAGTCAGTGTACGAATCAAAATTTTTCTAACTCTAGGCTATGCTTGGGGCATTCCGCATTGCAATTAGAGAATGCAATATCGTATTAAAATAAATATCGCTGGACGCTTGGACGCATATCGCAGATTATCGCATCGTTTTTCTTACCGCAATTGTCAATTATTAATTTGATAATTCAATGAACTTTTCGTAAATGAGACTGGCATCCGGTTGTATTACTTCCCGTGCGAGGTACTAGAACAGGCGGAACACCCTTACAAAGTTGACACGACACCATAAGGCCGTCTTTCTTCATGAAAAAGTGAGACCAAACTTTGGACTTTGTCTGATGAGAAGCTTTAACTTTGGAATAGTTCTGTGGATTAAAGTCATCTATTATTTTTAAGTTAATTAAATAATCACCTAGCTAAGTGTGCTGTACCACAAAGTTTTAAGTCAGGAGTAAAATACAAAGTACACACTTCATACTAGGTTTTACCCTTACAATGTCGTTTTTGTCTTCTGTTCTAACTAAAATAAAGAAAAGTTCTCATTTCCCACTATAAGTACGAGCATGGCAAATCGAAAATTTCATGCTCTCTAACGTTTTATTTCCCGCCGTCAATACTGATTTTATTTCGACATACAATATTCACATATATTAGTCATACAGGCAATTACAGGTCTGACTACACTCTACACTCTGACTCGGACTGCCGTGCAGAGCTGACCTAAGCTTTTGTCCCTTTCCTTTCCATCCCTAATATTTTGACTACTGAGAGTCTAAGGCTTGGCCTAGCCTTCAACTGTAAGGCGCTGGGTTGGAGTGACGCCCGTAAAATTGTCAGCTGTGACTTCAAAGTACAGCCATCTGATACGGAGCTGGGATTTCTAATGCCCGGAAAATTATTAGTGAAGAGATGCTGTGAACCGCATTATGTGAATTCGTGGAGTGATTTCGTTTTGAAGTTTCTACTCAGCGAGACCATCTGATGTGCTTGGGAGTCTGCTTGGATTCAATCGTAGTGTGGTACAGTGGAACCTCTCTATAAGCACGTGGGCTATAGTAGTGACCTATCTATAGTAGTCATTTTTAAATTCCCCGGCAAATGTGCTATGCTTTAACATTGTACGATAATGGCTATAGTAGTTTTTTATATAGTAGTTACCCACCTATAATTGTCGCCCAAAGAAGACCCTACAGCATGCAAAACATGTACTTTTACCTGTTTATAGTAGTTTTGTATATAAAATGTAAACCCCTCTCCGTTTATTCGCTTCCTTGTCAGCTTTACTTTTTTCAACATGCATTACACAGTAGATGCAGGTGATGTACCTCTGTTGTCGACAATGAGTCAACCACTGATAACAAAATTGATTATATTTTCATATTCATTTTAGGGTTAATAACAATTATTAATTAAAAAATACATTCTACATTTTTCAATTTTTTTAAAATTCAGCTTGATATTATTATATATGTCCTTATTTACTCATTTGTTATCATCAACGTGCGAATAGTGGAAAATTAAAACCAATTTAGACCCATTCAAGCCACAAAAAAAAGATAAAAAAAACATTTAAAATAATGTTTTTTTGTAAAAAGACAGGTTTTAATAAACCCCTGATTTAGAATGGTATAGACGGCAATTTAATAATGTTAACTGAAGTCGCATTCGTTGTGTGCGGTTGTTTTTAATTGTTATTAATCTGTTTTATAAATATATGTTGATGAATAAATATGAAAAATAATGTTGATTGTTGACCATAAATGGTCACAAGAATTAGTTAATGAAGTAATATAGCTAGAAACGATTAAATTTAGTGTACAATTAATTATAGTAATCATTATTGTGCATCGCTATCGTCTCTTGTTTTTATATGATTTAGTATAGTTCGTAGTTGTCAAATTACTAATTGTTATTGTGGTCAGGTGACTACTTCATGCTAAAGTAGTTATTTAACAACTATAGCCTATAGTATAGCCAAATAACTACTATAGGCTATAGTAGTCAAATAACTACTATAGCCTATATAGTAGTGACCCGCGTATAGTAGTGAACCTAGCCCTACCCCTTAAACAACTACTATAGAGAGGTTCCAATGTATTAGTTTGTCGATTCATTTTTAATAAGTGCTTCTAAATATTTTGTATTTTATTTTAATTGTGACTCGGTTTCTGGTACGTAATTTATATAATTTTATCATTTACTATTTATTTTATTTTACGCCTCTACGGTTATTCTAATTAGTTTCATAAAAGTACATTTTCTGCTTTCAAAGTGCAAAGTTTGTAGTCTCAAGCTAGGGAAACGTAGGCAAATCAAATTAGATAGGCAAAGTAGGTACCAGGAAAGAAAATAGACGTTTATACCTCAAACCCTCTGGCCAAGGGATGAGAACCGCCGTTTCTTAGCGGCAGGATGCAGGTTCAAATCCCGCTCGGTGCAATATGTCAGATGGACCTAAGATCCACCCTGGGTTGAAATATCCCGTACTCTCCTCCCGGGTTACATAAATTTCGATTTTATTTCCCATCTTTCGGCAAAGTCTGACATATTGTTATCTTGTCAAAATTTATTTAATTTACTTTATTTTATTTTAAATACATTATTTTAAATTTCGCCTAGGGCTATTTATGTAAATCATTTTTTTTATTTACATTAATTTATTTACATAATTATATTAGTGATAATGACATACTATAGGGCAGGGAAAAATGAAATTTGTTTCATTTGCAGCCGTGCAGATGGTGGGAAGTTAGCAATCAGATGCATAACTTGAAACAATCTTTATCACAACACAAATTGCTTAAAGCTTCCTATTTCCAATGCAGAATTTAAAAATCTAATTTTATCAAAGACCTGAAAATGCAATATGTGTAGTAATATTATCAGCAATAGTTGGGACTCAAAATCAGCATTTCTTTAAAACTTAGGTAGTAATAACGATTCTTTTTTCATTCCTGGTGACTCTTGTCTTGAGGTCAACTCAGTCCTGATCCAACCATTATGCAAAGGGTTTTCTGTAATGCACTAAAATATATCGTCAGGAAAAAGGCAAATCTGACTATCTCCTTTTGGGGCTAAAATCGAAACTGACTATTACCATTTTTGCTAAAAGCGAAAATGACTATCTCAATTTTTCTCAAAACACTATAAAAAGGAGGCAAAAAACTGTATGTGCCAATGCAGCATGTTATAAAGCATGCGTTTTTGTTGAGGGGTCGTCCATAAATGACGTCACAAAAATTATTGCTCTTTAAGAACCCACCTACTCATTAAAACAGCTCAACTGTAACAAGTCGTGTCATAAATGCCAGACAAGACCCACACGCTCAGTGTAAATGAACAAATAAATATTCCGCGTGCACAAATTTAACTACATACTAAACGTTAAAATTCTATAAAATTTGTTTTCCGATCACTACAATATTTACCTAAATGTAAAATTCCATTATTACATTTCCTACGGAAAACTAAACAGAAATGATAAATACAGAAAGCAGTAGTCACTGGAAAACCGCCAGCAGGAACATTACACTTTTGTAAAGTGGAAAATGAGAATCTAAAAAGAACGTCAACGCTGAGTTCATTCAGTAAAAGGTTGACACATTGATTTAAATTACCAGTAGCTAATGATAAAATCAATGGCTTAAAATTTTAAGATTGTAATATTTATAATGGGTTGTTTATGAACGATGTCACACTTAGCGTATGTGGGTCTTGTCTAGTATTTATACTTGTTACAGTTGAGATGTTATAATGAGAGTAGGTGAGTTCCTAAAGAGCAATAATTTTTGTGACGTCATATATAGACGACCCTCTAACCAAAACGTATGCTTTGTAACATGCAGCATTGGCACATATAGTTTTTTGCCTCCTTTTTATAGTGTTTTGAGAAAAATGGAGATAGTCATTTTCGCTTTTAGCAAAAAATGGTAATAGTTAGTTTCGCTTTTAGCACCAAAACAAGTTAGTCAGATTTGCCTCTTCGCTGACGATATGTAGCCTGCGTCTTAAAATAGATCAACTCTCGGTCATCATGTTTCAATATAATGTAGATATACTTTGTATCACAGAGTCATGGCTGAATACTAACGTGACTTATAATGAGCTCGCTGTTCCTGACTACTATGTTCTTAGAAAAGATAGAGGCCCAGCACGAGGTGGGTTAGGAATATTTGTAAGAGAAAGTATTGTTTCTGAGCTTGTACCCACTGATACCTACTTAATGGTATCTTTAGCTATTCTAATTAAGCTCCCAGGCACTAAACCGTTTGTTGTTAATAATATTTGCAGACCACCTGGTCACTTGGTATATGACGACAACTGTCAGTATAAGTTATCAGGTCGAACTTCCCTTCTCCCAAGTAGATGCATTGATATGTATATTGTAGGGGATTTTAATGTTGACTTGCTTTCTAAATGTAATAATTCACGATATTTATCGCAATGTACAAAGAGACTCAATCTTAACCAAATTATAAAGCAAGCAACCAGAACCACTTTTACCACTCAAACATTAATGGACCATATATATACTAATAATGAAGGTTATATTTCTGATTCTGGTGTTATAGATTGTGGTTTATCAGACCACGATACAAATTCTTTGTTTGTAAAAAACCGAAAATACAAATAGCTTCTAAAACTATTGTGAGCCGCAATTATAACACCAATTTAAATGCACTAAATGAGCAACTTCTGAATACAAAATGGTCTATTTCAAATAGCTATAATATAATTGTTAATAAAGAAATGGAATATGCTGTTTATAACACAGAAGTACTTGACAAAAGCATCAATATGGTGGAATTACATAAAGCTACAAAACCCCTAGCAAATAATAAATCCCCAGGAGCAGACGGAATACCTAGTGAGATCTGGAAATCCCTAGACGAGAGCTCCTATGAATATCCATTACAGCTACTAAACATAGCTCTCAAAAACAAATACCAAAAGAATCGGGGGAAATAATTACTGCACCTGTACACAAGAAAGGCGATGACACTCGGCCTAGCAACTACAGGCCAATCGCCCTGCTTAACACAATCACGAAACTATACACGTGTATTTCGTCAGACAGACTAAATTTCTTTTGCGTCAAAAACCAAATTATTTTCCAAAACCAAGCCGCCTATCGGAAAGGCAGGGGATGCATGGATCACATTTTTGCACTATATGCCTGCATACTTAAGCAACTGAATAAACTGGGGCTTCAAAAGAAATGAAAACTCTTTGCTCTCTTCGTAGACCTTAGCCAAGCATTTGACTCAATAAAAAGAAGCAAGCTGTGGGCAAGATTAAAAGAAGCCGGCCTTAGTGACCATTTCGTTGCCAAAGTCAAAGAACTTTACGACCAAGCAAAAACAAAGATTCGCTGTAAAGAAGGTTACTTCGACATGATAAGCGTTATGGGTGAAGTGCTGCAAGGAGAAACTTTGTCTCCCACTCTGTTTACTATCTACATCGACAAGATCACAGAGATTCTCCGAAGCAGCGGCATCTAAGGAATACAGATGTTTACTATTGAACTGCTAATTTTGCTATATGCAGACGACAATATACTCCTTGCTTCTAATGAATTGGATCTACAGAGACAGATCAACACCCTTAGCCATTTCTTTAGGGAAAACGATCTGAAGGTCAACCTAGCCAGGACCAAAGTCATGATCTTTAGGAAAGGCAATAAGATACGTAATTCTACAAAATTTTACTGGGGTAGCAAGCTACTGGAAATAGTAAACAAGTATGTATACTTGGGTGTTCCCTTTACCCAAAGCGAAATATTTAATAAAGCTTGATGATAAGGATAACCCAATGCTAATCAAATGGAGCCCATGTATAAGAAATCGGGCGATCGCGTCAAAATCTCATTATACCACTAATCCTAAGCAAATCGTTATTTAACATTTTATTTCTGCTACAACTTTGTCATTTACGATTGCCTGATTTCTTATACATGACTTGCATTAGATTTGCATTGGATTAGTGGTATAATGAGATTCTGACGGGATTATTCAGCTCAGTTACAACTTTAACACTTTTCCGCTCGCAGAGAAAATAATACGGCTATTAAAATCTTTAATCGACAAGTATCGGGTATCGTTTAATAGTAAAGTGCTTTTTGCATTAGGAGTGATTTGTGACATTATAGTGTGATAAAATTTATAAGTTTGCAATATAAAACACTCAGGCGTAATTGTATGCATTAAGACGCAACCTCATGTATTCAGGCGCAACCAATTTTGGTTAGACTTAAATAGTTAATTTGTATTATAGAGTGATCCGTCACAATATGTAATGCTTAAATTGATGCAATAAAATAAAACAACACGATAAATTTGTCGTTTTTCTTTAGGATTTAGTTAAACTCAATTTGAAGTGTAATTAAATTGTTTTCTTTATTAATTAAATGTTACAGCTAAATTATAAAACATATCTTTAAAACAAATTATTACAAACTAATTTTAGTTTGTTTATACATAATTCACAATCTGAGAGACTGATAGTTTTTTACGTGTCATCTTTACACCAAATATGTCCCCAGGCAAGTGTATCAATTCCATTTTTACAAATATATCGTTCAGTGTCAAACGCCTGCAAACAGTTTTTCTTAAACTCTACTGAATATAATTTGTGTTTAACAGATTGTATTGACTTAATTGTACATGTCTTTATTTCCTGATTGCTTAAGTATTCTTCATAAATATCATGATGAAGTATTGTATCTGAGACTATTTTGTTTGCCTCTTTGCATGCTTTTTTGCGAGTTATATCTCCTACAATACTATACATTTTACTACAAAGACCAACAACTTTGGTACAGGGCTCACCACAAAATTCATGTTTCATTTTTCCTGGTATCATTTTGTTTTCAATTGAAAACAGCTCGTGTGAAATTGGATAATTAATAAAATCATACCAGCCTAAATTCTTTTTAAAATCCTCGTATACATTTTTAGTAAATATTTGATAACAAAGGGAATCAGTGTCGGTAAAGAGTAGTTTTATTTTTTCTAAATACAGTTTAAGCATTTCAAAATGAAATTTATACATAAATAATTTTGAGATTTCAAGCACAAAAAATCCAGTGTAAATTGGTTGGTGTAGAAATATTTTTATTTGATCTAACGTAAAATATGCCAGATCTTTCGTAATCATATCTCAAAATTTTAAATTCGATTGTGAAGCATACATAAGTGCTTTTTAATTGTATTTGCGAGTTTAACTGTAACTTGTTTTCAAATATTTATACACGATCTTCTAAACGTGGAGTTAATTATAAGCTTAAATAAACTCTGATCAAATTTATTTGTGGCTAAAATTCCCTGTTGTGTGTTAAATCGTATAAAATCTTTTAGCCATGCCTTTTGCTTAAATGTTAAAACTCTATTTACTTTTTTGAGCTTCATTCCTTTTTTTTAAATACAGCTTTAAATTACGAACATGACAAACGTAGTTGTGTCTTGGACCTAAGTGTGGTATTAATTTTTTAACGTTCGAGTAGTTCTTTTTTAAATTCTCTGACCCGAGAAGTTTTAAAAACAATTGTTTTTGATAAGATGATAGATTTTCATATTCTACATTAACATGTTCTGAAGCTAATGGATAGCAATTGTGCAGATCGTGTTATTCTTCCGGGTACGACAAATCACAATCTATAACAGCGCCACGCTCTGTGTTGTAATCCTTAATATTAAAATCATTTACATCTTCCAACCATTTAAAATCAAAGACTGGAAGTGGCTCAGACATAGCATGTCCATACAAATTGTTCTGGTCTAAATATATTATAAACAAGTCCGATTTTGTAGTATCATAACGTTCTACAAATACATTGTTTGCTTTTGCATATCGTTTAATTATTGTACTCACTCCTCCTCTTATACCAGATTTAAAAAAGGTGTACATGTTTATATCTGTTAGCTGGTCTAATTCAACTTTTGTCATTAGTAAGGCTGAATCCCACGCTAAACTAGGTATTGAGTAGTAGTGTACAGGATCAAGTTTAAAATGTAAAAGACAAAAAGTTCTAAAGTTTTCAGATACCACGGCTAATTGTAACACATCGCTGAGGAGATAAATGCCGTGAAAATCTACTAATGATTTACAACAAAATGCATTAAATATTTTCAATGCATTGTGATAATCACCATCGCTTATATCTGAATCTAATAGTCTGTTATAAAAACAGAAATGTGATGGTAGTTGTGTCTCAATTAACTTTTCCCATGAGTCCATATAGTCATAACAGTAAACTCCTTTTTTTAACAATAACTCTACTTGCTCAGAATTAGAAACCTAATACATAATGTTATTTTTTTCTCAAGTAAATCATCACTATTGCAGGAATCTTTAAGGTTTGTCAAAAGTGTAGCTAACCTAGAGTTTAGGAATTGAAGAGAGTCAATAAAATAAGATTTCTCACACACAATACTTAAAAATTTTTCTTAGCTATGTGGAATAATGAAAACTTCTTTTGTTTGCGTGTATTTTCTAAAACCTTTTAAAATTAAATGTGAATCGTATCCTCGCAAATTATGAATAACTACAGGAAGCTTTTTCTGATAGTAATCAAGATTAAATACTCTATGAGCTGCACTTCGGAATTTTCCTGTTCGGTGATCGTGATCATAACATTTGTCGTCTAATAATAGCTCATTACAAATATGACATTTTGTTGCTATTTCGTATTCTTTGTCTGCTGCTGGACTATTTATTGCAATAGGTTCAGTTTGATTAATGTTATAAAAAATTTGAGTCCAATGTTCAATTTTGCAAAAGAATTTATCAATACAATCTTTTCCTGTGTATGTGTATCAATGGTGCACAAAACCAATGTCTCTGACGACAACATATAAAAATCCACAAGGAGTATTTTTAGCTGTGATTTTACACTTCTTTGATTTTTTGTTTACTTTTTGCTCTCAAAATCTCAAAATTCGCGTAAATTACAAAGGATGATTTTAATTTCCTGTCAAAGTTTTTGAACTTTATTTTTGGAGCGTGCAAACCATCAATTAGTTTAGACATAAAAATTCTTTGTTGTTTTAGATTTTTACAAGTTAGTTGATGGTCAGCTAAGTTCGATTTTGAGCTAAATTTATTTAAACAATTGCAGCACAACTCTTTGCGCAAGTTATGCCGTTTACCAAGTAAAGCATGAATATCTTTAATACCTCCATAATGATACCTATTATTATCTCGTTTAACTTTAAGTTAATTTAAAGTTTGAAAGTCCTTCTCATAATTATGTTTTGAGACGCGAATAGGAAAAATTCCATCATAGTAATCAAACCCAAAAACGTTGACAGCTTTTGAGTTTGCATTCTCAAATAATTCTAGTTTTGTAATTTTCATTGGAAACCAATTAATGTCCCATGTGTACAAATTCTCAAATTTTCTGTTTGAACTAACACGATCAGAGTGAGTAGTCACTGGATGCAAAACTGAAAGTACAGCCCATTTGAAGCATTTATTATCATAATTTTTAACGTTTACAACGCAACAGGAACTATTGACTTTTTGAGGCAAACTTTGTTGAGTTTTGAATATACTGAATGAAATCTAGATTATTTTATATTCTTTGCATGGTTTTAAAATAGCGTTTGCTTGACAAACGTTGCGTAAAACACATATTTTAATAGTGCACAATGTAAATTAAATTTGTTGTGTTCAAATCCATTGTGTTGAACGTTTTTATTTGAGCTGTGGTCTATTTTTGGACAATTTAAATAATTGAAGTCCTTGATAAGGACGTTTTTACAGCAAACTGATTCTAAAAATTTCTTTTTTTGCTCGCCTTTAACATAAATGATGTCACCAGATTCAACAATGTTGTTAAAAACAACTTTTAGTGTAGAATATGGCACTATTTCACGACTCCAACGTATATGATGTAAAAACTTTTTACAGAAACTAAGTGTGTTTTTCTTTTAAAGTTAATTTATTCCAATTGTATGGGCTTTTAAACAAAATAGAGTTTGAAATATTTTCGGGGAGGTTAGTAAACGCTAACTCTTTGACTACAAACCCACCATTAGTATTAAACCCTTTAACGTCAAAAACGTATATCATCGTTTATTATTGGAACAAAATACACGTCTTCCTCTTCAGGTAACACACCACCACGTACTTTAAGATCGTCGTGACACTTAGGATGTAGGTTGAGGAATAAATAGCCATACGTAGTTTTTGTAGCATCTGAGTATGCTTTAGAAAGAAAGTTATTAGGGGTTAGAAGGAGATTTCTTCCCATATATGCTACTTGAGATACAAACATAGGACATTTTAATATAACGTAATAACTTGTGTTTAGTCGTATATCCCTCGCAAATTTTTCTTGTGGATACAAATTTTAAGTTATTAAAATAACTGAAACCGAGAGGTAATGGCTGCCTTGCGTAAATATTTCATGAATTTTTAAGGCCTTTGACGATTTATATCGTCTATTACAAGTACCGTATTTTCGTTTTTTGGTAGCTCAATGTCCAGTCCTCTGACAAAATTTATATTTCTAAGCTTCTGTTTAAGATCTACGTATATTGGTTGATCCATTGTATAGCTATAGATTATTCTGTCAGGAGCAAAATCAATTAGGTCTTTGAGGTTTTGTAGTAATTTAGAAGTAAAAACTGTTTTTCCAGACTGTGATGAACCTAAGATGAACAGAAAAAATAAACGAAAAATAAAATATATGTATTTAGAATACACATCGATATAAATTTATTTTATAGTAATATTCTAACTTTTAATGTTTTACTAACCAGCAATAATCATTGCAAACGAATGGTGTAGTGTTGGTTGAGGTAAATAATCCTCCATTATTCCTGGCGATTACGAAAATGTAGCGTTATTAATAAATTGCAAGGCATCAGCTGGAGTTCTTCACCCCTAACGTTCACAAGTTTAATGTTTATAATATCAAAACTACAACGTTTAACTCCAACATACTGTGAATTAGAAATTGAAAACGGTTTACGTGTATCGTTGTTGACGCTAATAAAACGTAATACGTTTATTAACCTACTGCCAAAAACTTGTGGTTGAATAATAACACACAGCACAAACAAGTCGTTTGCTTCCACATGATGTTTTCTAAACGTTTGATTATTACTGATAATTTCTGGTAACGAATTTATTTTAACTAAAGCAACTTCCATCTCTGTTTGCTTAAAATTACAAAACTTAGGCAACTTGACACTAAAATTTGACATAGTGTTGGTTTTAAAATAATAATTTAAGTCATTTACTGGAATGTGGACGTAAAACGACATGACTTTCTTTTGTTAGTAATAACACAACTGGCACAATATTATTTAGAACTATTGGACGTTATCACTTTTGACAACTCAGTTTCATAAAATATTCCATCAATGATGTCATTGCTCCCATTTTTGACTTTGTAAGTATAAGGATAGCCTTCAACTATTGAATTGATTGTAAATATTTCATCTGTGAATCTAGTTGAGTAACCTTTTTCAAATACGTTTTTTGGTTTGATAATTCGAACACAGTCATTCACTTTATACTTTCGGTGCTTTGGCCACTTGTGATCTATAACTGTTCGATGTAAATTTATCCATGCATCCATTTCTGTCAATTTGTCAACACTTGCAGGAGTCATTTTAATTCCTTGATGCTACGTGTTATTGTATGAATTTACAATGTCTTGCAAAACGTTGTAATAGGTTTTCATTTTTGTAGTAAACTTTTTATATGTAAAGTATTTTTAAACACGCGACAACAAAGTTTGATTAAATCGTTCCACTACCATGGCTTTTAATGGTGAAAAGTTATGATACATAATAATATTATGTTCATCTAACATTCGTTTAAATGTTTTATTTTCAAACTCTAGTCCTCGTTTACATGTTAAATATTTTGGAAAGTTTCACTCAAAACTTACTGAAATGCTTGTGTAACATTTTGAGCAGTTTTGTTTTTTACGCACACTGCATATGCAAATTTACTTGCCACATCTATAATTGTTAATATAAAACGGTAACCCTTATTTACTTTTGAATATTTTTCATATCAACTAAATCACACTGCCATAAGTTATTTTTAAAAGGAGCTGAAACTTTGCGGCGTATAAATTTTTTTCTTGCAAATTCATGTTTTGTATAAGCATCTTGTGTTTGAAGAAATCCTTCAACTTCCTTTCGTTTTACTGATGAATGTTGTTTATGTAATCTGTTAACACCACCTAACGCTGAAGGTGAGGAACAAGTGTAATAGCTATCAATTAAACTAGCTTTACTCATGATAAAATTGTTCAAAAAATTACTGTCACGCTTTTATCACTACATTTAAACTGAATAAAATAATGAGAACTCATGTGAATAAGTGTGTAGAGTATTGGTTGCGGGAGGTGATTTAGATGGGAGTGAGGGGTGCAGTTTAGGTAAGTGCGAGTATGTATACCACCACATGAGTTCGCCTTAAAACATATTTTTTGTAGTTGTATTTTGATACGAATCGTATTTTTTCAAGCTGTGATTTTGATTTGTTAAAGCATCTGGCATTATAACAGGAAGCAATTTTTCTGTCGTTCTTACAGCAAAACAGAATCTTACTATCTTTTTATACAATAAGCAATTTAATGACACCTAAATGCAAACGATCACTCCAGAATGCAAATGTACTAATTCAGTCAGTTGCGCCTGAATGCATACGATTGTGCCTTAACTTGTACGGGTACGACTGAGTGTTTCATATTGCAAACATAAATTTAATCACCGATATTATATGTCACTGATCATTTTTTTATGCAAAGAACCACTGCTATTATTGAGAAACTGATAATTGTCTATTAAAGATTTTAATATTCATAACATTTTATGTGCGAGCGCAAAAGTGCTGAATGTGTAAGTGAGCTAAATGATCGCGTCAAAATCTCATTATACCACTAACCCAACGCAAATCAAATGCGTTTGTTTTTTCAGTTGTCGATTACTGTTCTATTATTTAGGGTGCTCAATCGACCTCAAATCTACAAATTATTCAAAATAAAATAAATTGTATGATTGTATATATCTCTCTCTTAGTGATTCTCCTATTGCGTATAATAAGAAAAAAGGCATTGATAAGTCAATATTATTACAGCTCACAAATTCATTATCGGTCATTGAGCGTATTAACTGTTCTTGTTTGATATTCTTATGTAAGCTAATGAAGTATGGGTCTGACATTCAAAGTCTAGGGATTTTTAAATTTAAGGAATTCACTGGAATAACGAAGTCTAGTAATAATTAACTACTTGATTATGTTAAATTTAGAACGCAGTGTGGGAGAAAATCACCAGTATACCGATGTATTGAATTATGGAATAATTTACCTCTTGATGTTAAATGTGATGATGAAAATGAGGTTAATCATGCTGGAATGTTTAAGCTAAAACTGTTTGAGCATTATTTAAAAACAAGAAAACAGCATATGTATCTTATGTACCAGCCCCCATGAAAATTTTGTATGTTGTGAATATATTTCTATGGTGTACAACTGGTTCGAAACTTGATTGTCTTCTCTGTAATGTTTATATGGTATTTTCTAATTGAGTAATTATATTTGTGTGAGTCCGTTCTTGAAAAACAGCTATATGTTGAAGTGCCTGACTCCTTAATAAAGCCAACCTCAAACCTCAAGCCATGAATAAGAAATCGGGAAATCTTAAATGAATGTTAAACTTTGATTTGCATTGGATTAGTGGTATAATGAGATTTTGACGCGATTGCCCGATTTCTTATACATGGGCTCCATTTAATTTGCATTGGGTTAGCGGTATAATATCCTTATCATCAGAAACTAAAACACACTTCTTTAGCAAGGCCAAAACAGCACAATCAGAGCTGTTTGAACTCTTTTATCGCGCCAAAACTACTAAAAACTTTAAGCTCTTTTGATCACTTGTCAGCCTGATACTTATGTACGCAGCACCAATATGGGGACTCCGCTACTGCGAGGAGTTCGAGACTTTCCAGACTGTATTCCTCCGACGGCTCATGAACGCTACCAACTTAACCACTGGGGTTTTCCTCCGCCTAGAAACAGGGGCGCAAAACAGTAGACTAATATTATTTAAAGCATTTCTTAGATTCCCTGAGAAGACGCTCAACGCTGAAGAAACTAACATTACTAAAAGCTGCTTTTTAGAAATTATGAACTCCAAAGCCGCAGATCCTCGATATAAATGGATGCTTCAAACAAAAAAGATTTTTGCGGACGCACAACTTGAGCAAGCTTTTGAAAACCTAAACTCTGAATACCTTAAGAAGCATAGAAAGGAAATTGTTGCAAAATTTTGACTGAACTGCATTCACAACGACGTTCTGCAAATGCAGAGCGGCAGCGCGATGACACACTATGCCAGTATCAAAACTTATGTACTAAAATCGAAATACATTAAGATAAACATGGAATGGAACATGACAAAAGTTGTACTAAATCTCATAACAGGATTCCCTTGAACGGTACTAAGAGGGAAGGTAACCAATCTTAAGGGCATGAATAAGCTATGGAAAATGCAGAAGAAACGGACTGTGAGCTATGTGAAAAAGAGGTGGAAGACCTTTTTTATATAATGCTTGACTGTCCGCATTATAAACCACCTCGGACAAAATTCCTCAGAAAGCTATCCACCAGCAGACCCAAGAGAAATAATCTAATTTCAATAATCTTCAGCAGCTACACTGATGCAGAGGGTTATGGACAACTTTTTAATTTCTGGGACGAGGCTTAAAGTATCTGAAACTTCTACTTAAGCTGTATTAAAGAGATATAACCCTTCCGCTCAACTCCCCCCACCACCCAACATAGCTCAACCATCACACTTATACCACAACGCTTTTATATATTTATCTATTATTTACTTATAGTAATGAAATATATGCAATGTAAATTTGATACTAATTGACACTATGATGACATGATTATTTTTAGAAACGCAGCTTTAACACCTTTTTGTTACAGCACAACCAAGCAAGTCACTTAAGAAACTTCACCGACAATATATTTTAAATTAATAAGGATATTTTTGATCTTTTTATCAAATTGTAAATAATTACTTTGTAAAAACTCAACAATGTTGTACGGGCTGATGCCAAATCGACTTAATGAATAAATTATCATTATTATTATTATAATTGAGGTAAAGGTTAATGCATTTAAAACACTGACTCATTGTGTTTCAGAGAAATGTGTTCCTACTATTACTAGAGGGATTAAAGCTAAACCTAATGCATGGCTTACTAGTAAAATTAAGAAACTTATTCATGAGAAAAAGTATTTAAAGAAAAAAGCGATGAAAAACAAAACATCTTCAACTTGGGCTGAGTACAAAGCTGTAAAAATAAGGTTACTTCTGCTGTAAGATATGCTAAAATTAGTTTTTATTGCTCTAAATTTGAACAATGAAAAACACCTAAGGATTCATAATATGCATTTAAACTTTTGCTTGGGAATGCCGTTAAATCAACTAATATTTCAGAACCTTATGAAAAATGACTCGATTATTACTGACAAGCAAATAATAACGGATAGCCTTGCTGACACCTTTGTTGGTAATCATAAGATACTGAACTCATGAATATAGCTGAAACAGTTGAAACTGATGATTTAAGTTTTTCCTTAGTCACAGTTAAGGAAGTAACTGACCTAATTAGAGATACTAAAGGTAGTTTGTCATCAGGAATGAAAAATATTTCATCTAAAGTTATAAAACTCTTTCCTGATGTATTTTCTCCTATACTTACAGATATTTTTAACCATGCACTAAAACCAGATCAGTTTCCTAACAACTGAAAAAGCTTTTGTAAGACCTTTGCTTAAACCAAAATGTAATAAGCTATTACCTACGTCATATAGACCTATCTCAATACTCTCTTTTCTTTCATAGCTTTTTGAAGCAATCATTGCTTCTCGAATTATGCATTTTGTAGAAAATAATAGGTAACTTTCTGACATACAGTTTGGTTTTCGCATAGGCAAATCATGTTCCCACGCACTTCTAAAAATGACACATAAAATTTACTTAGCTCTGGAAGATAAACAGTTATGTGTTGTACTGTTTATTGACCTTCGTAAAGCCTTCGACACAGTTTAATATGTAAAACTGATTCGAAAGCTATATTTATTTATTTATTTATTTATTTGCTGGGGTGACTAAGGATTACGTTTGGATATGCATACGCAACACCATCTCTCGGAAGTATTGATGGCATTGAAAATAGCACCGTAATCATGAAGGAGAAAGGAAGGTTGTAATATAGAAAAGTGTGGTAGAGGCAGGCTACAAGCGGATTCATACGTGAACCCAGGGATAAGGAAAGGGGTATTGTATTTGAAGGGATCTTGCATAGTATAATACTAAAAAAAGGGGTAACATACTACATATGATTGATATCATTTACCTAGTTACTTAATTGGAATTTGATGTAATTATCTTTCTGGCCGAGAGTTCCATATAAAGCTGGGTGATTTTATTTCCAAACCATATCCATTGAATGGTAGAGTTCCTTAAGAACGTGTTCTTTAGCCAGTAGTGTTTATATTATTTTTTGACGACATATCATATGTACTAAAGGACTCTGCTCTTTATGCGGACCATATCGAATCGGTATGTTAGGCTGACAATTCCATAAAATTAAAGGTTGAACTTGAGAATACCTTGAGAAATGTACACAATTATTGTAAATCAAATAATATGGAAATCAGCTATGTCAAAACATAGGTTATAGATATTTGTAAATTTTAGTCCAGACAGCAATGTAATTTTAAATCTAGTATGTGTGATCATAACAGCTCCCGAATCGTATTTATAACATACTTGACTAGCTTTTGTGTGAATTTAGGAATAATCTTTTTCCATCCTTCCTATTTTAAAACGCTCAATTTGGTTGTTTTTTAGTATAGGTTTAAGCCAAATTACGGATATTTCAATACAAAATATCCATGTAAACTTCTTCAGTCGTAGTTGTGGGGATATAAACTAACGTTCCGACTCTGTGAGCAGAAAAACAGCCCTTCACCATTACCCTCCCTGAAAAACACATCGAGTTACACACATGATCAAATTCTGTTAAAAAGCGTTACACACATTTTGAAGACCTCATCAATGTAGCAATGTTCTTTGGTCCGATGAACCCAAATTCTGCTAATTTCGTGTCAAAGCTGTTCAGAGGGTGTGGAAAAGGCCTGGAGAAGCCCCTAAACCTGATGTAACTCGTTGTGTTTCTCAGGGAGCGTAATGGTGTAGGGCTGTTTTTCTGCTCACAGAATTGGAACTTTAATTCATATCTCCACAACCATGACTAAGGAAGTTTACATGGATATTTTGAAATAAAATATCCGGAATTCGGCTTAAGCCTATACCAAAAAACACAACCGAATTGATCGCTGTCCAATAGGAAGGGTGAAAGAAAGAATATCTCTGAATTCACACAAAAGCTAGTCAAGTCTGTTTCGAATAGGATTTGGGAGCTCTTGGTCGCAAAGGGAGGTCATATCAGATATTAAATATATTTAGTTTTAAAAAAACCCAAAATCACGCAAACTTTTCTCCCATATTTTTGTAATTAATTTTTGCATTTATTTAATTTCTAGAAATCCAGTTGAGCTACAGCTTTTGCACGCATTGCAATTTATAACTAATAAAGTGACTTACATTTATTTACATTTACATGTTATTTGCTCAGAACCGTTTATGAATTATATCCACTTTAATTCATAAAACCTATACATATTCAATTATACTAACCAAGGATAAATTATCCGCAGAATCAAACTGTAATTAATAATGTTGTATGGGCTGAGGCCAAATGAATAAATTAATATTATTATTAATTCATAAAACCCCTTATCACGCAGACCTATTTTCACATGGTGTATATTCTTTGCAATAATTACTAAAAATAGCGACGGATTCATAATATTTGCATTTAAACCTTTAGCTCAGCCCAATAGAGAAGGCTGAAAGCTAAACATTGTATGACGACTTGAATTGATTTCCCTTGCCTTTAATGCAGCAGCAGTTATACCAGTATACAAAAACAAAGGTAGTATAAATATATTCTAATTATATTATTACTAATATAATTATTATTATTATTTTATTCTAATTCTTTTAGACCTTTATAAAAATTACTTTTAGAATGTAAGCTGTTTGAAAAAAATATTCAAAGAATAATAATGAACGATATGCTGATTGCTGGGCTTTTCTACACTAATCAGTATGGTTTTAGACCTGGTAGGAACTTCCTACTAGCAGTACTTAGTCGCTTTTAATATGTTCTAATTTATTGACGCACGCTGTGGTAGATGTATAGCTTCATTTAGAGCTATACAAAAGACGTTCGACTAGGTCAGCCATATAATACTACTACGCAAGTTAAAAGATAGGTATAGACTTGATAATAATACAATTAAACCAGGGTTTTAAATTGGTAAATACCACTGTGGTATATATCATGGTAAATACCGGTAAATACCAGGGGTGGTAAATACTGTTTATGTGACACTTTGGCACATACTGGCATATACTGGTATAAAGTGGTAAATTGAAAAAAATTTGAATTTCTTTTTGACGTATACTGGCATTTATACAAGCACAGATGGGGTAAATTTTTAAAAAACCTTAAAAATTGACAAGGTTCAAAAGTAGCCACCAAATCAAATCATACAATTCGTGCTATTCTGGCTGCTAATATGGCGAAGTTATTGAACAAAATGTAGAATTGCTCTTTACCAAATGGATCGTTGGAGAGACAATTTTCTACGTCCGGTTGAGTTTAAACTTATTTAAGAAATAGGCTTTATCATGATGGAATGACGAAACTAACTAACGTTTTGTTTCCGTAAATTCAGGTCAAAGAACAAAACTGATTTTGGTGACTACAATCACAAATAATTTAGATTGATAGTATTTAACCACAAAAATGCACAATGATTTGCTACATCTTGGCCGAGTAATGAGCGCAGTTATTGTGGCATATGCTAAATAAATGTATTTATGTAGCAGCTACACAATTAATTTCCACCAAATACAGATACAGCACTAAGGTTTTTTCTATTATTAAGCATTACAGATATTTAGTATTATATGCTGTTGAGTTTTTACTCGATTTGGAATTATATTGCCATTTGTTTTAAATACCTCAGGCTTCATAAACAAATATACCAGTATTTACCACTTTATACTGGTATTTACCAGTATTTACCAGTGTCATGGTATTTTCTATAAAAAAGTGGCATATTTAAAACCCTGAATTAAACTATTTAAAAGTTATCCACCTAATAGAACGTTCTGTATACAGAATGGGTCGTTTATGTTGTCATACTACGACTTAAATATTAGGGTGCCGTGCCGCAGGGTACTGTATTTGGCGTATTTGTTATTTTATAAGGCACATTGAGTTTGAGTTTGAGTTTATTTTTATTAAAGTGTCAAGCAATTCAGTATATATATACTGTTATTAAATCACGGACACTAAATTAATACTAGCACACAAATACAAATTAATACACACAATATGAAATAATACAGATACATCAGATACATCAATTCCAAAGAAAATATTAGTTAGTACCATAAAAGCAAGAAGGGAACAACGCTAAAACTACGGTGGAATATACGGACTATAAATATAATCTTCCCTACTTGCTACTATATACTCTATTAACCTATTTCGGAAAGGAACAATATTATATAATTCAAATTCCCCACTTTCAAGCGACACACCTCCCTTAATTTCCTCAGGAATATTATTCCATTCATTAGTACATCGATAAAGTGGCGAGTTTCTATAACTTTCCGTGTTGAACCTTAAACAATCAAGCAAGCATTTATTGGTTGATCGCGTATGCCTTTCTGACGTCTTTAGCGTAAAAATGTTCTTAACATAAATAATATTAGAACCGTACTTTAAAGTTTTTAACACAAAGACAAGTGAGTAATACTTAATCCTCTCGTACACTGACAATACATTACACATTTCCAATAAATCACTCTGATTTACATTTACCTGCCTGATATTACAGAAAGCAGTTATAGCTCTATTTAGCTTATTTTGTAATGATTGAAGCTCAGCATTTGATCTAGATCCCCAAATTATCACACAATAGTCAACGACTGATAGAACATAAGCGTTAAGCATTACAACAAAAGTATTAAAGTCTAAATACCGTTTAATATTTAAAATAGCGCCAATTGCAGCATTAACTCTTCGTTTTACATACGAAAAGTGTTCATTGAAATTCAAGTTACAATCAACAATTACACCAAGGTATTTAAATGTGTACACCCGTTCTATATCCTGACCATTACAATACAATACAACTCTCTCAGGTTCAGGAATATTAGAGTCACCTGATTTATGGAGTAACATAAATTTCGTCTTGCTTATATTAATGTACAAATCATTCATATTAAACCATATATTTAGAGAATCCAAACAAGTCTGAACTGAGTTAAGCATAACTTCAAACTTTGAGTTCGAGAAGTACAATACTAAGTCATCAGCATACAAAATAAATTTTACACCACCAGATATGGCATCACCTATCTTATCAATATACATAATGAACAGTAATGGCGCCAATACTGACCCTTGAGGGACTCCCATATTTAGATCATAACTATCTGAAATGAAGTCACCAATTTTTATTTTAAATTGACGATTATTCAAAAAGTCCGCCATAAGTTTAAGTAAATGCGAGTGTATGCCAAAATCGTCTCTCAACTTAATTAACAGCTTCCTATGGTTTACCGAATCGAATGCTTTCTGCAAATCAATAAAAACTGCAATTACTCTGCCACACTTTACATCTAAGTACCTAAAAGAATCCTGTATACATTGTAGAGTTGCTGATTGGCATGCCCGTTCTTTCCTGAAACCGTGTTGCTGGTCACATAATTGAATGCTAGACATAATGCGAGCATGCAGCAATTGCTCAAACAATTTATCCAGAATTGGTAAACAAGATATAGGGCGATATGAAAAAGGATCCTTTCTGTGACCTTTACCTTTATAAAGTGGAGTTACAATAGCAGTCTTAAAGTTAGATGGATATTTACATAAAGATAAAAATTGTGTAAACATTAGTGCGAGAGGTAAAGCTAAAGTATCCATGCAGTTGTTCAATACAGTGTAAGGAACTTCATGACAATTATAATGTTTCCTTTTTACACGAGAAAAAGCAGACCGAACTTCATCCTCAGTAAAGGGCACAGGAGGTCCAACACAAACAACACTTTGAATAAAATCATCCAGGTCATTACAACATGCGGGCTGCACTGTAAAAGCTTTAGCTAACTCATTAGATATAACATCGGTATCATTAGTTACATTCCCGTTACAATTTAATTCAGTTATCACAACTGCTGACTTCGATTTTCCTACAAGCTTATTGTACACACTCCACACATTTGTTGATGTTGGAGTTTCAGAAAATTTGTTCTTAAAATAATTATATTTTGCGCATCTAATCTCATTATTTATTTCATTGCGTATTGACTTGTACTCGCTCCATAAAGCATTATCTGAATTCCTTATGCTTTTTAATTTAAGACTATCACGAGTGTGCATTTTCCTTCTCAAGTCAACTGTCAACCACCGTGAAGGTTTAGAGCACACTCGCATTTTGACAATAGGTGCATGCAAGTCAATAACACTATTTATTGATAACTCAAAAAAATTTAAAATGTCGTCACAGTCGTCAAACATACACATTGTCGACCATGGAACTTGGCTCAAATCAATACCCATTGTTTTCCAATTAACATTCTTAAATTTACGTAAACTCACAACCTTAGGCTTATACTTAATTTTAGTAGCTTTCCGCACTGTAAAAACAGCATAATGATCAGAAACTCCTACATTAATTGTACCATGACTGCCATACATACTTGGGTTAGATACATAAACATGATCAAGAATGGAGTGCGTGTCTATCGTTGACCTAGTTGGGGTATCAATAAGCTGTTTTAGGCTATAGCTACTACATAAATTCAACAGTTGTTTACACTTTGAGTCTTCCACACGCAAGTCAAAATTGAAATCTCCTGTACACAGTATTTCACATCCTAAATTATTTAAACCAGAAAGGTACGTAGCAAAGTACTCCAAAAATAAGGCTTTGTCCATAATTGGTTGCTTATAAACAACTGATAGTATGATTGGCTTAGAATAGGAAGGAAACAACTTAAGCGTTACTATTTCTAAACCATGCGGTACAGCTGAGACACTAATTTCATCATCCGACAAAGGCACATAGTTACAGCACGATTTAATATAAACAACTATGCCACCACCAAAGCCGGTACTCCTATCCTGCCTATACAAACTGTAACCATCAATAAGAATTGGACCGTCGGCCATGCTAACAGTAAGTTTAGATTCAGAGATACATACCACGTCTAACTTATAGATCTGTATCAAGACCTTCAAACTTTCAACTTTGGCACTATTTAAGGCATTAATATTAAGATGCAAGAACTTAAATCCACTCGACTTCAACATACTAGCATCACCCTGTACAATACAATCGTCAATAGTGACCTCTGAAGAACTACCATTTACGTATGAATACAGATTTATATCAGAAGTTATCAACATACAACCTATACACAAAGAGTTTGGCGGGTTTGCTGTAGCAGAAAAGATATTAGCCTCACCACATAATTGACAGTTATCAACAAACACATTTACTCTACAGTCCGTACATTTCCAGCTATCCCTATCCATGGATCGATATAAAGCTAAATTAATTCCTATGCATACTCTATGGTATAAGTTTTTACACTGACTGCAAGATAACTCTAGTTTCCTACTAGAACTAGCCTTACTACAGATATTACATTTTGGAATCATTTTAAAAATATTATTATGTATAGCTAAGTACTCTTTGATTTGAAATCACGATGGCGAGTGGGCTGGGCGGAAATAATAATATTTTTTGCTCCACCCCCCCCCCACCCCAATCAGAAAAAGACTGAGAAAAAACAACAAAAAAAAATTTTTTGAGCAAAGAAATTTGAGCAAAATAACTCGTGACTAACTCGTAACTGTGACTTAAAGGGACGCCAGGAACCCTGAGTTAGGCACGAGCTACGCTCCAACCTGTGTTCGCCTTGGAGGACGAACGTGAAGTGGAGGACGAACGTGAAGTGGAGGACGAACGTGAAGTGGAGGACGAACGTGATCATATTAACTGTGTGTTAAACTATACTGTGAGGTACTTGAGCTTGAAAGGGTCAATAGTTTTAAGTACCTAGGTATAACTGGATTGTCATTTGGATTTTAAGCAACATTATTTTAATATGAAGAATACTCAGAATATTCAATAATATTATACTAAGCTTTCCAAATACCTAACTTTGAATGTAGATTCTTTAAGATAGGCACTTTTTCATATTTTCTACAAAAATAAGCGACATCAATTCTAGGCCTCCCCAAGCCCATTGCTAAGTGCCTATGTTCTTACTATTATTGATTACTGCTCCCTCGATTATTTGAGACCGGATCCGTATTTGAGTATTTACGGTATGTAATGTTTGCTGGCCTTGCGATATTTAGTTTGGTGCTTACTGACTATAGCACTGACATTAGGATTTGTTATTGTGATTCATTGTGAAATCCAAACGTATGGAAAACTACATTACCGTCGCAATTATTACAATATTGACAGCCTTAACAACAAGAAGAGTTGATTTTGTCGTTAAATCCTAAATGAAACTTAATAACACTTAAAGTAAATGTACGTATTCCATTTTAATTTGTTTTTAAAGAGCTTCAAAATGATATACTACGTGTTATTCAGTTGAAAAATTCAAACCTCATGTAAATTATGTGAATAGAAATAAGGATATAGGGAGAATTTGAATGACCTGTCAATTCTAAAATTACAAATTTCGACCGATCACTCTCATCTCTTTAAATATGGACAAGTGAGAAATCAAAATGACAGCAGTAACGAGTAGAATAGAAACTACACATTGACGTGCAAATATTTAAAGCTTTAATAAAAAATTTCAGTTAAAAAATAGTAAGTAAAATAATTTACAACTTTTTTTAATTTTAAAGTGCCTTAAAATGATACATCACGAGTGTTATTTCGTTGAGAAATTCAAAACTCATGTAAATTATGTAAAAACATAGGTAGGAAATATTTCCAATATTTTACAATTTAAGTGCACTATCACAGACGATTTTTATTTTGTTGATTCCAGGCGGAATGCCAAACCTAGGCGATGAAAACGAAGCAACAAGTCATCAATCATTTGTATTTGACACACAATGGACTTCCCCGTTGAGCCCTCTTAGAATACCCCCACGAGTTCCAACAACTTCTATTTCGCCAACGCCACCTCAACTACCTCCAAGACCGAAACCTACTCTTAGTAGTAAGATATTATGTAATCATAATAATCAGGCATTGTAGTTATTAATTGCGGAACTATATTTATTACGTTTTGTTAAATATTGCTTCTTATATTAAAATTGTATTAATTTGTATGAACCTGAACTTAGTTAACGCAGACAGTGGTAGCAATGGACGTTATTCCAAGCTTGCACTGAGTCATATTTTTTTCAATAATGCCTTTTAATAACGTCTTTGCTTGCATATTTAGTACTAATAATACCTGTATGTTATTTAATAAAGCTGTAGAATAAGAAAAAAATATGATTGAGGACAAATAAAATTGTTACAATTTATGTACAGCCAGAAATAACTACATTGGACTGTAACTTGAAGCTTCAAAAATGGCATAATTTTTATTATCCTGCTGATCCGCAGACTTTGGTTTTACTTTACTCCAAAAACATTATTGCTTTTATTACTGTAATCATTCACAAATTCAGTCACAAATCATTAGTCAGTGTACGAATCAAAATTTTTCTAACTCTAGGCTATGCTTGGGGCATTCCGCATTGCAATTAGAGAATGCAATATCGTATTAAAATAAATATCGCTATCGCATTGGACGCATATCGCAGATTATCGCATCGTTTTTCTTACCGCAATTATCAATTAATTAATTGATAATTCAATGAACTTTTCGTAAATGAGACTGGCATCCGGTTGTATTACTTCCCGTGCGAGGTACTAGAACAGGCGGAACACCCTTACAAAGTTGACACGACACCATAAGGCCGTCTTTCTTCATGAAAAAGTGAGACCAAACTTTGGACTTTGTCTGATGAGAAGCTTTAACTTTGGAATAGTTCTGTGGATTAAAGTCATCTATTATTTTTAAGTTAATTAAATAATCACTTAGCTAAGTGTGCTGTACCACAAAGTTTTAAGTCAGGAGTAAAATACAAAGTACACACTTCATACTAGGTTTACCATTACAATGTCGTTTTTGTCTTCTGTTCTCACTAAAATATAGAAAAGTTCTCATTTCGCAGTATAAGTACGAGCATGGCAAATCGAAAATTTCATGCTCTCTAACGTTTTACTTCCGGCCGTCAATACTGATTTTATTGCGACATACAATATTTACATATATTAGTCATACAGGCAATTACAGGTCTGACTACACTCTACACTCTGACTCTGACTGCCGCGCAGAGCTGACCTAAGCTTTTGTCCCTTTCCTTTCCATCCCTAATATTTTGACTACTGAGAGTCTAAGGCTTGGCCTAGCCTTCAACTGTAAGGCGCTGGGTTGGAGTGACGCCCGTAAAATTGTCAGCTGTGACTTCAAAGTACAGCCATCTGATACGGAGCTGGGATTTCTAATGCCCGGAAAATTGTTAGTGAAGAGACGCTGTGAACCGCATTATGTGAATCCGTGGAGTGATTTTGTTTCGAAGTTTCTACTCAGCGAGACCATCTGATGTGCTTAGGAGTCTGCTTAGATTCAATCGTAGTGTAGTATTAGTGTGTCGCTTCATTTTTAATAAGTGCTTCTAAATATTTTGTATTTTATTTTAATTGTGACTTGGTTTCTGGTACGTAATTTGTTTAATTTTATCATTTACTATTTATTTTATTTTACGCCTCTACTGTTGTTTTAAGTAGTTCCATAAAAGTACATTTCGTGCTTTTAAAGTGCAAAGTTTGTAGTCTCAAGCTAGGAAAACGTAGGCAAATCAAATTAGATGGGCAAAGTAAGGAACAGGAAAAAAGATAGACGTTTATACCTCAAACCCTTTGGCCAAGGGATGAGAACCGCCGTCTCTTAGCGGCAGGAAGCAAGTTCAAATCCCGCTCGGTGCAATATGTCAGATGGACCTAAGATCCACCCTGGGTTGAAATATTCCGTACTGTCCTCCCGGGTTACATAAAATTCGATTTTATTTCCCATCTTTCGGCAAAGTCCGACATATTGTTATTTTGTCAAAATTTATTTAATTTACTTTGTTTTATTTTAAATACATTATTTTAAATTTTGCCTAGGGCTATTTATATAAATCATTTTTTTTTATTTACATTAATTTATTTACATAATTATTGCAGGGTTTTATTGCAGGGTTTTTATTTCATTTATCATATTTCTCAGCACATACACAAGAATGACACAAATTAATGTATTGTCACTATCGAAGATAGTGCATCTTAAGGATAGATAATTAACAAATTTCGGGAGTGGAATACTCAATCTAACTAAGAACATTTATGCATTAAAATTAATTAACAATTTGACTTAGGAAAGTGAAGGAGCCCACGCGACAGGAATATCAGCGCAGTGGTAAAAGAAAACACGAATAATTGAGAAAAACAATATTACACTAACAAAAAAGAAAGTTATAACAATCGTATTAACGTAGGTATCGTAGATTTTCGGTACCTTTCAGTATTACACTCAACTATTCTATATCTTAAGTTATTCCTTGGAGGTCTACTATTACAACGCTTTTGTGGGCTTAACCAATTTGAATATCTATCAGATTTTATAAGATTTTTACCAAACTTAATTAACAACGTTTTGTACCTACATTCTAATTTTTCAATTCTCAAAGATTTACATACATTATCATAATTTTTTTCACTAACATATTTTTGAGCAATAATACCTAAGCATTTCTTTTCAATTTTTGTTATAAAAGCCATTAATTTGGAAGGTAGACATTGGCTAAACACATGAGAGGCATACTCTAAATTACTTCGAATGTATATTTTGTAAACTGACAATAACTGATCTCTGCTAAATCCACAGTGTTTTAATTTCCTAAGTATAAAAAGTTTTTTGGTAGCTTTCTCAACTATGTATTCGACATGACTATTCCATTTTAGGGAATTATTTATTTGTACACCAAGTAATTTTATATTATTAATAACAGGTAACTCAGTATTATTTAGTAAGTATTTTGTTGGGACACTTTTCGTGACATATTAATTGCCATTACATTACACTTTATTGGGTTCATTTTCATATTTAGTTCATTTGTCTAATCATTGATATCATTTAGGTACAGTTGCATTTTAGGTACAGTATTAAATTTTACTTTTTCAGCTAAGGTAAGGTCATCAACATAACCATTAAATAAATTATTATTACTGTCTATCGATTGGTGTTTTTCTTTAAAATTTAGTAGTATTCTATTTATTAAAATTATAAACAACAAGGGGGCAAGCTTGGTACCTTGTGGGGTTCCATTGTAAATTTCACAGAATTCAGACAGTTTATTTTTATTTTTTACACATTAGTAACGGTTAGATAAAAAATCCATTATCCACAAGATGTCATTTCCATTTACATTTAATTTAATTAACTCATTAGTCAAGACATTATGGTCAACAAGGTCAAATGCCTTTGACAAATCAAGAAAAACAACTAAAACATATGAATCAGGTTCATCCAGAGATTTATTAATAAAGTCCATTAAGTTAACTAGGTGGTGAGACGTTGATGACCCTTTCAATGACCCGAACTGGTTTACACTTATTTTATCGATTACTTGTTTATACAACCGCTCGAACATATATTCTTCTTGTAGTTTGCCTAAAATATCAGTTTGGGATAACGGTCTTAGAGTATCGATACATACATTGTTCACATCTTTAGGTATAGGGCTAATATATCCAGTCTTCCACGCTTTTGGTATAACATAATTTGAAAATGAGAAGTTATACAGAAATGTTAGGGCAGGGGTGATACTGAACCCTAATTCTTTATATATATTAGCAGGAGTACCATGAGGAATATTTGATTTTTTCAACTTTATCTTTTCTATTTTTCCAAGCACACTTAATTCATTAACAATAATTTTGCTTAACTGGGGGTCCACTTTAATATCTATTTTCTGCAAAGGTTTATAGCTTCTGTTGATTTCAGAAAAATGCCAATTTATTTGATTAATTGTTTTAGATATGTCATTAGTATTATTGGCCAGACATAACTTTTGTAGCACTGTACTTTTATCGGAAGGAAAACATATTTTCTTGATGATATTGAAGATACAGTTTTTATTTTCCAATACTTGGTTTTGTAATTTCAGATTAAACTTTTGTTTTGCCAATTTAATAGTCTCAGTAAGTTTCTTAGACAGTACACTATTTTTTGGATTCAGTTTCTTAAGTTTTGCGATAGAAATTACCTCAGCTGATACCCAAGAGCTATCATTACACTTTGAGCGTTTGACTTTGAGCGGAAACGCCAGATCAAATGCATAACGGATATTATAATTTAACATTTCAGTCATTAAGTTTATTTCATTGCATGAGTAAAACGGATTCCAATCTATATTTTGGATGGTATCAAGAAACACCTTTTTATTAATGGTGTTGAATTCACGATATTCTTTATTCACAGATTTACTAACGTAGTTCTTATTGTATATTTTCTTTGGTGCGAGTTTTACTCCAATATGACCAGATTTTACTTCAGTTAGTGGGGGAAGGGAAAGTGGAATTTCATAATATTGCTTCAAATTTGTAAAAATCAAATCCAATGGTTCGTTATTGCTGCATTTATCATTTACAAATGTTTTGAACTTGATTAGTTGATTGAAATCAGTCACTCGGCATAAGTAATGTTGTTTTGTCCACCTATTAAAGTCACCAAGTAGGACAAAACCCGGGTTTACATACTTACTTTTAGTTTTATCATGAATATCTAAAATTGATTCTAATAATTGGTGTTGTATTGTGAATGGAGCTGCTGGTGGAATGTACACATTAATTAGCACAATCACAGACACATTTCTAGGTAGGTAATTTGGCCGAATTATAACACAGGTAATTTCATAATTATTAGTATTATGATGTGAAAAGTTGCTGAAACGAATTGAATTAATACTTCTCCGAATAAAAATTGCAGTTCCACCTCCTTTTTTTGAGGTTCGTGTAGTTTCAAACAGTGTGAAATTATCAACACTAATGTCTTTATTCTCAATGTTCCAGGTTTCGGTAATCGCTAAAATATCGTATTCTTCACTTAATACTTGTAGGTTTTCAAGTTTCTGATCATTAATGGACGTAGCATTTATATAAAAAATTCTAGGAAGGTGGTATTTGATTTCACTTTTTTCAGCACTACTTGATGGATATTGTGAAATTTTACGATAATGAAATTTCGTATGAGGGTGCTGTCCTCCTCTCCTCCCACGTTAACGTTTTTTAAATAATCCTACTCCGTAATAATCTCAATAAGATTTTGGGTTACAAAACATTAATCCAACCCTTTAATCTTTACATTAGTAAGTAGACGGTCAACGTTGCTTAGTACAGAAAAGAAACTGTGGTTTACGTGGTATTCGTGCTCACATCAGATTAGGTATGTACCTAACAGTATGTTTTTGCCTTTAGGAGCACACGGAATTTTAAGTCCAAATAACTATGATAACTTTGATATAATTCAATTTAGATTATCAAATTATATACTACTAATTATATGAGTAATAATGACATACTATAGGGCAGGGAAAAATGAAATTTGTTTGATTTGCAACCGTGCAGATGGTAGGAAGTTAGCAATCAGATGCATACCTTGTGACAATCTTTATCACAACACAAATTGCTTAAAGCTTCCTATTTCCAATGCAGAATTTAAAAATCTAATTTTATCAAAGACCTGGAAATGCAATTTGTGTAGTAATATTATTAGCAATAGTTGGGACTCAAAATCAGCATTTTTTTAAAACTTAGGTAGTAATAACGATTCTTTTTTCATTCCTGGTGACTCTTGTCTTGAGGTCAACTTAGTCCTCATCCAACCATTATGCAAAGGGTTTTCTGTGATGCACTAAAATATACCGTCAGGAAAAAGGCAAATCTGACTATTTCTTTTTGGGGCTAAAATCGAAACTGACTATTACCATTTTTGCTAAAAGCGAAAATGACTATCTCAATTTTTCTCAAAACACTATAAAAAGGAGGCAAAAAAACTGTATGTGCCAATGCAGCATGTTATGAAGCATGCGTTTTTGTTGAGCGGTCGTCCATAAATGACGTCACAAAAATTATTGCTCTTTAAGAACCCACCTACTCTCATTATAACAGCTCAACTGTAACAAGTCGTGTCATACATGCCAGACAAGACCCACACGCTAAGTGTAAATGAACAAATAAATATTCCGCGTGACACAAATTTAACCACATACTAAATGTTAAAATTCTATCAAATTTGTTTTCCGATCACTACAATATTTCACTAAACGTAAAATTCCATTATAACAATTCCTACTAAAAACTAAACAGAAATGATAAACACAGAAAGCAGTAGTCACTGGAAAACCGCCAGCAGGAACATTACACTTTTGTAAAGTGGAAAATAAGAATCTAAAAAGAACGTTAACGCTGAGTTCATTCAGTAAAAGGTTGACACATTAATTTTAATTACCAATAGCTAATGATAAAATCAATGGCTTAAAATTTTAAGGTTGTAATATTGATAATGGGTTGTTTATAAATGATGTCACACTTAGCGTATGTAGGTCTTGTCTAGTATTTATACTTGTAACAGTTGAGCTGTTATAATGAGAGTAGGTGAGTTCTTAAAGAGCAATAATTTTTGTGACGTCATTTATGGACGACCTCCCAACCAAAACGTATGCTTTATAACATGCTGCATTGGCACATATAGTTTTTTGCCTCGTTTTTATAGTGTTTTGAGAAAAATGGAGATAGTCATTTTCGCTTTTAGTAAAAAATGGTAATAGTCAGTTTTGCTTTAAGCACCAAAACAAGATAGTCAGATTTGCCTTTTCGCTGAAGATATGTAGCCTGCGTCCTAAAATAGATCAACTCTCGGTCATCATGTTTCAATATAATGAAGATATACTTTGTATTACAGAGTCATGGCTGAATACTAAAGTGACTAATAATGAGCTCGCTGTTCCTGACTACTATGTTCTTAGAAAAGATAGAGGCCCAGCAGGAGGTGGGTTAGGAATATTTGTAAAAGAAAGTATTGTTTCTGAGCTTGTACCCACTGATACCTACTTAATGGTATCTTAACTATTCTAATTAAGTTCCCAGGCACTAAACCGTTTGCTGTTATTAATATTTACAGACCACCTGGTCACTTGGTTTATGACGACAACTGTCAGTATAAGTTATCAGGTCAAACTTCCCTTCTCCAAAGTAGATGTATTGATATGTATATTGTAGGGGATGTTAATGTTGACTTGCTTTCTAAATGTAGTAATTCACGATATTTATCGCAATGTACAAAGAGACTCAATCTTAACTAAATTATAAAGCAAGCAACCAGAACCACTCTTACCACTCAAACATTAATGGACCATATATATACTAATAATGAAGGTTATATTTCTGATTCTGGTGTTGTTGTGGTTTATCAGACCACGATACAAATTCTGTTTGTAAAAAACCAAAAATACAAATAGCTCCTAAAACTATTGTGAGCCGCAATTATAACACCAATTTGAATAAACTAAATAAACAACTTCTGAATACAAAATGGTCTATTTTAAATAGCTTTAATATAATTGAGATAAAGGTTGATGCATTTAAACACTGACTGATTGTGTTTAAGAGAAATGTGTTCCTACTATTACTAGAAGGATTAAAGCTAAACCATGGCTTACTAGTACAATTAAGAAATTTATTCATAGAAAAAACTATTTAAAGAACAATGCGATTAAAAACAAAACATCTTCAACTTGGGCTGAGTACAAAGCTGTCGAAATAAGGTTACATCTGCTGCAGGATATTCTAAAATTAAGTTTTGTTGCTCTAAATTTGAACAATGAAAAACACCTAAGGATTTATGATATGCATTAAAACTTTTGCTTGGGAATACGGTTAGTTCAACTAATATTTCAGAACTTAATAAAAAATAACTCGATTATTACTGACAAGCAAATAATAACGGATAGCCTTGCTGACACCTTTGTTGTTAATCATAAGATACTGAACTTATGAATATAGCTGAAACAGTTCAAACTGATGATTTAAGTTTTTCCTTAGTCACAGTTAAGGAAGTAACTGACCTAATTAGAGATACTAAAGGTAGTTCATCATGAGGAATGAAAAATATTCCATCTAAAGTTATAAAACTCTTTCCTGATGTATTTTCTCCTATACTTACAAATATTTTTAACCATGCACTAAAAACAGATCAGTTTCCTAACAACTGGAAAAAAGCTTTTGTAAGACCTTTGCTTAAACCAAAATGTAATAAGCTATTACCTACGTCATATAGACCTATCTCAATACTCTCTTTTCTTTCATAGCTTTTTGAAGCAATCATTGCTTCTCGAATTATGCATTTTGTAGAAAATAATAGGTAACTTTCTGACATACAGTTTGGTTTTCGCAGAGGCAAATCATGTCTCCACGCACTTCTTGAAATGACACATAAAATTTACTTAGCTCTGGAAGATAAACAGTTATGTGTTGTACTGTTTATTGACCTTCGTAAAGCCTTCGACACAGTTTAATATGTAAAACTTATTCGAAAGCTATATGATTGATATCATTAACCTAGTTACTTAATTAAATTTGATGTAATTATCTTTCTGGCCGAGAGTTCCATATGAAGCTGGGTGATTTTATTTCCAAACCATATCAATTAAATGGTGGAGCTCCTTAAGAACGTGTTCTTGGGCCAGTATTGTTTATATTATTTTTTGACGACATATCATATGTACTAAAGGACTCTGCTCTTTATGCGGACCATATCGAATCGGTATGTAAGGCTGACACATCCATAAAATTAAAGGTTAAACTTGAGAATACCTTGAGAAATGTACACAATTATTGCAAATCAAATGATCTGGAAATCAGCTATGTCAAAACATAGTTTACGGAATTTTCTAAATTTAAGTCCAGACAGCAGAGTAATTTTAAATCTAGTATGTGTGATAATAACAGCTCCCGAATCGTATTTATAACATACTTGACTAGCTTTTGTGTGAATTTAGGAATAATCTTTTTCCATCCTTCCTATTGGAAAACGCTCAATTCGGTTGTTTTTTAGTATCGGTTTAAGCCGAATGACGGATATTGGAATACAAAATATCCATGTAAACTTCTTCAGTCGTGGTTGTGGGGATATAAACTAACGTTTCGACTCTGTGAGCAGAAAAACAGCCTTACACCATTACGCTCCCTGAAAAACACAACGAGTTACACACATGATCAAATTCTGTTAATGTAGGACATTTAAAAAGCGTTACACACATTTTGAAGACCTCATCAATGTAGCAATGTTCTTTGGTCCGATGAACCCAAATTCTGCTAATTTTGTGTCAAAGCTGTTCAGAGGGTCTGGAAAAGGCCTGGAGAAGCCCCTAAACCTGATGTAACTCGTTGTGTTTTTCAGGGAGCGTAATGGTGTAGGGCTGTTTTTCTGCTCACAGAATTGGAACTTTAATTCATATCTCCACAACCATGACTAAGGAAGTTTACATGGATATTTTGAATTAAAATATCCGGAATTCGGCTTAAGCCTATACCAAAAAACACAACCGAATTGATCGCTGTCCAATAGGAAGGGTGAAAGAAAGAATATCTCTGAATTCACACAAAAGCTAGTCAAGTCTGTTTCGAATAGGATTTGGGAGCTCTTGGTCGCAAAGGGAGGTCATATCAGATATTAAATATATTTAGTTTTAAAAAAACCCAAAATCACGCAAACTTTTCTCCCATATTTTTGTAATTAATTTTTGCATTTATTTAATTTCTAGAAATCCAGTTGAGCTACAGCTTTTGCACGCATTGCAATTAATAACTAATAAAGTGACTTACATTTATTTACATTTACATGTTATTTGCTCAGAACCGTTTATGAATTATATCCACTTTAATTCATAAAACCTATACATACATATTCAATTATACTAACCAAGGATAAATTATCCGCAGAATCAAACTGTAATTAATAATGTTGTATGGGCTGAGGCCAAATGAATAAATTAATATTATTAATAATTCATAAAACCCCTTATCACGCAGACCTATTTTCACATGGTGTATATTCTTTGCAATAATTACTAAAAATAGCGACGGATTCATAATATTTGCATTTAAACCTTTAGCTCAGCCCAATAGAGAAGGCTGAAAGCTAAACATTGTATGACGACTTGAATTGATTTCCCTTGCCTTTAATGCAGCAGCAGTTATACCAGTATACAAAAACAAAGGTAGTATAAATATATTCTAATTATATTATTACTAATATAATTATTATTATTATTTTATTCTAATTCTTTTAGACCTTTATAAAAATTACTTTTAGAATGTAAGCTGTTTGAAAAAAATATTCAAAGAATAATAATGAACGATATGCTGATTGCTGGGCTTTTCTACACTAATCAGTATGGTTTTAGACCTGGTAGGAACTTCCTACTAGCAGTACTTAGTCGCTTTTAATATGTTCTAATTTATTGACGCACGCTGTGGTAGATGTATAGCTTCATTTAGAGCTATACAAAAGACGTTCGACTAGGTCAGCCATATAATACTACTACGCAAGTTAAAAGATAGGTATAGACTTGATAATAATACAATTAAACCAGGGTTTTAAATTGGTAAATACCACTGTGGTATATATCATGGTAAATACCGGTAAATACCAGGGGTGGTAAATACTGTTTATGTGACACTTTGGCACATACTGGCATATACTGGTATAAAGTGGTAAATTGAAAAAAATTTGAATTTCTTTTTGACGTATACTGGCATTTATACAAGCACAGATGGGGTAAATTTTTAAAAAACCTTAAAAATTGACAAGGTTCAAAAGTAGCCACCAAATCAAATCATACAATTCGTGCTATTCTGGCTGCTAATATGGCGAAGTTATCGAACAAAATGTAGAATTGCTCTTTACCAAATGGATCGTTGGAGAGACAATTTTCTACGTCCGGTTGAGTTTAAACTTATTTAAGAAATAGGCTTTATCATGATGGAATGACGAAACCAACTAACGTTTTGTTTCCGTAAATTCAGGTCAAAGAACAAAACTGATTTTGGTGACTACAATCACAAATAATTTAGATTGATAGTATTTAACCACAAAAATGCACAATAATTTGCTACATCTTGGCCGAGTAATGAGCGCAGTTATTGTGGCATATGCTAAATAAATGTATTTATGTAGCAGCTACACAATTAAGTTCCACCAAATACAGATACAGCACTAAGGTTTTTTCTATTATTAAGCATTACAGATATTAAGTATTATATGCTGTTGAGTTTTTACTCGATTTGGAATTATATTGCCATTTTTTTTAAATACCTCAGGCTTCATAAACAAATATACCAGTATTTACCACTTTATACCGGTATTTACCAGTATTTACCAGTGTCATGGTATTTTCTATAAAAAAGTGGCATATTTAAAACCCTGAATTAAACTATTTAAAAGTTATCCACCTAATAGAACGTTCTGTATACAGAATGGGTCGTTTATGTTGTCATACTACGACTTAAATATTAGGGTGCCGTGCCGCAGGGTACTGTATTTGGCGTATTTGTTATTTTATAAGGCACATGATCATATTAACTGTGTGTTAAACTATACTGTGAGGTACTTGAGCTTGAAAGGGTCAATAGTTTTAAGTACCTAGGTATAACTGGATTGTCATTTGGATTTTAAGCAACATTATTTTAATATGAAGAATACTCAGAATATTCAATAATATTATACTAAGCTTTCCAAATACCTAACTTTGAATGTAGATTCTTTAAGATAGGCACTTTTTCATATTTTCTACAAAAATAAGCGACATCAATTCTAGGCCTCCCCAAGCCCATTGCTAAGTGCCTATGTTCTTACTATTATTGATTACTGCTCCCTCGATTATTTGTGACCGGATCCGTATTTGAGTATTTACGGTATGTAATGTTTGCTGGCCTTGCGATATTTAGTTTGGTGCTTACTGACTATAGCACTGACATTAGGATTTGTTATTGTGATTCATTGTGAAATCCAAACGTATGGAAAACTACATTACCGTCGCAATTATTACAATATTGACAGCCTTAACAACAAGAAGAGTTGATTTTGTCGTTAAATCCTAAATGAAACTTAATAACACTTAAAGTAAATGTACGTATTCCATTTTAATTTGTTTTTAAAGAGCTTCAAAATGATATACTACTTGTTATTCAGTTGAAAAATTCAAACCTCATGTAAATTATGTGAATAGAAATAAGGATATAGGGAGAATTTGAATGACCTGTCAATTCTAAAATTACAAATTTCGACCGATCACTCTCATCTCTTTAAATATGGACAAGTGAGAAATCAAAATGACAGCAGTAACGAGTAGAATAGAAACTACACATTGACGTGCAAATATTTAAAGCTTTAATAAAAAATTTCAGTTAAAAAATAGTAAGTAAAATAATTTACAACTTCTTTTAATTTTAAAGAGCCTTAAAATGATACATCACGAGTGTTATTTCGTTGAGAAATTCAAAACTCATGTAAATTATGTAAAAACATAGGTAGGAAATATTTCCAATATTTTACAATTTAAGTGCACTATCACAGACGATTTTTATTTTGTTGATTCCAGGCGGAATGCCAAACCTAGGCGATGAAAACGAAGCAACAAGTCATCAATCATTTGTATTTGACACACAATGGACTTCCCCGTTGAGCCCTCTTAGAATACCCCCACGAGTTCCAACAACTTCTATTTCGCCAACGCCACCTCAACTACCTCCAAGACCGAAACCTACTTGGCTCTGTGTTAGTACAGGGTAAGCTAGCCACACGGGGGTTTGTGTAGGAAGATCTGATCAATTGATTAGAAACACCAAACCCCTTACAAATAAAGATCATTTAACCTTTTTTTTTGATACACTATATATTCAATAGGTGTTCTCACACTCACACTTATTGTGTTGAGTAGGAACGGACCTGAAATTACAATCTTCAAAACACTTTACGCTATCCGGCAAAGCATTCCATTCAGTTATACTTCTATACAAAAACGAGCGTCTATACACTTCTGTATCACAATTAGTTTGATACCCCAAAAGACATAAATTACTGGACCTTGTCACACGCTCTGGCTTCTTCAATACATACCATGAGCCAAAATTAGCAATATCAGAACCATATTTATCATTCTGTACACAAATGACATCGAAATCAAACTTATTCTTTCCTTAACTGACAACGTATTTGTCTGCTCCAGTTATAAATTCTGCATAAGTACTAAGCGATCAGATTTGTTCTTCCGCTTTTTAAGCACATTTTGGTCAGTATATTGAATATTTAAACTATTAATTTTATTCTGCAATGCCTGCAGCTCACCTTTACTTTGAACAGCATACACTATAGCACAATAATCAACTATTGATAATACATAATGCATTCAGCATAATTACAAAAATATTGAAATTCAAAAACCGTTTTAGATTGACAATCATCGCAATGGCTGAGCTTACTCTATTCTTAACATAATCAAAATGATTGTTAAAGCTTAAATTAGAATCCACAATAATACCTAGATATCAAAACGTCCACACACGTTCAATATCATGACCATTACAGCTTAGCTTAACATCCACAGGTACTTTGTAGTCTCTTGCTTTATGCAAAACCGTGAACTTAAACTTAGATACATTTACAGAAAGTCCCTGTGACACAAACCAATCATTTACATCAATAAGACATGCCTGCATGTGGGCAATAGTATTTGCAAAGACAGGGGAATAATAATATAAAACTAGGTTATCAGCATAAAGCACAAAATCAACACCACTTAAAATGACCTCAGAGACTTTATCTATGAAGATGATAAAAAGAAGTAGTCCTAAAACAGACCGTTGTGGAACTTCACCACACAGGTCAAACGAGTCAGATACTTTAGAACCAACTTTTATTATAAATTTTCTATCCTGCAAGTAGTCTACTAGAAGTTTTAATAAATTACCGTCAATTTTGTAAACATCTCGTAATTTGACTAATAACTGATAGTGAGGGACTGAATCAAAGGCCTTCTGTAAATCTATAAAGACTGCTATGACTGTTTCACATTTTAAATCAATACAGTTATACACATCCTGCATAAACTTCAGCGTTCCACTCTGACATGATCGGCCCCTTCTAAAACCATGTTGCTAGTCACTCAATTTTATTCAACTTCAAAGTCTAAAATAAAGCATTTTCTCAAGAATTTTATCTAAAACTAGCAATGTAGAAATAGGGCGATAAGATTGTGGATCAAGCCTAGAGCCCTTTCCTTTATACAACGGAGTCACAACTGCACTCTTAAGCTTTGTTGGATACGATGCTTAACAAAGGAACTGCGTAAATAGAAGTGCTAGTGGAAAATTCAAAGACTTGTTCCCTCAAAGAGAACAAAATACCATATAATGATATAATGTTAACAATGTTATATTAAATTACCTTATCAACAACCTTCATCAACCATGTCTTCTTATCTCTGTATCTTTATCATCTGCATTGTTTTTTAGTTGTAATTAGGCTAACCAGTTATCGACAATAAATTTACTACTGGACCTATGTCGGAGATTTTGAAATTGAAGAGTTCAAAAACGGGAGAACCAAATAGCTGAGGCAACGGAAATAGAATGCTGGCAAAGATAAAGCTGCCATTGTTTGCATGCAAAGTGTATCCTTGCCAGCCTTCTCTTTCAGTTGTCGCTACTATACATACCTGCCACTGAACCGTCATACCTAGGTACGTTCCTCGTACGCTTTCCACTCTTAGCATTCTCTTCCGCGTGTATAAATACCATACTTAATGGAATGTTAAGCAGCTTTCAAAACTGATGCCATCTCAATAGATCAATTTTCTGACCCACCCACTTCATTTCGAACTTTAAATTTTTGTTCTAACCTGTTTGAACTACATGTAATGAACTTACCTACATTAGTTATGGATATTGAGGGATCGTCCATAATGATGTCCTCCAAATATCACAGTTTTAAGTAACCCTATTTTCAACATTAAAATATTTTCCAGCCTATTTTAACATACATGTATTGAAATGACCTATATTAGTTACAGATATTGAGGAATCGGCCATAATGACGTCCTCCAAATAACATGGTTTTAAGTACCCCCATATCCAACATTAATTATTTTTCCAGTCTGTTTTATCTATGTACATGTAATGAACTTTCATATATTGGTTATATATATTCATCGATCGTTCATAATGACGTTCTCCAAATATCGTAGATTTTATCACCCCCATTTTTAACATTACATTTTTTTCCAACATGTGTTAACTATAGATGTAATGGACTTACCCATATTGGTTATAGATATTAGGCGATCGTCTATAATGACGTCTTTCAAAATATGATAGTATTTATTACCCCAATTTCTAACATAAAATTTGTTTCCGCGTTGTAGCAACATGTAATGACCTTACCTATATTGATTATAGATATTTAGGGATTGTCTATAATGACGTCATTTATATATTATACTTCACAGTACCCCTATTAATAACATTAAAACGTTTTTCAACCTATTTTACTACATTTCATGAACAAGCTTATACAGTGTGTCTTATAATTTTAAACTCACCCCCGATTACAAGGTTTTCTTCTCTTACAGAAGGAATTTTTCAACGAAATATTTTTTTCAACCAGAGGCGGGCCCGAAGTAGATGCTGAGCGCAAGACAATTTAGGTTACGCTAAAAGATAAAATAAGATATATGGAGGATCCCCTACATTCAATAAGACATATACGAATGTGCGTAGCATGTAGCTGAATATAGATGAAATTTTTTATAAATTGCACCATTCACAAATGACGTCTTTTATGGAGGCTCCTTTACCATCAATAAGCCATATATTATTACAACATACAATATTCACACATATTTAGTCATACAGGTAGACACAGGTAGTGACAGGTATTCTTCATATGTTGAAGTATTGTAGATGTAACGTGTGTAACTTCGTAGAGATTAAGAAAGAATTATATTTTATATATCATTCGTCTGGGAATGAGAGATGCATGAGTAATAATATAATAATATAATTTTAATGAGTCTAGCTCGCGTCGCATTAAGTAAACAAGAATGTGCTGAAGCGTGCTCAACTGAGTGATGCATCAACATAATACATGCGTGTATGTATGATGACTAATGTTTACGTCTGACCGCTGTGTCTGCACTTTGAGACAAGCATTCAAGTTGAAGTTTCTATTTACATTATCAATGTCAATAGACGTAAACAGTAGCGGTATTATTCTTATTTAATTACTGCGGCAAAACACTTTATTCTTTTAATTCTTTGTATGAATTAAACAAATGTGGAAATCACGAAATTCTCTAATTAGATTAATCATTAGGACAATTCGTAAAGTACCAAAAGATATTAAATTAATGTGTCTGGGTAGAACCATTAGTTTAAGGATGTTGTAAAAATCACATGAGATGTTTTACTTGAAATATATAAATTTGACCATTGTAAGAATGCGGTAGTTCTTGTCTGAGACAAAACACCAATTCATAAATTATACAAATTTATCAATTATCTTTGTCAACCGAGTTGAAGTCAATGAGAATTAGAATGAATAAAGGACAATCGTGAATCTGAGTCTGAATAAGAACAACGTCTACTGTGAAGAGTCCAGAGTCCGTTTCCTTATCCTAGTTGCATCCCCATTATCTGCGGTGTCCGCCAAGTACAGTTTGCCCCAGCGAAGCGTATTCACTAGTTTTCCCCAAACCTCGTTCATACCACTGAGTTAATTGGGTTCCCACACCAAACGTGGGCGTATCAGCACAATCCGAACAGGTCTACTGGTTACCTAACTTTTCCCGAGTATTTTATACAAAGTTAAAGTTCAAAACCTTAACACGTTGTCAGCACTTGCTCTAACGAGGTTTAAAAGTAACGTAAATTTTTTGTCAAAATTTTGAACGAGGGAAACGTAGTTTGAAAAGTATTTACTGTTTTTAGTTTAAAATTCAAGTTTAGCTTTTTCGTTAAAAGTAAATTGTTTTTTAGCAGTATATATACGCGGCAACAACTAGTACCGGAAATTGATATTTGTTACATATCAGATTTCAAGATTGACCATAGATTGGTAATCTCCCCCTAAGACACCAGATAAGCAATAGGAGACCGATTACGATTCAACAGACTCCACTACTGAAGCAATACCAGAGTGTTGAGCATTCCCACCAATTGTTTAGACTTGAAATAATTGGGTGAAGTGAGAATTAGGCAAGAGTAGTAGTTGAGGCAATTCCAGCTCCTTTTGTTCCGTAATTTTCAATTTAAAGACTTTAAGCATCCTACGTCGTTGGGGGAATTCCAGCGAGTAGTAGTCAGCCACAAAGCATAAGTGTAGAACCTACGCAGTTGAAGACGTTTCCAGCGCGTGGTAGTTTCCAAGCACCGAATTTTTAAGTACAGATATCTCACTACTAGTAACTAAATAGGGAGTGATAGATAGTACCGTGTAACAACCCAAGTGATACTGATACTGAAGAAGAAGATTCCATGTCAGAACCATCACCGAAGACCGAAGCCCCTTTTGACCAGAAACCGGAGGTTCCGAAGAAGCCCGTTTCCACGACCAAGAAGGAAGACCAACGTTCGCCCATCTTACAGATTTTTACTGGCCAGCTGAAGCAGAGTAGTCTGAAGAAAGGTGTCTCCACCAGATCCAAAGGTCCACCAACGAAGGAGGGACAGGAGGCTGAAGAGGATAAGCAGGCAGACAGAGAAGCTGAACTGATCCGTGCCGCTCGTGTACACCAGGACGAACAGGTAGAAATACTTAAAGCTCATTACGTTAAAAAAGAAGCTAAGTATCGAGAAAGCATAGACGCATTGAGAGGCCAAATAGCTCTGCGTCCTGATACCGTTCGTCTCCAGCAAGAGAACGAAGAGTTAGTGTCTCGACTAACTATAGCAGAGAACACCATCGCCCTCCACCAGCAGAAGGAAGCTGAGATGTCGACAGCCATGGTATACAATCGCCCCGTCATAGACTTTCCACGCCTGGAAAGGTCTACAGATTATACGGCCTGGGCGGAAGAGATGAAGATGTCCCTACAGATGCAGCATCTTGGGGTTATTCTGGACGGAACGTGGGTACGGCCCGTACCCGCCAACCCAGCAGCTATCACAAATGATGAGCTGTTGTCAACTCAAAACTGGGACGCTGCGAATTCCTGTACCCGCCTAACCATACTAGGGGGACTGCATCCGGATATTGCTACACGAGTTCGATCGTTCCAGAAGGCCAAAGATCTCTTCGATGAGCTGAAGAAAATGTACTCCACCAAGAAGGAAGAGGACGTGCATGTGCTCCAAGGGAAGTTCTTCTCGCTGAAGATGAAAGCGGGAGAGGGATTTAAGTACATGGTCGACTTGATGTCCGTAAATAACCACCTTACCCGGGCGGAAGAAGCCATGGTAGACAGCACCGTCATGGGACTCACCATCGAGAAGTTAGCCGAATTTGAGGAATACATCGGTTTCTTGCAGACATGGAGAGTAGCCCAGGTGAAGACACCTACTACCTTGTTGGAGTTACTCAAGGCGACGGATGAAGACCGTGAGAAAGCCATCAGAAGAACGCCCTACAAACCGCCCCAAGTGTTCCTTGCTCGAGATGACTCGCGAGGACAGACTGGAGGAAGCGGACGAGGAAGATCCCGTGAACGCCGCCAAAGATATGGACGCAGCAGATTCGATCGGGATGACGATGAAGAGGAAGAAGTAGTACGTCATCGTCGGAGTTACAATGGGAACTCCCCACCGCCGGAGGTGCCAAGACCCTCTCATAAGGCGCAGAAATTTGAAGGTACGTGTGATTATTGTAAAGTTTATGGTCATATAAAACGTGATTGCTACTATTATCTGGAGGGCATTCCGCCTCCGGATAGGACTCGCCACAGATCCCGGTCCAATTCAAGTCAGAGAGGACGCGGTAGAGGTAGCAGACGTAATAATAGATCAAGGCGTGAAAGCTCCAAGACAGGAAGAGACACTCGGGACAGGGACGACCGCCGAGACAACGCCCCTAGGAGCCGTGACGAGAGGAGAAGGGACTCGCCCCACCGCACTCGCCCCCAACAAGAGGACCGCGAGGAGAGACAGGATGGAAGTCGGAGGACCGCCCCCTCGGCAAACCTGGCTGCTCTAGATGACAGCCTTGAGGACGCAGTAGCACAATTCGCTACGCCCACAGATGCCTGATGGAAGACAAGGGTGCACCTAGGCACCGCCCACCGGAGGACCATGAGTGACGAGAGCGAAGACCCACATAACCGCACCACTCAAGAAACCGCATAGGCCAACATGGCAAGGATTGACTCACCCTCAACAGACTCGTCATCCGACTGGGAGTTCAACTCGCAAAATGAGGAGGGACAAGATGAGCAATCGGGTTACGACTCTTACCCACCATCAGAAAATGAAGAAGAGGAACAGCAGACAGCCTACCTTCTCAGACCAAAGGAGGTAGAGGGAGAACAAGTACCAATTGGATGGATATCGGATTCGGACTCCGACTCGGACTCTGAAGAAGAGGAAGCACCAGTGGAGCAGCCAATTCGACCGATTCTACCACCAGGCATGGTGAGGCAGAGGATTACAAGGGCAGAATGGAACAGAGTACTGGCCATGAGAGCAGAAAGGACTCGTCAAGCAGTAGCTACCATCAACCCATTCACCCCGCTGGCCCCAAGCCCATCCTTTCCAATAAACCAGGAACCGGAAAGAATTAGGATGGACTCTCCGGATCGAGAGGAAGAAATACCATCCCCATCTACCCTGATGAGAAATCCTGAGGAAGAGGAAGAAGTATCACCCCCACTCAAGGAGCATCAGATGACGATAGCGCCCCTCAAGGGGTGTTACATAGAAATTCTGAAGTAGATGGTAGTTAAGAAGGAATAATACAGCTGGTGAATGAAGCCATGAATCCGTTTCAAGCCTACCTAGAAGCAGATGACGAGTCCCGGCCCCCAGCCATACGCAACTTTACTATAACCAGAGATATGATAAATCCGAGAGTGGTGGCCTTATTAAGACATAAGGTAGTATCCGAAGCAGGTATTGGCTTCAATGACCAAATAACGGATAATCTCTTGAACGAATTAATTGATGTGCTTCCGTCTAGAAGACCACAGAATAACATTCCAGCTCCACCACCTTGTCCACCGCCAAGGGTGGACATGAGAAGTCAATACCAAAGAGACCGAATGCGGGCATATGAGTATGTTCTGGGAGAACTACCAAATACGCAACTATACAACATGTACCGAGACATGTTTGATGCCAACATAGCAAAATACGGACTAGAACGAGGAGCGGATGTAACCTGGTTCAGAATCCCGCAATACTATCGTGGACCTAACGATCACTTCTTCACGGACTGGAGAGATCGAGAGAAAGAACTGGAAAGGCTGAGCCAACCGGATCCAATACAACCTCAGTTCCCGACTCATAGTCCAACGGTGAATTCGGACCTTAGGACACCCAAGGTCAGGTTCAAAACCCCAGCCTACATCATCATCGGCGACTCAGATGAGGAGATAGCAGCTGACTGGGAGGAAAGAGACCGAGTCTTCGAAGAGACTCTGGCCCACATCACCGATCCTCGAGATACGCAGAGATACTGGGAGCTCCTGGACAAGAACATAGAGGACTATGGTTACGAAAAAGGGTCCGAAAGAACATGGTTCCAGATGTCACCCCGACTGAAAGAAGCGGCTTTTCCGTTTGGAAAGAACGAAGAATCGGTATCGGAACCTGAAGCCCTAATGATCCAACCGGAAGAGGAAGGATCCGAAAAAGAAGACGCTGCACCAGGACCAGCTCCGGAACCACCTGCTATAACATCATCATCCAGACGGGATGTATGTATCAAATGGATACAAGAAGAAAAGCATCGCAAAGAACTAGCTCTCCAAGAAAAATTGGATGAGGGAAGACGTGCCGAGAACCTGCTGAAGGAGGTCAGAGAAAGACAAAAAGCACTGGACTACCTACTTCCACAGATGAATACACCTATAGCAAAACAATTATGCCAATTATTACTGGACCAGTACTTACAATGGTATAATGTGGAAGCAGCTATTAAGGTAACTGAGTGGCAGTTACCAAAATTCCTACCAAAGTGTGAACAGGAAGGCTTCATCACACTATCCGACCTACCTGGATATGCGAAACCAGCGCCCGAAATAAAACCAACCCATACGCAGGTTCAGGATCCACTAGAGAAGTTGGAAATCAAAAATCCAGAAACTGCATTACCCTATCAGTTCATTCAAGAACTCTTTAGGAGGATGCGCCCAGGAGCTGAGAGTCAGGTATGTGAGATTCTCCTGCATATAAACCAGCGTAAAAGAGCTGTGAAGGATCTTCGCCTAGCAGCAGAACAAACCTGGGAACAGATGAAGAACCTAAGGATTTCTGGAGACCGGACTGCACTCCAGAAAGTACTCAACAAACATCAAGAGTTGAGATACAAGTGGGAACCTAAGGCGTACCCCGGCTCAAACCCATGGAAAACTCTTGGCCCACCCCCATTGACAATCAAAACCCTAATGGACAGGATGAAGTCATCAGAAGAGAAGGAGTTACTAGGGAAACTCCTGAAGAACAACCTCGATAGTCTTGAATTGCAAGAAGCAATAGACAGAACATGGGTTCAGATCCAGTCAAAAAGGGAGGAGTTACATGATCACCAACTTGAAATTCTGGTAAAAGAAATTGTGAAGTGCACCTTACAGGAAAAGGGGGACATTTCAGTTGGTGTAGAGGAACCACCGAATTTAGAAGATCTCGAAGTATACGGCAAGGAAATCACCGTCTCTAAGATGCAACGACCCAAGATTGGAACAAACAAGACTTGGAGTCTCGGAAACAACTCTGGAAATGGCGAAAAGAAGACTACAATTTCCAAATGCCCCAGTGAGCCTGACCATTGATGGTGAAGAAATCTTTGGAGCTGTCGGTGGAGCTGATCCGGGAGAAATCTTTGAACCAAGAAGATCGACGAGGAAGAACAAGGGACAACCACCCTCGCGACTGATTCAGGAAACGGAGAAACCCACCCCTCAACAACAAAAAGGCAAAGGGAAGAAGAAACCGGAACCGGTACCGGAGGACTCCGACACTGAAGAACCACCGTGCGCACTCATGATGCAAGCAAACTGGGAAAATTCGGATGATGACGACACTGACGTCTCCAACTGGACGGAAAAAGATATCCGTGAAGCCACCTTGAGATCTATCACCCGGAAATACCCGAATGCACTTGGATCCCTATCCATGAGGGCACAGGACCTTGGGCGAGAAGATACGCCAGAGAAACTGCGGACTGACAGAGCAGACTGCAGAATATGTAAGGCCAAAAGGGCAGCACTTTTCTCTAAATCTCTTTCACAGCGTAAGAAGGACGAGAAGGAGGAGCAAACCCTGGAGAAGCCTATTACGGAACAGAAGACAATCCTGTTCGAGAAAATTCCTTTTTCATCCCCTGCCGTTCGCCAACGCAAGGAGGGAGTGGATCTGGAGAAGAAAAAACCGAAATCCTACTTGGAAGCTCTGATCGGTAAGGAGGGAGAAGTCACCACCACCTATACCACCAAGGAAGGACGAAAGAAGACGAAGAACTCATCATCTTCTCTGGCTGGAGTTCGCAACACCCAGGAGGGAAGGACGATGAAAGAAAAAAGAATTCCTATTCTACACTCTGAACGAAGTCAGGAGGGAGTAGGAGGAAAAGAGCGCACAACACATGGACGTACATATACCACCCAGGAGGGAGGTAGTGCTAAGAAGCAAAAGATGCTATCTGCGATCTCCACTACCCACGAGCCGAGCAGAAGAGCACTTTGGAATGTACGAGGAAAACACCCTGGAGCACTTTCTGGAGCAGGCTCTGGAGAGCACAGGAGGGATGTAACCACCACCACTAAGCACAATGGAAAGATTGGACGAATTCCCAAAATTACTTGGAGGCACAAGAAGAATGGACTGGAAGTTCCGAAAGTGAGGAGGGATGCGGAGACTTTGCCTAATTTCAGGAGGGAGCACACCGTACCACTGCCTACTTTAAGGAGGGAAGAAGAGAAGACTCTATCTAACTCCGGAAGGACGACCAACACACTTCCACTATTTTTCTGTTTGCTGTATTTCTTGATGCTGATTATCGGTGGCGGAGCACAGAAGACCGATGAAGGAGGACCGGTGATCTGGAGAAGATCTGAACACCCGGCATTGTCTGAATATAATTCTTACAATGTGAAAATACGCCTTATATCACCATGTCATTTATTGAGATACCCGAATGTTTCAATTGCAAGCTATGGAAATAATTTGAATGACAAATGTCAAGATGAATATAAGAGGACTTTCTTTCATCCGATGCAGAAAATTTGTCCAACGACAATGACACCATCCAGGAAGAAGAGATCCGTATTTACGAACGTCGTGATGACAGCATTGGCCGTATTTACGAGCGCTGGACTTGGGATGTCGTACCAGGCGGAACAACAATCCGAGATGAATAGGCAGCACACCGAGGAGCTGGCGACACATTTCAATAACCTGGACAAGAAAATACGGAAGGAGACGAAGAATTTTTAACTCTTCCAGGACCATATGGACAAAATAACAACTCAGGTGAACAAAATAGCGAGCGCGACTAATCGCTTACCTGATGAGATCCAATCGTTAGAGTTTGACATAGCATACCTGGTGTCAAGACTCACGATGAGTGGAGAGATTATCCGACACACAAAACGGCTATGGAGCAGAGGACACATGGATGAAGAACTATTCGATTTCTTGAATTTTACGTTACCCTGTGGAGAACTTTGCCCGCTGAATTTGGCTGAGTTTCGATCCTGTCAAAGTGATGCACAAATGGACAACTTGTTGGTAAAATTCATTGTACCACTTGTGAACCCTAATTTGACATTGGTCGAGGCGGATCCTTTCAGGCTGATGATGAAAACCGAAAACCGGACGTGTGACCTGGAGTACACTGGACCGAAGAATGCACTGTTGTCAAGAACTGAAGACTGCATTTACGATACTGGACTGGACTGGAATTTCATGGACCGAGTCGCAGCCACAAACAGACTGAGATGCAAGCCCAAGAATTCGTTTGGAGGAGAAAAAGAACATTACACTCTCCAGCACTGTCGGAATAGTACAGAAAATGATGACGTGGAGGCAGTTCAAGTGAAGGCGTATAATGGATATTTTCATATCTATTGTCCACGTATGCAGATAACAGTGGGAAGCAAGAGAACCACCCCTTGCCCAGATGGAATCTTCCTACTACCGATTACCACCACGTTTACAATTAACAATGAAACGTATAAGGGTGAAGTACTGGAACTTATTTTTAGTCAACGTGAGGACCCCATGCTGGTGGATCAATTTAACTACCATCTAAATCTGGAGATGAACCTGAGCAAGTTGAACGAGACGTTTACTGAAGAAGATAACAGTATAGACATATCGTCATGGAAAATTGACACCTCGATTCCGTGGTATATGTACCTGATACTTATTGTATTTATTTCAATATGTATAGCTATGACCGTGTTTTATTTTAAGTGGAAACTCACAGCCGCATTTTGGAAGCAAGGTTGGAGAGACAACAATTGGACTCATGTACTGGGAGTACATAGTAAGCAGAATCTAGACGTTGCAGATATGGAGCTGCAGAATCTATACGGAGAGAGACCAATACCCCCGCTGAGGAGCAGAAGGACGGAGAGTATTTACGAGAATTTGACAACCCGATGCCACAGCACTATGCACTTGGATAGGAGCGGAGCACTGGATGACAACTCTATACTCACGAGAGATACGTTCCTGGCAGAGATGGACCGTTTTAAAAGGGATGAAACGAAGGCGAATGCACCTGTACTCATACAGATCCAGGGACAACCAACATCCACACCAACATCAACATCAACGTCAACACCTCTCGCAAAATTTCCTGTATTCAAGAATGTGGAAATGTCTAATGATGAGGATTATTTAATTTTTAAAGTTTATTTATTTTTTTTTGATGTAAAAGATGTAATTTTTAAGATGGTTAAGATTGGATTTTCCTTTTTATACTCCTTTTAGTTGTATTAAAAGTTAATTAGGAGGGTATTACAACATACAATATTCACACATATTTAGTCATACAGGTAGACACAGGTAGTGACAGGTATTCTTCATATGTTGAAGTATTGTAGATGTAACGTGTGTAACTTCGTAGAGATTAAGAAAGAATTATATTTTATATATCATTCGTCTGGGAATGAGAGATGCATGAGTAATAATATAATAATATAATTTTAATGAGTCTAGCTCGCGTCGCATTAAGTAAACAAGAATGTGCTGAAGCGTGCTCAACTGAGTGATGCATCAACATAATACATGCGTGTATGTATGATGACTAATGTTTACGTCTGACCGCTGTGTCTGCACTTTGAGACAAGCATTCAAGTTGAAGTTTCTATTTACATTATCAATGTCAATAGACGTAAACAGTAGCGGTATTATTCTTATTTAATTACTGCGGCAAAACACTTTATTCTTTTAATTCTTTGTATGAATTAAACAAATGTGGAAATCACGAAATTCTCTAATTAGATTAATCATTAGGACAATTCGTAAAGTACCAAAAGATATTAAATTAATGTGTCTGGGTAGAACCATTAGTTTAAGGATGTTGTAAAAATCACATGAGATGTTTTACTTAAAATATATAAATTTGACCATTGTAAGAATGCGGTAGTTCTTGTCTGAGACAAAACACCAATTCATAAATTATACAAATTTATCAATTATCTTTGTCAACCGAGTTGAAGTCAATGAGAATTAGAATGAATAAAGGACAATCGTGAATCTGAGTCTGAATAAGAACAACGTCTACTGTGAAGAGTCCAGAGTCCGTTTCCTTATCCTAGTTGCATCCCCATTATCTGCGGTGTCCGCCAAGTACAGTTTGCCCCAGCGAAGCGTATTCACTAGTTTTCCCCAAACCTCGTTCATACCACTGAGTTAATTGGGTTCCCACACCAAACGTGGGCGTATCAGCACAATCCGAACAGGTCTACTGGTTACCTAACTTTTCCCGAGTATTTTATACAAAGTTAAAGTTCAAAACCTTAACATATATAGAAGGACGTGGCATGCATTTAAAAAGCGCTAACATATTTTTGAAAATTGCATTTTTTCTAACGACGTCAGTTATGGAGCCTTCCCTACCATCAAAAAGCCAAATACGAATGTACGTGGCAAGCAGTTAAAAAAAGGAATGAAAAAATTTTGAAGTCAAAAATGGGGGTCCTGAAAACTATGATATTTGAATGACGTCATTATAGACGATCCCTAAATATCTATAGCACATATAAGTATGTGACATGTAGTTAAAATAGGATGGAAACAAATTTACTTTTGAAACTGGGTTCTAAAAACTATGACATTTGAAGGACGTCATTATGGACGATCCCTGAATATTTATACCATATATAGGTAATTCCGTGACATGTAGTTAAATTAAAATAGGTTGAAAAAAAATTAATTTTGGGACTGGGGGTACTAAAAACTATGATATTTGAAGGACGTCATTATTGACGATCCCTGAATATATATATCATATATAGGCAATTCTGTGACATGTAGTTAAAATAGGTTAGAAAAAATTGAATGTTGGAACTAAGGTAACTAAAAACTATGATATTTGAATGACGTCATTATGCACGATCCCTGAATATCTATAACAAATATAGGTAATTCTGTGACATGTGGTTAAAATAGGTTGGAAAAAAATTAATGTTGGGACTGGGGGTGCTAAAACCTATGATATTTGAAGGACGTCATTATGGACAATCCCTGTATATTAGTGTATATATATATATATACACGTATATATAGACGTCATTATGGGCGATCCCTGAATATCTATAATCTATATACTGAATATTTAAAAACCTGTTCCCAGCTTGTCTGACTTTGCAGGCCGTCATAATTTCTACGGAAACGAGTAACTCAATGCTCATATTATTTATAAAAAGTAAAGTTCAAATAATTAATATCAGATGGTATTACTCGATGAAAACCCGAAAATTAAAACTCGACCAAAACTCGAAATAATAATAACTAGCAGGTTAGCAACCCGACGGGTTGCGATTAAAAAATGTAACATATATTTTTCACATTAAGTTGTAATAGTAAATAAGGTTGTGGCCAAATCGACTTTGGGGTTGCCCAATATAAGCTTTAATTAGAGGTTCTACTGGGTTAAGTTATTACCATTGGGTTGAAGTGTTGACCATATACTTGCACAGGGTAAGCTTTGACCTCAACTTTGACAGGGGTAAGCTTTGACCCTAATTTTGCAAGGGTTAAGTTTTTCCCATAAGCGTGGTAGGAGTAGGTTTTGACCAGAGCCTTGCCTGAGTGAAGTAGGGAATTAGACTTGTTTGGGGTACGTACTCATCAGTGACTTGCCCGGGTAACACTATAGTAAAAAACTTCGACCAGAGACTGGCACGGGATAAGTTATACTGTAGCGTTGGCTGGCTTGAGCATTTACCACAGACTTGCCCAAAATTAATGATTTGCCTCACCGGTCGCATTCTATTATATTTGTTGAGCTCACAGGCTTTCTCGGGATAAGTTTCTCCCAGGGATTTGCCCGTTTTGGTCACGGCCCGGACGTGCCCAGGGTAAGCTTCAATCATAACCTTGCCCGGGCTTAGCTTTGATCAAATGGGCCATCCATATAATACGTTTCAGTTTTTTGTGCGAAACCCCCTCCCCTCTCTTTAATCGTCACTTCACCGTCATTCCTTGATACCCCCCCCCCACTATAAATTTTTCAACTTTTTAAATAGTTGTTCACGGAATTTTTATATTTTCTAAAGGCCTATATACACATTTTTCCGAAAAGTGAATATTTACATGCCACATACTACATTTTATCAATATTGTATCCGCTTTAATTCGCCGTAATAAAAATTTAAAATTTACAAAAATTGCCTAAAAAGTCATTTGCCTAAATTCCTCATCCCCCCTGCTGTTTCAACGCGTCATTAGCCTGAACCCCCTCCCCCCATGAAACCTAAAACGTAATGCATGGATGGCCCCAGAGGCTTAACCGGGGCATGGTTTTGCCACAGGCGCGATCCAGGTATGTTTTGATCAGAAACTTAACCTGATTACGCTACGGCCACCGACATATCTGGGATCAGTTTTGATTTCAGGTTAGCCCGGAATTAAGGCTTTAAATTAATTCGGGTTAAATAAATCGTATTAGTCATTTTTACTTTTTTACGCAAGGGGTAAGTAAAACCTGATTGTGCGTCTTTTGTGCGATGTAAAATTCACCCTATTTTGTTTAATATAATATATTACTTCCAGCTGCTGCATGTACAATTGTATTGGATCACAGGCCTAGAAGAGTTAAGACTTCACGACAACCTTGGCTTGTAGATGCGTCAAATGGTACCATGAAAAGTGCAAATAGTTGAAAACTGAAGCGCACACAACATGTAGTGGCTTTTAACAGGGGCCATCTCAAACCCCATATTATTATTCACATTTAATGAAGAGATAACAAAAAAAAATTATTGATATGCGAAACTGTTAGGGAAATATTATTACAAAGCTTAGCGTTCTTGAGTGCACTTTAGTGTAAAGTGTAAGTGCAGTAATGCAGAGTAGACATGGATACGATGCAGTTGTAAGTTATACAATAGGAAACTTTGGTTAAATAAAATTATAAAATTACATTAATAATTTTCTGGCCAGATTCAATTTTTTTTTATCGGATTGCATTTTTTTCCTCAAATTTTATGGCGTTGAAGTTAGAGGTATTTGCAATTAAAAATCTAGCTCTGTACCAATCAGGACCCTGGGTTTTTTAAAAATTCGAATTTACAGGCTGTGATTGGTGCAGAGCTAAAAAGTTAAAACGGGAATAATTCAAAAAAGTGTCAAAACACTAAATTTTCCGAGACTATACCGGCCTCCGCTTGACCAAGGGCTATCTAATGACACCCCAATAAGGGGTAAATTCCTAAAACTGTAGGAGGAGTACACTGTATAAGCTGGCAACCCCCCGTAACACTGCACGCGTTAATTAAGAGACTAGCAGGTTAGCAACCCGATGGGTTGCGTTAAAAAATGTAATATACATTTTTCACTTTTATTTGGGATGGTTAATAAGGTTGTGGTCAAATCGACTTTAGGGTTGCCTTGTATAAGCTTAAACTAAAGGTTCTACTGGGTTGAACTGCGCAAGTTTTGACCGGATACTTGCCCAGGGTAAGCTTTAACCTCAACTTTGCATGGGTTACGTGGTAGGAGAGTAGGTTTTAACCAGAGCCTTTTCAGGGTTAAAGTATGGAATCTGACTTGCTCTGGGTAAGTACTGATCAGGTAGTTGCCCAGGTAACGCAATAGTATAAGACTTCGATCAGAGGCTGGAACGGGATAAGTTACACTGTAGCGTTGGCTGGCTTAAGCATTCACCACAGACTTGCCCAAAATTAATGATTTGCCTCACCGGTCGCATGCTATTAAATTTGTTGAGCCCACAGGCTTTCTCGGGGTAAGTTTTTCCCAGGGATTTGCCCGTTTGCGCTATGGTCACGGACGTGCCCAGGGTAAGCTTCAATCACATCCTTGCCCGGGCTAAGCTTTGATTAAATGGGCCATCCATACATTTTGTTTGAGCTTTTTGTGCAAAACCCCCTCCCCCCTTTCAAATTGACACTACTCTATCATTTCTCGATAGCCCCCTCTCCACTATAAACGTTTCAACTTTTTAAATAGTTGCTCAAAGAATTTTTATATTTTCTAAAGGTTGATATATAAATTTTTGCGAAAAATGAATTACATACTACATATTATATTTTATCAATAAATGTATGTGCTTTGATTTGCCGTAATCAAAAATTTAAAATTTACAAAAATTGCCTGAAACGTCATTTTCCTGAACCCCCTACCCCCTTTGCAGTTTCAACGTGTCATTGGCCTAAAACCCCTCCCCCCTTGAAACCTGAAACGTAATGCATGGATGGTCCCAAAGGCTTAACTGGGGCATGGTTTTGCCGCAGGCGCAATCCGGGTATGTTTTGATCAGAAACTTAACCTAATTACGCTATGGTCACTGACATGGCTGGGCTCAGTTTTGATTTCAGGTTAGCTCGGAATTAAGGCTTTAAATTAATAAGAGTTTAATAAGTCGTATTACATTCAGTCATTTATTGTTGTTTACGCATTGGATAGGTAAAACCTGATCGTGAGTCTTTTGTGCGATGTAAAATTCACCCTATTTTGTTCAACATAATCTTTTACTTCCGGCTACAGCATATGCAATTTTATTGGATCACAGGCTTCGAAGGGAAAGGACACTAATAATAACCTTGACTTGCCGACGCGTCAAGCGGTACCATTAAAAGTGCAAATAGTTGAAAACTGAAGCGCACACAACGTGTAGTGGCATTTAACAGGGACAATCCCAAACCTCATTATTATGCAATTTTAATTAAGAGATTAAAAAAATAAATTATTACTGTTAGGGAATTATTATTACGAAGCATGCAGCGAAGCGTGCAGTAATGCATAAGTAGTAGACATGGATACGATGCAGTTGTAAGTTAGACAATAGTAAACTTTAGTTAAATAAAATAATAAAATTAGATTAGTAATTTTGTTGCCAAGTTCAATCTTTTTTTATCGGCTTGCATTTTTTTTCTTAAATTTTATGGCGTTCAAGTTAGAGGTATTTGCAATTACTAATCTAGCTCTGTACCAATCAGGACCCTGAAATTTTTAAAAATTCGAATTTACAGGCTGTGATTGGTGCAGAGCTAAAAAGTTAAAACGGGAATAATTCAAAAAAGTGTCAAAACACTAAATTTTCCGAGACAATACCGGCATCCGCTTGACCAAGGGCTATCTAATGACACCCCAATAAGGGGTAAATTCCTAAAACTGTAGGAGGAGTACACTGTATAAGCTGGCAACCCCCCGTAACACTGCACGCGTTAATTAAGAGATACTCGATTCAACATTTTCGATTCTCAAATAATTATGTTAGTTACAATTATTTTGGTTTAAAATTAAAACTCTATTTCATACTTTGAAACTTTCTACATGCTACATCACTCATGAAAACCTATTACATTAAAAATAAACCCAGTAAATTGTCATACAGGCCCTAGTAGATTAGATAGAATGAACAAATGCTTTGTTTATGATTCCTTTATTTCAACGGTTTCAGCTAGTAATAGTAATAATGAACAATAATATAATATAACGAATTCTTTAAGACTGCTGAAGGCTGCAAGTCAAGGAGTTGAATCTCGAACCTGGTTCCAGTAATTTTTGGGCGCTGATTTTGATTTTGACTGGAAAATTAAAGAAAAGTGTTATTAATATTTTATTTAATATTCTATATTTTTCTAGCTATTGCTCAATAGCTTAAAATTTAGGATGCAAAATCAAACTTAGGATGTTGAGTACATCAACTTAGGACATTCCTCATAGCAGCAAGTTGCGCTTCTTCCGCTCCAGAATCTGTCGAGTCGTTCATGTTCATTTTATATATTATAGCCTACACCTACTATAGTAAAAGTAAAGGCAAAAATAGTGAAGTTGCTTGCTTTGGGAAAAGTGGTTCCTGGAGTAAGGCTCAAATTAACTCGCTATTCCTCCTTTTATAACCACAGCCACCACAGGGACCATTAGAGTAAACAGTATAATTACATAAGCTGATTAAGTTTTTGGGCTATCTAGGCAAGGAGACTTGTACTGAATAACTAAAAACTAAATAAATATAAATATTATGTACCTGGCTTAATAATACTGGCGTACTAATATATTTAATCAATTCTTTGGTTCTATATCAAATAATTTAATATGAAATCCTACTTTAAATATTTGGTAGTTGATATTTTTGCCGTTTCCTGTTGACTCGGAGCCAGAAGGGAAATGTCAGTATGTGAATGAAAAATATTACATTACTAAACGATACGTTGAAAATACTCACATATTGATACTTGATACATCTTGTCTGGCTACGAGTCGGATAAGAATAGCAACTCATTAGAATTAGAATGAAAAGTACGAACTCCTCCAGTACCGAAGCTGGTCTCGTTGGACTTCAAAGGCTGAGGCTGTGAATTATTCATTTTAGAACTGCAATCCGTCGGGTACAGGGAATTGCGGCAGTTATACTTTCAAGTTTTAACTGAAATACATTAGTTAAAAAGAAACTTTTAAGTATATTATGAGCAATAATTGAACATACATCCTACATTATTTCTTTTCATTTCTTCTAATTACTTCCCCCTGAAGTTACGTCAAACTTTGCTTTTGACCCGGGGGTTATTAGAAATCGGAGTTTAAAAACTATAAGTGTCGCATTTAATTCAATGCTAAAGACCCTGGGAGTTACTAGTATGTACTCGGGAGGCAAGTGGGCTCAGTGGTGCACGGTGCACGTCGAGATACGGGCTGTCGATGAGTGAAAAGCATAATGTAGTAATATATTTTGCATACGAGATACCCTAATCCACTTGTCTTCATGGAACTGTTTTTTCTGCTGTCTCTCTATATGAGCTGAGAGGAGGGGAAATAGAGCTATAGTTTGGGATGGACAGGGAAGTAAGAAGAGGCTACATGGCGAGCGACTACGGAGATCTGTAAACAGAGGCATGTACTTCTAGTATGTGAGCACTCTGACCGTGACAGAGCCGAGTCTTAATAGAGGGAGAGTCCTCTTACTCAAAGTGGTACGCTTTCTAGAACTTGTACCATCCCTATACTTATACTGTATCCTCTCTTCCTCAATTCGATTGCACTGACAGAGGACGTACCATAGAAAAACTGTTCCATAAGGTAGGCAGGTGTAGAGGTGACATGGAGTCCGCTCTGGCTATGACGTGACACACCATAGAGATTGAGGATACTCCGAGCACCATGGCCTGGGTAAAAAATCAGTAAAACTGTCTCCTTAATCAGGAGCTAAACACAGCGCGACATTTAAGATAGTCTGTAATCAATAGGTATAACTTCCCAAGTAAAGTTAAGTACAATTTACACCGCAAAAACTCAAAGGGTACACTCAGACTTGTCTGTATAGTGTACCCCTGAAGAGTAAAGCGGTAAAGTAAATTGTTACGAAGTGTACATAGGCTTATGGCCTGCAAGTACGATACTTTTAACATACATACATACTCGGGAGGCAATAATCTATGTGGCAGTATAAGTGAGTGGTCTGGCAGTATAGTCGAAATAGGGTATGTGGCAGTATACTCTAATCGATGATGTTTGGTGGTCATCCCTATGGGGGTTTCGGCAGATTCATATAAATAATGAATCTGTTTATTCTTGCATACAATTCAGATTTATAGATTATTCCTATTCTTTGCATTTGCATACGATTTAGAGTTGTATCTTATTCATGTTCTGTCTTACAATATGTGTGCAAACACGTATTTGGCTTAGCTGTAAAGAATGGCTTCATTCAGTTTTCAGTGTCTGCAGTCTGCAAAGGTATCAAATAAAACGTACCACGACCTAAAGCGTGGAAGACCAAAACAAGCCATTCGACATCCCTTGCTTAAGCAATAACATGTAATTATCTATATATTTTTAATTTTTTTTAATACTTCCGACAATTTTTTTCGAATCACATTTCATTATTACTTACAATTTGTATGTTAAATAAATATTACACTGCCACACCACTAAACTCCCACATACTCTATTAGACAAATAATTTTAACACTCAACTGCCGCATCACTCATTCTGCCACATCGTCTGTTTGGCCGCCATTTGTAATTCTAACTGCCAGATCGTCTACTTGTACTGCCAAATCCCATGCAGCCGTACTCGGGAGGTATTAGTAATTAGAAGAAATACGGTACATACCATTATTAATTTTAACTTTACAGTATTCCTTTAACATTTAAAATTATATGTACATGACACATGTACAAGTTAAGAAAAACTTGTATAACGACTTACCATATTTAAGTTATATTTGGGTACAGATTAGGTTGGAGTTGTTCATTCCCATTCTGTTTCCCGAAAACTGAACTCGGCTTCAACATCCATATCCACCATCTGCTCTTATAACATTATTTTCCATAACTCATAATCGCTCTCTCAGTCCTTTTGAAATACAAACATCTATTGCCTTTAAGGAAGGTTTGATTAATTGCAACTCTTGGTTCTGGTTTTTCGGATTTGGCATATGAAAATAATCCTAGAGAACGTTCCGTCGATATATCTGCATGTAGTTTTTGCATCTCAACTTCCTACTGCCACCACAAAAGAACAAACAACTGATTTGAGAATAATCTCATGATCTCTCTCTCTCATTCTTATTAAAATACAAAAATTCAAAAATTTAGGGTGAGGGTGCCTAATTGTGGCCGGTGTCCTAATTGTGGCCGGCGGATTAAATTCATATTAGATGAAAACTTTTGAAACTCAAAGTTGCAGAATCAGTAGATGGGAAGTCCAACTTTACAAACAAAAATACAATCTTATTATACATCGACTCGTGTCAGATATACAACCGGTGGCCACAATTAGGGTCCTTCACCCTATAAGGAAGGTACTATAACTTACTGAGCTTTTAGTTTTGATTTCCCTCAAAGCCAAGTTATCTTCCACAGCCGGACGGAGGATGCCGTAATCATAATCGTAATTTGTAATACTCAATCACAGTCGTAAATCGTAAATACAGTGGATTGGATGGAGAATTCAGATCTAGAATATTGTATCTGTTGTCGGTCTCTAGTCTCTAGTAGCCTACAGCTCTGGGGTGGGTTAGTTATAAATGCCTTACAATAGGAAATAGTAATTTCAAGTCCATTCCAAATTCCAAAACTACCCTTTCCTTATGACGTTATGTCATAACTGGAGCTGATTAACACCAGCTTTTTTTACACTTACTATAATATTTCAGTCCCACCCAGAGTTCCCAGCACTTTAGAATAATTGTTCGCATTTGGTACAACCAGTAATATTGGCTGAGAAGGAATTTATTGCTAATTAAATCGGTGAATATTTGATAAGTCTGCTTTAAGGGACCTTCGACGCCACACAAAATTAAATTAAATTCCCCTTGGAGACACAAGTGGTCAGATAACAGCGTTTAATTAGTTCAAAGTTCAAGCTTTCAATAGTAGATTAAACTCATTAAACTATAAAGGTGGAAGGTGGAGGAGGTGAGAATAAATTTGTCAGCATCAATAAAAATGCCTGCGTACTGCGTACCAGGCACTGACTATGGACTTGCTATGGACGTTAAATAAAATACCATAGAAACAAACACCCACAATACTATGGACTAGAGCACCAGCAGCAGGCCTGAAAAGGCTATATCTAGGGGTCAGACGCAAATGACATCACACATGTTGAGGGTGGGTAACTTGACGCCCCATGTTAATGATAGGCTTAAGAGGGTGACAGGGTTGGTTGGCATCGAAAATTTGGTAAATTTGGGTGGGGTCATTTGTGTCGGACCCTCTTACAGCGCGCGTTTTGTTTTATTTTGAAACGAACAAACTCAAAACTGATTGGTGCATTTCACAATTCATGTAAATAACCTCGCCTCCAATAATCTTTTCAAATGGGGGCCAAATGAGAATGGCAGCTAGCAAGGACTGAGTTGCGATTTATTTTCCTCATGTTTACACGGAAAACGAATGAAAACTTTTTCATCCCCAACTGCCATTATTGCTAGCCGATATAGCACAAAGAAACAATTATATTTGAAAGTATTATACTTGACACGGCGTGGCCTTGATTTTGTTCTCTATTGTTAAAAATGAGTGTGCTATATCGGCTAGCAATAATGGCAGTTGGGGATGAAAAAGTTTTTATTCGTTTTCCGTGTAAACATGAGGAAAATAAATCGCAACTCAGTCAGTCAGGATTTGAACAGGATTGTCGACGAGTAACATCAGTAATATTTTGCTATTTTATTCCTTTTCATTTTCATGACTCTCATTGCCTCAGTCTCAGTGCAGTGCTCAGATTTAGTTTAAAAATGGTTCTTTGACAAACATACGTATGGGCATGGATGGGCACTGCCCAACTGCCCACTGCCCAGCCCACCTGAAATCATCTTTTGTTTTACAGGTATTACATATTTAATACATTTTACAGTTTATTTAAGATTAAGTAAGATTAGGTATTTTCAAATCGTGTTGCCATCTTAATATGTTCCCCTCCCGCCTTCGGCGGCCGAGGGAAAAAAATAACCTATAACCTAACCGTTTCCAGTCAGTTTTTCGAAGTTTTTCCTACCCTCCCCCCCTCCAATAACTAACCTAACTTTACAATATAAACTTCAAGAGGTGGCCAACAGTGGAGAAGTCAAAGCTTACTAAAGCTAGGCACTACATAATTGATAATAAGCTTCTTACAAATATTTATAATTTCTGACTTTTATTTCCACCTATTCATATAAATAATTAACAACACCAACTAAATTATTTTAATACATGTTGATTACTGCGCTTAATAATATCAAATAGTAATCGAAATAAAATATCGAGGGCAAAATATAATTTTGTTATGTATCTCTGTTTTTGCATTTTTCTTTTTCATTTTGCGACTTGGGGCGTGAAGGAGGCTTCCACATCCCACTAATTTAAAAAACTAAAAATTTGAAACGGGCGTCACTTCCCGTTTGGGACAAGACTTCCCGGCCGGCCTGGGCAAGACTTATCAAACAACACCCGCCATTAATTATTGGGGACCACTACCAATAAACACTAGAATTTCATTCTCAACAATGCTCACAATTACCACCACCAATAAATACTGAATAGGTGCACCTATTGTAACTTAAAAAAAGACTAACAAAATGCTAATGGAATTCAACAGTGTTCATGGGTGTTGGTAATTGTAATTGTGAATATTTGTAAAAGTGAAATTCTAAATTCTACATTGTGTATTACTGGTGTCAGAGGGGGGAGGGGTAACGGGGTAATGCCGTGGGGTGGGGTAAATGTGTCACGAAAGGTAATAGCAGTGAGGTTACCTAATTGTGATCGGTGTCCTAAATGTGGCCACCGGCTGTATACCTGATACGAAAGTTCGGATTTCCATCTACTGACTGATTCGGGTCTTGCTTTTGGGACCACCACCACCATAACCACCACAAACCGCAGCAACCACCACAACCACCGCTTGTTTCCGAAATCTATTTAATGTACCTAAGTATTTGGGTAAACGGATTTTTCCGTTTTCGTAAGCCATATACGAATGTACGTTGCAAGCAGTTAAAAACAAGGTTGGAAAAAATTTTAATGTTGAAAATAGGGGTACTAAAAGCTATAATATTTAAATGACGACATTGTGGACGATCCCTAAATATCTATTTCCTATGTGAGTATGTCCATGACATGCTGATAAAATAGGTTGGAAACAATTTCAACGTTGAAAAAAGGAGTACTAAAAACTTTGATATTGAATGACGTCAATAACGACGATCCCTGAATATCTGTATACTATATAGGTATATTTATGACATTTAGTTGAAGTGGGTTCGTGGGTTGGAACAAAAATTCAAACTTGGAAATAGGGGCATTTATAACTATAAAATGTAAAGGACGTCATTATGGACGATCCCTCAATATCTATATACTATATAGGTATATTTTTGACATGTACTTAAAGTAGGTAGGAAAAAAAATTTAAACTTGCAAATGAGGGTACTTAAAATAGTTAAATGTGGGGACGATCCCTGAATATATATAGTTTATAGGTATATTTATGACATGTAGTTAAAATAGGGTGGAAAAAATCAAAGTTAGAAATGGGGGGTACTTAAAACTAAAAATTGTGAAAGACGTCATTATGGACGTTCCCTGAATATCTATATAATATATAGGTTATGACATGTAGTTTAAATAGGTTGTTAAAAGTTTTAAAGTTGATTCCGTAAAATGGTGATGAAGTTGAATTCCGAATGCCTGAGCTGGTGTTCGAAGAGTGGACCCCCGTCATGAGAACGCATAGTTTCCAATTTTACATTGTAGTTCCAAACCCACGACCACTCTACCAGTCTGCCCTGTGAACGTACATATGTCAGCAGTACATTTACTTGTACTGGATATTGGTGAAAATTTTCATAAGTATTTTCAATGGCAAAAATTGACAAGCTATTAGCTCCGTATGTACCTCCATGTGTTTTCAGCCCTTTTTAGATGCTGAGCAAGCATCTATTGGTCTGGTGTTTGCTGTCTGTCTGTCTGTCTGTCTGTCTGTCTGTCACAATGTCAGTTGGTCGCACGCTACAGGTCGCATTTTTGAAGATTTTATATTGAAACCTTTTTTAATCGCCCAGAAAAGCGAGGGAGAAGTGCTGTATAGTTTTTGGTTATTATTAACGTTATAGTTTCTTCGCAATTAGAAGTTAAACCGACCAAGAATTAAATCAATGTTTCAAGATAAAAAAAAGGGCTGATAATACATGGAAGGTACATATGGAGCTGAGAGCTTGTCAAGTTTCGCCGTTAGAAATACACATGGAAAATTTTTACCAATATCCATTACAAGTAAATGTACTGCTGACATATGTACGTTCACAGGGCAGACTGGTATAGTGGTCGTTGGTTTGACACTGCAATGTAAAATTGGAAAATATGCGTTTTCATGACGGGGGTCCACTCTTCGAATACCAGCTCAGGCATTCAGAATTCTCCTTCCTCATCATTTTACAGACGTTAACAATGCAGCCTAGGGATCGTCCATAAATGACGTCATACAAATTTTACTATTTTAGGGATCCCCACTGTCATAAGTATAAAAATTCGGTTGACATATATCCTCAACATAGCATTTTACAATTATGCATGCAGGGGTCTTCCATAAATGACGTCATAAAAAGTTTTACTATTTTAGGGATCCCCACTGTCACAAGTTTAGAAATTCGGTTGACACAATATATCCTTAACATAGGATTTTACTAGTTTGCATGCGGGGATCGTTCATGAATGACGTCATAAAAATATATACTATTTAAGGGATCCCCACTGTCATGAGTTTAGAAATTCGGTTGATATATATCCTTAACATAGGATTTTACTAGTATGCATGCAGGGATCGTCCATAAATGACCTTATACAAATTTTACTATTTTTGGGATCCTTACTGTCAACAGTTCAGAAATTAGGTTGACATATATCCTTACCATAGGATTTTACTAGTATGCATGCAGGGATCGTCCAAAAATGACGTCATACAAATTTTACTTTTTTAGGGATCCCTACTGTAATTAATTCAGAAATTAGGTGGACGTATGACCTCAACATATGATTTTTTTAGTATTCATAGGGAAATCGTTCATAGATGGAGTTGTTTAAATATTATTATTTCAAGTATCCCGCCTGTCTTTAGTTTTAAAATGAGGTAAACGGGTACCCATATTATGGAATGCCTCCAGTATTCATACTGGGATCTTCCATAAATGACGTCATCCGAATATCACTATTATTGGGTTCCGCTCTGCATTTGTTTAAAAATTAGGCAAACAGATACTTTGAACGCAGGGGTGTTACAAGAATACATACACAGATCGTTTGTAAATACCTTTATCTAACTATTATAATTTTTTTAACTGCTTGCAACGTACATTCGTAAATGGCTTATTGGTGGTAGAGGAGGCTCTATAAATGACGTTATTTGTGAATTAGGCAATTCTTACAAATTTTCCAGCTATATTTAACTACATGCCACGTACTTCCATATATGGCTTACTGATGGTAGAAGAGCCTCTATAAATGACGTCATTTGTGAATGGTGCAATTTGTCAACATTATTCAGCTATATTTAACTACATGCTACGCACATTCGTATATGGCTTATTGATGGTAGGGGAGCTTCCATAAATCTAATATCATCTTTTAGCGTAACATAAATTGTGTTGCGCATTTGTTGAAGCTCAGCATCTACTTCGGGCACGCTCCCGGTCGACAAATCCGGCGCGAAGCGCCGGATTTTTATATCTTAAAACATTGATTTAATTCTTAGTCGAATAAGCTGCTAATTGCGAACAAACTATAACATTAATAATAACTAAAAACTATACAGCACTTCTCCCTCTATTTTCTGGGCGATTAAAATTTGTTTAAATTTAATCGCTTCAAAAATGCGACCTGTAGCGTGCGACCAACAGCCATGCGGACAGACAGACATCAAACAGCAGACCAATAGATGCTTGCTTAGCATCTAAAAAAGGAATGAAGCTTGAAAAAGTAAATCAAGTTTTAACATTGAGGCAAACGGCATGGTTAAAAGACTTTATACGCTTTAACACACAACAAAGAATTTTCGCTACAAATAAATTTAATCAAAGTTTATTTAAGTTCATAATTAACTCGTTTGGTTTAAACGTTTGGAAGATCGTGTATAAATATTCGAAAAAAAGTTACAGTGAAACTAGCAAACACAACTAAAAAATCACTTATGTATGCATAAAAAACGAATTTGAAATTTTGGGATATGATAAAAGATTTAGCATATTTTACGTTAGATAAAATTAAAATATTTTAAATCAACCAATTTATACAGGGTTTTCTGTACTCTAAATTTCCAAATTATTTATGTATAAATTTCCTTTTTAAATGTTAAAACTGTATTTAGAAAAAATAAAACTACTCTTTACTGACACTGATTCCTTTTGCTATCCAATATTTACTGAACTTTATACGAGAAGTTTAAAAAGAATTTAGGCTGGTATGATTTTAGTAATTAGGCAACTTCACACAAGCTGTTTTTAATCCAAAATAAAATGACATCAGGAAAAATAAAAGATAAATTTTTTGATGAGCCGTGTTCCGAAGTTGTTGGTCTTTGTAGTAAAATGTATAGTATTGTAGGAGATATTACTCACAAAAAAGCATACAAAGAGGCAAACAAAACAGTTTCAGATACAATTCTTCATCATGATGTTTATAAAGAATACTTAAGCAATCAGGAAATCAAGACCTGTACAATTAGGTCAATACAATCTGTTAGGCATAAATTATATTCAGTAGAGTTTAAGAAAAACTGTTTGCATGCTTTTGATACTAAACGATATATTTGTAAAAATCCGGCGCTTCGCGCCGGATTTGTCGACCGGGGGCGGGTCCGAAGTAGATGCTAAGCTACAACAAAGGCACAAGATAATTTATATAACGCTAAAAGATGATATAAGATTTATAAAAGCTCCTGTACAATCAATAAGACATATACCAATGTTCGTAGCATGTAATTTGTTATAGCTGAATTTTTTTTATAAATTGCACCAATCACAAATAACGGCATTTTAGACAATCCCTAAATATCTGTTACGCTTTGAGGTACTTAAAACTATAGTATTTAAAGGACGTTATTAGGGACGATCTCTGAACATGTATAACACATATAGGTCAGTCCGTGACATGTAGAAGAAATTTTCACGGGACATCATTTGCCCGTCACCCTCAACCTGCTTACCTAATAAGAATGCGATTCAATCTGGGTAGGGGTGTCTAGAAGAATTTTTTGCCTGACGTCAGTTGCGCGTCACCTCTAACCTGATTACCTTATGTAAATGCAATAGCAGCTGACTGGGGCTGTCTCAAAGAAATTTTCACGTGACGTCCTTTGCGCGTCACCCCTAGCCTGCTTACCTAATGTTAATGCTATAGCAGCTGGGTGGGACTGTCTAACATAAATTTTCGCGTGACGTCATTTGCGCGTCACCCCTAGCCTGCTTACCTAATGTAAATGCAATAGCAGCTGGGTGGGGCTGTCTAACATAAATTTTCACGTGACGTCATTTGCGCGTCACCCCTAACCTGCTTACCTAATGTGAATGCGATAACAGCTGGGTGGGGGTGTCTAGAAGAAATTTTTACGTTAAGTCATTTGTGCGTCACCCCTACCCTGCCTACCTTATGTGAATGCAATAGCAGCTGAGTGGGGGTGTCTGAAAGAGATATTAATCTGACGTCATTTGCGCGTCACCCCTAACCTGCTTACCTAATGGAAATGCAAAAGCAGCTAGATGGAGCTGTCTAACATAAATTTTCACGTGACATCATTTGCGCGTCACCCCTACCCTGCCTACCTAATGTGAATGCAATAGCAGCTGAGTGGGGGTGTCTGAAAGATATATTAATCTGACGTCATTTGCGCGTCACCCCTAACCTGCTTACCTAATGGAAATGCAAAAGCAGCTAGGTGGAGCTGTCTAACATAAATTTTCACGTGACATCATTTGCGCGTCACCTCTAGCCTGCTTACCTAATGTTAATGCGATAGCAGCTGGGTGGGGGTTTCTAGAAGAAATTTTTACGTGACGTCATTTGCGCGTCCCTCCTAGCCTGCTTACCAAATGTGAATGCAATAGCAGCTTTGTAGGGGTGTTTAAAAGAAATTTTTGCCTGACGTCATTTGCGCGTCACCCCTAACCTGCTTACTTAATGTAAATGCGATAGCAGCTGGGGGGGGGGTGTCTAAAAGAAATTTTCACGTGACGTCATTTGCGGGTCACCCCTAGCCTGCTTACCTAATGTTAATGCGATAACAGCTGGGTGGAGCTGCCTAACATAAATTTTCACGTGACGTCATTTGCGCGTCACCCCTGGGCTGCTTACCAAATGTTAATGCGATAACAGCTGGGTGGGGGTGTCTAGAAGAAATTTTCACGTGACGTGATTTGCGCGTCACCCCTAGCCTGCTTACCTAATGTTAATGCGATAACAGCTGGGTGGGGGTGTCTAAAAAAAATTTCACGTGACGTCATTTGCGCGTCACCCCTGGGCTGCTTACCAAATGTGAATGCAATAGCAGCTGGGTGGGGGTGTTTAAAAGAAATTTTCACGTGAACCTGGCTGGAAATGGTGCTATGTATTTCGTTTCATAGCTGGGCATATGTCTTGCGCTCAGCTATGTTTATCGCTACTCCCGTTTTTATGGTGCTTACTTCTAAATTTCTTGACCTTTGTCAGTTCAACATTTAATTGCTAAGCAATGGTAAGTTCGATTACAGTGAAAAAACAATACAGACCTGCCGGCTCGCTTTTGTGATTGTTTTAAAAAAGTTCTAAGACAATAGTGTAAACGGTTTGACCTGTAGCGTGGGGCCAACAGACAGACGGACAGACGGACAGACGGACATGACCATTTCATTAGATGCTTGCTCAGCATCTAAAAATGGAATTGATACACTTTCGTGGGGGCATATTCGGTGTAAAGACGACACGTAGAAAACTAATAATCTATTAAATTGTAAATTATGTATTATAAAACTTGAATTAAATTGTAGTAATTTGTTTTAAAGAAGTGTTTAATAATTGTGCTGTTACGTTACATTCAATAAATAAAGAAAACAATTTATCACACTCAAAATCGAATTTGAATAAATCCTTAGGAACTACCACCAATTTATTACATTGCGTTTTGTATTTTATAGCATTAATTTAAGCACTCCATATTGTGATTGATCACTTTTTAATACAAATTAACTAATTTAGTCATGCTGGCAACCTCTCAACTAGGTATGTACATGACATGTAAAGTCGTCCCTTTTTTTATGCCGACACAGAATTCTGATTGGTTCACTCAGCTGCTAATTGCGGACAAACTATTGATGCGATCGTTGCAAAAAACAATAGAGTTCTATTCCATCGCATTCACAATTATTTAAAATTTATTTGAAAAATGTGAGTTGAAAACTGTGACCTGTGGAGCACGACAAAAAAAAATCGACAGACAGACGGACGGACAGAACCATTCCTATGGTAAACGGACATTTGCTACCCGGACATTAGCTACCCGGACATTTGCTACCCAAAACCCAATCTAGGACATTTACTACCCATAACCTAGGACATTTGCTACCCACGGCTAAATCTAGGACATTAACTGCCCGTGGCTAATGTAGAAATAAATTGCATAGAAAATATTTATGAGTACACCACATAGCATCGTTGAAATAGTTTATTAATGCTATTATTTTTAATGATAAAACATGGTATAATTGTAGATGATCGTTCAAAAATTATGTTTAAAACTTTTAAAAGTTATATAAATATTATCTTTACAGTTAATTTTTCATATTAAGAATGATTGCCATATACATGTTAGAACCAGGAACCAGACAACAACAAGCTATTGCAGACACGCTAAATGATATTTAAAAATAATATATATAATATATAATACCTTTACATTTAATTTGTCTAATTAATATATCCTGCGTACAGAATTCAGCGTATAATGCATAGAAAAATTCATTGAATTGTAATTTTTTGTGTACATGGGTACAAAATATATTTACTTGTAAGAATTGTTTTTCTGATATAATTATGGTAAAATGACAGTTCCTAGTTTTAAGGTTTACTTAGTATATATTTACTTCTTAGGTTGCTTACTTACATTTAGACTCATATGGAGTTTTTTTTATTTTATTAGAATTAAGATTACGTTATGATTTTATTGTTACCGTTTTTTGTCTTTTAGTAATTATTGTATCGTTTCTGCAATAATGGCGTGTTGTTGTCTGGTTCTAAAATTTATGCAGCAATCAGTTTCTATATGCTGGATATACTAATTAGACCAATTAATTAATTGTAAAGATATTTTATATTTAATTTTTAAATATCATTTCTGAACGACTATCTACAACTATACCATCTTTTATCATTAAAAGTAATAGCATTAATAAACTATTTCAACGATGCAATGTGGTTGTTAGAATGACAATATTGCATATTGCATTCTAATATGCTGACTATTGTATTGTATTTGCTGACTAGCACATCAGCAATAATTATGATGAATTGCAGTAATGTGGAACTGCGTTTTAACTTATACTTTACTAACTAGTAAGATGTAAATAACGTCATCACAATGACGTCAAACTTTTGTATAAATACTCCGATAATTTGTATGTTAAAGAACATTCGACAAACATTCATGAACAGTCACTTACTGGGATTAACCACGAGATCTGCCCGCAATTGTATCATTCAGTGCGATCTCTCCCAACGGTCAACCTTTCTATATGCGGCAGTATACAGCTGGAATTGACCACGAGATAGCTAGTAATTGTATCATTCAATGTTATACTCTTCCAGTTGTAACCTTTTGATATACACAAATAAAACCTCTCACTAAAGCCAAGCAACACCCTAGTTTATTATCATGCATTATTAGCATACATAAACTTAACATGGTGTACATATATAATTACTCATAAATATTTTCTATGCAATTTATTTCTACATTAGCCATGAGTAGCAAATGTCCTAGATTTGGCCGTGGGTAGCAAATGTCCTAGGTTAAGGGTAGCAAATGTCCGGGTAGCAAATGTCCGTTACCATTCGTTCTGTGCGACCCGCTAACCGCTGCAGTAAAGTAAAGTAAAGTAATGTAAAGTAAAGTAAATTGCAAACAGCAATGTTAATAGTTTCATATTAAAAACTATTTTACCTTTTATGCATAATAAATTGTCTGTCGAGTAAGTAGGTAGGATAAATATAAAGTATGTATTTACAGCACTTGCTATTGTATGTAATGCTATGCATAACCAATTGATAAGCATCGTATTCTTCAGACTGAACTATACTGCACTGTGATTCTTCTTCTGCTGTACCCAGCGTCGGTGCAATATAACAAGACACAGATTTCCGTGCCGTCAATTTTATGCATGTAAGCCAAAAATACTCCGAAGCGGGTAGGGTAGACTTCTGGTGAAAATTATGTGAAACACTCGTACGCGGACGTCACATTTTCCCCGTTCAAATCCCTGGTAGCTAGTTAATAGTTTTGCCGAGTAATAAGTTCGTGGCGTAGTGTTAGACAGTACGTGTGCACTCCGGTGGCTCCCTAACCCTCTGAAAATCAATTCGGTCTGTTTCCTCGTTCTCTATTTTTCACTTGTGCTAGTTTTTCCTTTGATGCAAAAACAAAACACCTCTGGAAATTTGTCAGAAGTGCATATTAGTGAATTTTTTGTTCCCTTTTTCAAGAGTCATCAGAGCACGATTCGTCCTTAAACTGCAGGTACTCACAGCAATTATATTTATATTTCCTGTTGCGAGACTACCCCTGTTAATATATACCATGGTAATAGCCCATTGTCCATATATGTAGCATTATGAAAATATTCAATATCTGTTATTTCCTTGCACCCTTTGCATGGAATGTATTCGATTTTAAAATATCTCTAGCTTAAGTTATGTGTAAAATATTATGTAGTGTTTTTTTTAGTGCTGTAGTACAGACACCCATGATTATGTAAGAATGTATGTACACGTAGATCCTTATGTTAAAAAGCAATCAGCTGCCATGAATGAAAAACCATAAGCAGGAATTCTCAGCCGTATTTACAAACCATAGTTGTTTTTAGACATTCTTAGAGTTTACTGTCCCCAAAAAGAAAAACACTTGCCACTTAAGCAGATGGTAAATGTACTCTATACTTGTCAGTGCTGATGGAAGCCAGGGTGAGACTTCAGAAGCTTATGAGTTCATTAAATATTCTACAGTGCAGGACTTTATTACCACTTACCGAACTACTTTCGTTTAGGTTCTGGTCAGCGAACAGCTTTAAATTTCAATTCCTCGTTCAAATTTCTTGTGAGGTTTTCATAGTCGATGGTTTAAATTCTACTTATCACAATACTGCATTTATTATTTGAAGACAATAAAAGCAGCCAATTACAAACGTGTTTACATGGAATTTTGGAGCTAATTTTTGGTGAACTAGCTTATTAAAGTATTCCAGTTAACATATAACAGAAGTATACTTTTATATTCCTAGTCCTCTTCAAATCTTTGTAGTGGATCAGTTTAAATGGAAACTGATCACTTTGCTCCATAACTAATTACGTGTAGTATTAAGGTAAATCAATCGTTTGTCTTGCATCTGTTATATAATATCTACCTCAGAAATAATTGTGCAGTGTCCCGGGCTATAGTTGTGAAGACGCATGCACCATATAAAGTACAAAATTAGACGCCTAATCAGGAATAATAATAACATATAATAATACCTTTACAGGATTTAAAAAATTTTAAATTTTAAAACGTATTTTTTGTACCCAAGAAATTATTATTCCAACAAAATCATACAGCAGTAGGTTCAAAACTACTATTATTTATAGTTGTAGTGCAGTACTGTATTTTTGTTGAGCTTCATTTAAATTACATAAAACATTCTCTCTTTGGGAAAGGTTCTCAGAAACAGAACGACAGATAAATACTATGATATTTGCGCTAAGCAATTCCGGATTAAATTGGGAGGTGTTTAGTGGTGTAGTGCAATTAGTTAAAACATGTTTTAATATGAAATTAAAAATTAAAAATATATAAAAGATTTTGGATTCTTGCAGCTTCATTTTTAGATGCTGAGCAAGCATCTAATGAAATGGTCATGTCCGTCTGTCCGTCTGTCTGTTGGCCCCACGCTACAGGTCAAACCGTTTATACTATTGTCTTAGAACTTTTTTAAAACAATCACAAAAGCGAGCCGGCAGGTCTGTATTGTTTTTTCACTGTAATCGAACTTACCATTGCTTAGCAATTAAATGTTGAACTGACAAAGGTCAAGAAATTTAAAAGTAAGCACCATAAAAACGGGAGTAGCGATAAACATAGCTGAGCGCAAGACATATGCCCAGCTATGAAACGAAATACAAAGCACCATTTCCAGCCAGGTTCACGTGAAAATTTCTTTTAAACACCCCCACCCAGCTGCTATTGCATTCACATTTGGTTAGCAGCCCAGGGGTGACGCGCAAATCACGTCACGTGAAGATTTTTTCTAGACACCCCCACCCAGCTGTTATCGCATTAACATTTGGTTAGCAGCCCAGGGGTGACGCGCAAATGACGTCACGTGAAAATTTATGTTAGACAGCTCCACCCAGCTGTTATCGCATTAACATTAGGTAAGCAGGCTAGGGGTGACCCGCAAATGACGTCACGTGAAAATTTCTTTTAGACACCCCCCCCCCCCAGCTGCTATCGCATTTACATTAGGTAAGCAGGTTAGGGGTGACGCGCAAATGACGTCAGGCAAAAATTTCTTTTAAACACCCCTACAAAGCTGCTATTGCATTCACATTTGGTAAGCAGGCTAGGAGGGACGCGCAAATGACGTCACGTAAAAATTTCTTCTAGACACCCCCACCCAGCTGCTATCGCATTTACATTAGGTAAGCAGGTTAGGGGTGACGCGCAAATGACGTCAGGCAAAAATTTCTTTTAAAAACCCTTACCCAGCTGCTATTGCATTCACATTTAGTAAGCAGGCTAGGGGTGACGCGCAAATGATGTCACATAAAAATTTCTTCAAGACACCCCCACCCAGCTGTTATCGCATTAACATTTGGTTAGCAGCCCAGGGGTGACGCGCAAATGATGTCACGTGAAAATTTATGTTAGACAGCTCCACCTAGCTGCTTTTGCATTTCCAATAGGTACGCAGGTTAGGGGTGACGCGCAAATGACGTCAGATTAATATCTCTTTCAGACACCCCCACTCAGCTGCTATTGCATTCACATTAGGTAGGCAGGGTAGGGGTTACGCACAAATGACTTAACGTGAAAATTTCTTCTAGACACCCCCACCCAGCTGTTATCGCATTCACATTAGGTAAGCAGGTTAGGGGAGACGCGCAAATGACGTCACGTGAAAATTTATGTTAGACAGCCCCACCCAGCTGCTATTGCATTTACATTAGGTAAGCAGGCTAGGGGTGACGCGCAAATGACGTCACGTGAAAATTTATGTTAGACAGTCCCACCCAGCTGCTATAGCATTAACATTAGGTAAGCAGGCTAGGGGTGACGCGCAAAGGACGTCACGTGAAAATTTATGTTAGACCGCCCCACCCAGCTGCTATTGCATTTACATTAGGTAATCAGGTTAGAGGTGACGCGCAACTGACGTCAGGCAAAAAATTCTTCTAGACACCCCTACCCAGATTGAATCGCATTCTTATTAGGTAAGCAGGTTGAGGGTGACGCGCAAATGATGTCCCGTGAAAATTTCTTCTACATGTCACGGACTGACCTATATGTGTTATACATGTTCAGAGATCGTCCCTAATAACGTCCTTTAAATACTATAGTTTTTAGTATCCCAAAGCGTAACAGATATTTAGGGATTGTCTAAAATGACGTTATTTGTGATTGGTGCAATTTATAAAAAAAATTCAGCTATAATAAACTACATGCTACGAACATTGGTATATGTCTTATTGATTGTATAGGAGCTTCCATAAATCCTATATCATCTTTTAGCGTAATATAAATTATCTTGTGCCTTTGTTGTAGCTCAGCATCTACTTCGGGCCCGCCCCCGGTCGACAAATCCGGCGCGAAGCGCCGGATTTTTTATCAGATAACGGATAAGATCGTACTGCACGCACATAGGGACCAGCTAATGCTATAAAATTCTCAAAAATGGCCTCCATCGAATTTCAAAAATTGAATTTTTATATTTAAAACAAAGCTTCACTTTGTTGTGTAGCTTGTAGCCAAGTGGCGGGAATCGAGTTTAAACTAAACTAAACCTTGTTAAATAAAATTTTAGAATGCGCATGTCATTTCAAAGTCTAATGTTAGTAAATGGAACATTTTCACTTGTCAAATACTTTACCAAATTCGCCCGAATTTGCAGTACGAAGTTCACCAGCATGTAGTTCTTGATTTAAGCTGCAATTTCGAAAAACAACACCGAGCCGAAAACGATAAGCAGTGGCAGAGGATCGAAGCCAGGTCTGAGACTGTAAATTTCGCTACAGTCTGCAGTCCTAACCACTTATAATGTAATGTAGTAATTGTAATGTTGGTTAAATGGCCTATGCTGGCCTTTACTGCACGTTTTATGTATATAGATGGTTGGGTTAAAATTTTACCACAGTATTGTTTGGGGTAAAATTTTACCACAGTATTGTTTGGGTTAAAATTTTACCACAGTATTGTTTGGGTTAAAATTTTACCACAGTATTGTTTGGGTTAAAATTTTACCACAGTGTTGTCTGGGTCAAAATTGTAACACTTTACTGGCTGGGTTGAAATTTCACTACAGTATTGTGTGGGTTAAAATTCTATCACAGCATTGGTTGGGTTAAAATTTTACCACAGTTCTTGGCTGGATAAGATTTGCCTACATATGCTTGTCCGTGATTATGCTTGCTGTGATCATTGCTCTCTATTTTCGTATACACCTGTTACACATAAAAGGTTGGTTTTAGCGTAACCAGTTACACGATGGATCTACTGCTGAATACCATAACCGTCGACCTAGAACCCCCTTACTGTTATATTTGGTTTAAGCTTTGGACACAGGCTTGTGCGGATTACATTAGATCCACAACCATTTCCACGTTTCCGTTTTTGCTGAATGCTTGCTTAGGTTAAATTTTGAGAGCAGGTTTGTCTGAGTCAAGATTTTATTGGTGGTAAAGCTTTACCTCAGTCTTGGCTGGGTTGAGTTTTTCTTACATGCTTGACCGGGACTATGCTTGTAACGTCCATCTAATCCAAACACAGCTGATATTACTATACCCTTTTTCTATGTACAAAATATACAGTGATTGGCAGTGGGAATTGTGTGACGCCTTTCCCTTCCTATAGTGTAGTTTTTAATTAGTAGATTAGTAGATGACTTGAAGTTCTCATAGTAACTGTTTAGAGTCTTTAAAATTTAATAAAACTTGTAGTAAGATTTAAAAAAATAATCTTTTGGCTGAGCTGAACTTTTTTTATCTTTCGAAACTTTTTGAATCTGTTTTTAAAATTTTCGATGTTCACACGAATTTGAAAATAGAAATAAATATTTTTATCGGGCTCTGTGCCAATCAGGATCACTGTATTTTTGAAATTTTAAATTTCAGCGCCGTGATTGGTGCAGAGTAAAAAAAGTTAAAACGTTAATAATTCAAAAAAATGTCAAAACATTAAATTTTCCGAGACAAAGCTCGAGGACACTTGACCAATGCCTATCCAATGACACCCAAAGAATACTTTATTTCAAAAAACTGTAGGAGTTTGCTTTAGAACGATTGTAATGTTGAGTAAATGGCCTATGCTGGCCTGTACTGCACGTTTTAAGTATATAGATGATAGATAGATAGATGATTAGTAGATTAGTAGATGCCTTGAAATCCTCATAGTTACTATTTAGATTCTTTAATAAAATTCATTAAAACTTGTAGTAAGATTTAAAATGATTAATCTTTTGGCTGAGCTGAATTTTTTTTCTCTTTCAAAACTTTTTGAATCAGTTCTTAAACTTTTCAATGTTCAAACGAATTTGAAAATAGAAATAAATATTTTTTATCGGGCTTTGTTCCAATCACGATCACTTAATTTTTGAAATTTTAAATTTCAGCGCCGTGATTGGTGCAGAGTAAAAAAAAGTTAAAACGTTAATAATTCAAAAAAGTGTCAAAACATTAAATTTTCCGAGACAAAGCTCGAGGACACTTGACCAATGCCTATCCAATGACACCCCAATAATGCTTTAATTTGAAAAACTGTAGGAGGAGTTTGATTGAGAAGGATCGTAATGGTTAATAAATGGCCTATGCTGGCCTGTACTGCACGTTTTAAGTATATAGATGATGATGATATGATAGATATAATAATACTGCACAAATTAAGTATATAGATATAATAATATTAACTTACTCAAGTTTTCTTACCTTTTAAATTATTTAAATATAATAAAACATCATCAGGTATGGAATTTTAGAACATTTCCATCTGACTCAAGCTTTTCAGAGTGAAAATAGAAGTGACAACCGGGATTGCAAAAGACATCGTCTTAAATCCTTTGGATTCTGCCCGGATTATTATTATTATTATTATTATTATTATCAGTATTGCGGTTCAGACTTCAGACCCAAAACATGCTTTTATTCATGCTAAAGATGGGCAGAAAACAAAATACGTTAAAACACCCAGCTGTAATAATGCAATTAAGCCCGCCAAGTTGTACCTTTCTAACTTTTGCTTGAAAATTGCATTTAATTAATATCGGTGTAAAGTTTTTAGCCAATAAATAACTACGCAACTTTATTTACTAGCTAAGATATTCAAAAGGCTGGAGGAGATTTGACTGTTGAGAGTTTAGACCAAGTGGTAGTATAATACACAAAATTAAAATGGCACCCAAAAGGATTACGTGTCAGTTGGGCGGTTTAGCAGCCTAACACAGAAAGTGCAATTGAATCTTTTTTTCACACAATTTTGAATTCACAACCGGATGAAAATATGAAAATAATTTAAAATTAATACGACCAGTACCGATTCTAGAAGACCATATTGCTCATCTCATCTTAGCGGCAGGTCGTCGCAATTCATTGCGTTTAATTCGTAGTGCTCAGTACGAAGTACTTCCATTGCCATCTACAACTAATTGAACTTTAGCAGTGGAAGAAAGCCTTTCCGTGAAATGCGCAATAAAAAATTAGTAGAAATAGTAAACACCCCTATTGCTACCTTGTTAGGCCACCTTTTTTTCAGTTTTCCTCAATAAATAGTTAAGCTTCTTCATTATTTGTAAAATTAATTAATTTTTTAGTTTATTGTACGTTTCCGAATTTTACCAGCACCTATACTACCTTGTGACGACATGTTATCGTTGGCACTTGACTGAGATACTGCTTACCACCCCAAAAGTTAACAGTTCAACTTTGCTAAACTAAACTTGACTAAACTTGACTATACTGCCTAAACTGCCACTGCCAAACTCAAAAACTGCTGCGTATCTTCTTAAAATTGACCATTACCTTTACGCCTTAATCAAAATACTTAAGTGTGAATTTTGTAGAACAAGTTTAATTATTTCACTACTGAATGCTCTTCAGCGGGCTAATGATTTAATTACGACCACCGCCAACAATGTACTGAGCGAGGTAAAAGTATTATGATTCAGTACTTAGTTTCTAATGCTGTGAGTGTAAATGTATAAAGAGATTTAACAAATTAGATTTTCGAAATAAGAATGTGAGTTTTTAAAGTACGTTCATTTAGTAAGTTAATAAAAAATTGCTTGTGCTTACTGCGGACTCATAGTATAGCGAAACAAGAGACTTGAGAATTCATATTGTTGACATTACCTATTTAAAATTATCTCTTAGATTGTAAGAACAGCCTAAATGGCAGGCGTAGAAGTGGGTGAGGTGGGTGGTTTGAATCTCAAATACTAGTGATTGTCCCACCCCTAATGATTACCTGTTTTTTTTCGATTTTTCCTATTTTTAATATAGTAATGCGTAATGACCTGCAATACTAGTCTCTAAAGCTGTGGTATTGCTCAAAGAGTATATTTAGCTGATGGTTGCATTTTTCCATGGCTAGATCTCTATAGAAATCAATAATCAAATGTTTTGCCATCCACTTCGTCTTTTTGGTTTAGCAATGTAAGATGGCTTCATATACTAGCCTGTAAAGCAGCAATGTTGCTCACAGATTATAAGCTTTGTGAGGTACGTAAGGCTCCGGTCTGAAAAACCCCCTGAGTAATCTTCTACGAATAGGGTAAAAAATTCTCCGCCCTAAAATCCGAACGTCATTTACAGTCCCTCTGATTGGTTCATATTTAATCATGAGATTGTGAATTAATTATGAAAGAAAATTTTCACCGAACCGAATGCGGTTTTTTGCAAACATTATTTAAAAAAATTAGGTTAAAATTATAGGCTGACACTAATTTTTCTGTAATGGACAGAAGTGGACGAAACAGAGGTCAAACCAATTCATTCATTAATTATGAACCAATCACAAGGACTTTAAATGACGTCATTTCATGAATGAATTGGTTTGACCTATGTTTCGTCCACTTTTGCCCATTGCAGAAAAATTAGTGTCAACATATAATTAACCTAATTTTTAAAATAATTTGTGCAAATAACCGCATTCGGTTCGGTGAAAATTTTCTTTCATAATTAATTAACAATCTCATAACTAATTATGAACCAATAAGAGGGACTGTAAATGACGTTCGGATTTTAGCGCGGGGAAGTTTTTACAAATTTCCTATTTGTAGTAGATTACTCAGGGGGTTTTTCAGACCTGGTAAGGCTCTGCATAATTACTAGGGAAATCTTAGACACCCAAAACATGATTTTCGTTGCTTTCACTTCAGTACACGCTTAGAAAAATATGGATGAATTTACTATGTACTTTAATGTTTATTTGTAACTGTTACACCGTTACTTCGACATCCATAGTAAAAGCTTTAACCGCGGTCAACAGGAATAGGGTTAGTGATTTAGTAAGTAAGTAAGTAACTAAGGGCTTTATTGTAATATTTCACACAGCGAATAAATACACTGATTTTCGGGAACAGACATTTATAATATATATCTAGGACTACTTAAGTAAAATTATTATAGTTAAATATAAATATTATTACGATTGTTAATAAGCCATTTGCTTAACTCAAATTGAAAGTTCTTTAGATTGTTTTGTTTATGAATACTCACAGGTAATGCATTCCAAATAGATACAGCTCTATACTGATAAGAAGTATGGTAGAACGATGATTTCCGTAAAACATGAAGTTTAAAATTATTTCTGAGTGATCTTTCTCTAGTGTCCAACACTTCCAAAATACAATCAAGTTTCTCATTTTGCCTAATAAGAGTACGCGTGGATGACAATGTAACATATATAATTCGTTCAGAAATAGTTAACAAACTATACATCTCATACAACTTACATAAATCAACATTGACCCCTATATGTTGCTTAGGGAACCCAAGCTGCCTGCTTGCCATCATATTAAAATAGTAACCCTTTAAAAGTATACACTTAAGATAATGGTCAAGAGTACTTTGGCATTTATCAAGCAATAGCTTAGGTGCACTAGCCCAGATAGGAAGACCATAGTCAATATGTGAATAAACTAGCGATTTAAATACAATGCACAAAAGTCTAGGGTCTATAAACCTTTTATACTTCACAAGTCGAGCACATTTAAAAGCAACTTTTTGTATAACATAAATACAAGAACATGAAGTGTACACTGTTAAACTGAGTATACTAGAACACTGTTAGGGAGGACATGTGGGCTCGTGACACTACGGAGTGTGCAGAGATACGGAGATCGAACCTCGGCGACGGGGATGATTTCCTAATCCACATGTACTTCGCAGAGAATATTTTCTACTGTCTCTCTATGTAGCCGCCTGTTACAGAGAAAGGAAAATACAGTGGGGGCTGGCCCGGCCGGTCATGCTCGATGATGGTGGTTTCACAGTTATCCGTAGCCGATCCGATTCCGACTCGGTAGCTATAGACGGAACTGGACCTTAATGGCATATTGAAATGTCGGCCAAATACTCGACGTCATAGTGTGTCGGTTCGATTCCCCTGTATTATATTCTCCCTCTGTAAAACAGGGCCAACGTAGAGGTCGTCTTATTAGATTATATTCTCTATACTTAGTATAGGTAAACAGGAGTACAAGCCTCCTCGCGGGAGTTGTTGGCACTCCTTCCGCGTGGTTGATCTTTACAGACTGAACGCCTTAAGAGTATTAACTGGAGTAGTCCAATTTAATCCACTTGCTACAAACAGGTCGACGGCAACAAAGTCACCATCTAGAGTTACGCTTAGCAATTAAGCTCAGTAGAAAGATTGAGTAATGTCTCAGCGAGCGGAAACATTCAATGTTCCGTCTCACGAGTCAAGATCTCATATAATAAATCGCACTGTATATAGGTAAATACCCGAGCATACAAAAGTGCAATACTACTACTACTACTACTAGAACGCTGTTAGTATATTTAGCAATTTAGCTGGAAATGTAGTTGCGCAACTAACAGGTATGGTGTTGGACTGAGCATGCGTTCGTTTTGCCGTAGGTAAAAGGTAACACGTTAACACGGTAATTGCCACCACTGACAGTATTTCCTGTTCTACACTTTACTACAAAACCTGTTGAGTTATCTGAAAGTCTTGTTAACCGTATTTATTTTGTAACATGCAATCCTGTCGGTTGTCGGACGAAGTCTCCCTGGGCATTGTCTCCCCGGACATTTTTCCCCCGATAAGTAACAGCGGACATTTTCCCCCCAAACTCTTACTTAGGTTACTGAAGTGTTTTTTTCATAAATCTGTATTTAATCACAGGATATGTATCTCACAAACTATTATAAACTACAATATTCAACAAAATAGTTTTGAATTACAACAAGAGTTTTTCAATTCGAGGCAATTGATTTGCAACCACACATGCTTTGCCAGAAAGCTTCACCAATCTTAAAAATATGATGTTTTGTACACTAAAATTATTATTTCCATTTAGTACAAGCAGAAAATGCTTGTAGAAACATACAATGGTGATAAAGATAATGGAATTAGCAATTGTGTTTTTTTGTATTCCATAATATGATACATCATCATTGACGTTTACTTGAGCGTACAATAGTTCAATAATTTCTAGAACTTTAAACCAACTTTCATAATAGTGTCGACACTTTACAATTTCAAAAGACGATTTATGTACCAACTTACAATTAGGACACTTATCAGTAACACAGATTTTAAATAGGTATGCCTTTTATGTAGTCAAAAGTGCAATATTCCAAAGTAGCCATTTCTTTCAGTTGTCTAAGAAATGTTTTTGTAAGGGGCTTCCTGATACAAGTTTTTGTGTTGTACTGTCGAAAGGTTAACGTAATTTAAGGGGAGCATGCTTCCATTGTCATTTACTTGTAAATCTAATTTGTCGCTTAACTTACAATTTTTGTTCAACAGAATTATTTTCTTTGACAATTTAGTGAATTCCTTATCTATACTTCTGAATCTAAAAGGCGGACGGTCGCCCCTACTAATACATACAGTTTTGAATTTTGAGTCACAATAAGTTTTAAGATAAGGTGATACACACTTAATTAAAAACTTGAGACTAAGGGTAAAGGCCACTATTTTGCAGTTTAACATTATTTCATAAAACATATAAATAGGAATTTCAGTAAATTTTAGATTATATCTAGATATTAGAACTCGAAACATATCAGCATTTTATTTACCAATAAACGAGTTATAAAAAATTTTATAAAAGTTATTTGTTAAAACGTTTTTAGGACTAATGATTATTTTAATACCATCTCTTAGTCTGGATAAATTACTCATTATTTTAGGTGACTTTATTCTTAAACCTCCTCCTTGTAAAGGCAAATACAATTTCTCAACCTTTGTCCACGGAACTTTTGGCCAAATGAATTTTTTGATTAATATTATCTAAGGCTACAAAATAGTATTCAGGTGGTGATATGACTTTAAGGATAAACCATACTAGAGGAAGAACGTACATATTAAGGAGCATAGCTTTTGTAAAGATACTTAGTACTCCAATATTGACATAGTATTTTATTTTACAATTACCTTTGTAGAGACATGCATTATAATTTTGTTTCATATAAATATCATTACCGTAATATATTCCTAATACTTTTAAACCATCCTTTACTGTATCTAGTCCATGTATACTATTTATGTGTCTCTTTTTCCAATCGCCTAACAATAAACATTTTGTTTAAATTTTATTTAATCGTGCAACTAAGCATTTACTATAAAATTGTAATACCTCCACTGTATTTTCTATTTGTTAGTCGAAAAAGACCCCTATAATTATATCATCGGCATAATCGGAGTAATATTGATTTCGCGACGAGATAAAAGTACTCCTCTTATACTAGCTAAATGGTAAAATAACATAGAGAGCAAAGGTTGAATACACATAATACATAGGTAAAAAGCAAGTGGATTACCTTGCTTAACACCTTTTTCAAAACTAAATGGGCAATGTGAACTGGCCTAAGGTTCACACAGCATTCACTTTTATTATAAAGCAACTTAATTCTTCAAATAAAGCATTCAGGAAAGTTCAGTTTTTCAAAGAGTGTAAGTACGTCCGTATGTTCGACATTGTCAAAAACATCTTCCTGATCTACTGCTATCTGTGCTCCGAGGGTTTTTGTCTAGTAAATACTTAAAAAAGGCATGATTTGGAAATATAGACTTATTCTTTAGACCGAAATTCTGAGCTGTATCTATAACATTGTGAATGACTTTAAGTAGCTTTGCTGTGAAAATAATTGCAAAATTTTGTAATCAGTGTTACTCGTAGTTACAGGTCGCCAATTTTTAAGGTCAGTAGAGTCCTTAGCCTTACAAATTAAAGTTTAGAGCCCAGTTATTGTTAAAAGAGGTAAAAGTTTAGTTTCATTTCCTATTTTCCAAACCCACAAGTCATCACTAAATGCTTGATAAAACGCTGTTGTAAAACCATTATCGCATGGCGAACAATCTACTTTCAAGGCCATTCTTGCTTTTGTTATACCCTCAATGTTGACATTGAACTAGGGGCTTTAACTATTTTTTTAGTTAATCCGCTTTGATTGACTAATAAATCGGGCATTAAATCTAAATTAATTTTATCTGGGTTCAATTTTTTATAAAATCAACTACAGTTTTTGCTTTCTCAAAAATATTTTTCCCTGTAACCACGTCTACCTAAATTATCTAATGATCAAGAAGCAATATTTTGTGTAAAGATCCCCTTCAAGTAAATGAAAATACTTTTATCAGATGCATTGGATCACAGGAAACCATTAAATACTTGGGAGTTAACTTTAATGATGGGATAGTTTTTGATGAAGGCAAGTGTTCAAAGGAAGTTTAATGATCAAATTGAAAAACTTGTGTCTACGCCTATGTTACGCCCTGATCAGAAGCTTAAGGTCCTAAAAAATTATATTTGGCCTACGCTAGTTTATCCCTTTCAAAACGCCCCACTGACAAAGCTGTCCAATAGGTTTTTAGAATCCATTAACCAAATTATCCGCTCTTCAGCAAAAGAAATTTTGAATTTGCCAACTAGCACCCCAACCAATATGTTATACTCAAGTTCAAAAGTTAAAGGTTTGGGTCTAATACGTGCTAAATGGGAAGCCGGTATTCAGAATTTTAATGCTACAGAAATATTGATACAATCGCAACATGCTCTACTATATGAAATAAAGGACTTTGATACTGATCGAGCAGGTTGTTTTGAATTTTTGGAAATACCTTTTGAAGTAAGAGATTCTGTGGTTTCAAAAAGTGGAAAACCCAGTAAACACATTCGGGATCATTTACGTAATCTGGAGTATGAGAATTGGTGCAAGCTGCCTCAAAAGGGACAAGGAGTTATACAATTTTCCGAATGTCCACAAGCTAATAAGTGGATTACTTCAAAAAACGGGTTGTCGTCATCAGAATGGACTAATGCTTTGAAAATGGTTGGTAATGTTATGCCTATTAATGCAATTCCGCGCCCTGACCAAGGATCATTCCGCTGCAGACATGGATGCAGCGAGACAGAAACTTTAGGCCATATCCTTGGAAAGTGCCCCCGGGGAGAGTTTATACGTAATAACCGACATCATGCAGTACGACGTTTGATTTCTGATGCTATGAAAAAATCTGGATGGAGCGTTTTGCAAGAGGTAGAATGCACTGGAGATGGTTCAAGGCGTGTTGATATTATTGCCTATAACCAAGTAACAAGAAAAGGTTTAATTCTTGACCCAACTGTTAGAATGGAGCAAAATGATACCGAACAGGCTGAGGCAGTAAACAAGGAGAAAAAGAAAATTTAAGATTCTTGTATTCCTTATTTTAAACAGAAACTTGGATTGGATGCGATTGAAGTTATTGGACTGTACGTGGGAGCTCGCGGAACAATTACTAAATTTTTTCTGGATTTTATGAAGTCCCAAGCATTGTCGGCATTTTTAATTGACGATATTGTAACGACAGTTCTGAAGAAATCAGTACAGATTTGCCAGCATCATTTATTTTCTACAATTCCTACTGCATAATTGGCTACACTACATATATATTTTATTCATTACTCTATTTTCTATCTGTTCTTAGATAACAAATTGTTGTAACGTATACTGAGTCTATTAGGCTACCCTCATTGGAGGATAATGTTAAGTTTGTTCTTTTGAATAAAATTATCTTTATACAGTTTGTCATTTTTGTCAGAAGGCGTTTGTTGATGATGAATTAAATTATAAAGTAAGAGATCATTGTCATATTACTGGGGTATTTAGAGGTGCTGCTCATAATTTTCGTAATTTGAATGTTAGAACGTCTTTAAATATACCAGTTTTCTTTCATAATGGAACAAATTTTGATTTTAAATTTATTTTCAGGCAACTTCATAAGATGACAAATAAAAACGAAACAGTATGTAGTGAATTAGAAATGGTACCACAAACAGAGGAAAAATACTATTCTATAACTGTTCGTACACCTGATACAAAAATTACATTTACATTTAAAGACTTATTTTAATTTTTACCTGCATCATTGGATGGGTTAGCTTCTAATTTGAAAAGGGGTGATATTAAGAATTTGAAGAATTTGCTAGATTATTTCAAAGATGAACCAGTTGAAATTCAAGAGTTATTAACACAAAAAGTAGTGTTTCTGCATTCATATTTGGACTCTTTGAGTAAACTTCAATACAAAAGATATCCTAGTTATGAGGAGTTTCATGATGACTTAAAAGATAAAAATATTTTAGAAAAGAAATATAAAAGAGGTGAAAAGCTATGCAATTATTTCAAGCATTAAACTAATAATAAATATATTCAAAGATTATATGGAGATGTATTTAACATGTAATGTTTTAAAATTAGCTGATTGCTTTAAATCATTTAGAGATTTATCTTATCATCATTATGAATTAGATCCTGCACATTAAATTACAACTCCTGGATTTTCTTGAAGTGTTATGTTAAAAATGACTGCAGTGGAAATAAAACTTTTAATGGATCTAGATATGTTTTTAATGTTTCAGGAGAGAATAAGAGGTGGGTTATCTAGAATAATGAATAGGGATGTAAGAACTAATAATAAATTTATGTATAATTATGATAACACTAAAGATTCATCATATCTAGCCCCTGTTGATGTTAATAACTTAAATCGTGATGCTATGTCATTTAAGTTACCTATAAATGGGTTTAAATGGTGTATAAAAGATAAAATTAAAAATTTATTTAACAATATAACAACATAAGATATTGATAGTGATATTAAATATAAACTAAAAGTGGATTTAGAATATGCTAAAAAATTGCATGATTTAAATAACGATTATCGATTTTTATCTATGCATAAAACAGTACAAGATACTGAATTATCTAAGTATCAACATAGATTAAAAGAAATTAAATAGTATAAAGGATCTTAAAAATTAAAAGCTAGTTTAGAGGATAAAAAATCCAGCGCTTCGCGCCGGATTTGTCGACCGGGGGCGGGCCCGAAGTAGATGCTGAGCTACAACAAAGGCACAAAATAATTTATATTACGCTAAAAGATGATATAAGATTTATGAAAGCTCCTGTACAATCAATAAGACATATACTAATGTTCGTAGCATGTAATTTATTATAGCTAATTTTTTTTTATAAATTGCACCAATCACAAATAACGTCATTTTAGACGATTCCTAAATATCTGTTACGCTTTGGGATACTAAAAACTATAGTATTTAAAGGACGTTATTAGGGACGATCTCTGAACATGCATAACACATATAGGTCAGTCCGTGACATGTAGAAGAAATTTTCACGGGACATCATTTGCGCGTCACCCTCAACCTGCTTACCTAATAAGAAAGCGATTCAATCTGGGTAGGGGTGTCTAGAAGAAATTTTTGCCTGACGTCAGTTGCGCGTCACCTCTAACCTGATTACCTAATGTAAATGCAATAGCAGCTGAATAGGGCTGTCCAACATAAATTTTCGCGTGACGTCCTTTGCGCGTCACCCCTAGCCTGCTTACCTAATGTTAATGCTATAGCAGCTGGGTGGGACTGTCTAACATAAATTTTCACGTGACATCATTTGCGCGTCACCTCTAGCCTGCTTACCTAATGTTAATGCGATAACAGCTGGGTGGGGGTGTCTAGAAGAAATTTTTATGTAACATCATTTGCGCGTCACCCCTATCCTGCTTACTAAATGTGAATGCAATAGCAGCTGGGTAGAGGTTTTTAAAAGAAATTTTTGCATGACGTCATTTGCGCGTCACCCCTAACCTGCTTACCTAATGTAAATGCGATAGCAGCTGGATGGGGGTGTCTAGAAGAAATTTTTACGTGACGTCATTTGCGCGTATCTTCTAGCCTGCTTACCAAATGTGAATGCAATAGCAGCTTTGTAGGGGTGTTTAAAAGAAATTTTTGCCTGACGTCATTTGCGCGTCACCCCTAACCTGCTTAATTAATGTAAATGCGATAGCAGCTGGGGGGGAAGGGAATCTTAAAAGAAATTTTCACGTGACGTCATTTGCGGCTCACCCCTAGCCTGCTTACCTAATGGTAATGCGATAACAGCTGGGTGGAGCTGTCTAACATAAATTTTCACGTGACGTCATTTGCGCGTCACCCCTGGGCTGCTAACTAAATGTTAATGCGATAACAGCTGGGTGGGGGTGTCTAGAAAAAATTTTCACGTGACGTCATTTGCGCGTCACCCCTAGCCTGCTTACCTAATGTTTATGGGATAACAGCTAGGTGGGGGTGTCTAGAAAAAATCTTCACGTGACGTGATTTGCGCGTCACCCCTGGGCTGCTTACTAAATGTGAATGCAATAGCAGCTGGGTGGGGATGTTTAAAAGAAATTTTCACGTGAACCTGGCTGGAAATGGTGCTATGTATTTCGTTTCATAGCTGGGCATATGTCTTGCGCTCAGCTATGTTTATCGCTACTCCCGTTTTTATGGTGCTTACTTTTAAATTTCTTGACCTTTGTCAGTTCAACATTTAATTGCTAAGCAATGGTAAGTTCGATTACAGTGAAAAAACAATACAGACCTGCCAGCTCGCTTTTGTGATTGTTTAAAAAACGTTCTAAGACAATAGTGTAAACGGTTTGACCTGTAGCGTGGGGCCAACAGACAGACGGACAGACGGACATGACGATTTCATTTGATGCTTGCTAAGCATCTAAAAAGGATTGACATGCGATTATAGAACTTTACAACAAGCTTTACAACATTGATTAGTACTAACAAAAATTCATAGCGCAATTAAATATAATCAAAGTGCCTGGTTAGAACCATATATTGATGGAAATACAAAATTAAGGCAAAAAGTAACATCTTATTTTGAAAAAGATTTCTTTTAGCTCATAAATAATTCAGTATTTGGTAAAACAATAGAAAATATCCAAAAATGACGAGATATTCAATTTTGTACTAGTAAGGAAAAAGCTTTAAAATATAATAGTAAAATTAATTTTAATCGTGAAACAATATGTAGTAAAGATTTAGTAGCTCTTCATATGAATAAAATAAGTATATTATTTAATTAACCAATATTTGTAGGATTCTGTGTTTTAGAAATGTCAAAATACAGGATGTATAAATATGTGTATGAGCATTTAAAACCTAAGTGGGGTGAAAGCGTAGACATAATTCAAACAGATACCAATGGACTTATGCTTCATATTAAAACTAATGATTATTATGAAGATATAAGGAATGATATTGAATTATGGTATGATACTAGTGATTTTAGTTAATAATATTTTCAGCTTACCTATTATGAACAAGAAATTAGGTTGTTTCAAAATAGAAACTAATGAAAACATTGTTACTGAGTTTGTTGGATTAAGATCTAAAATGTTTTCATATTCTATTGAATGTAATGATACATTAATAACTAAGAAACGGAGTAAAGGTATACCTAAGCATATAGTTAATAAATATGAGATTAAAACGTATAGAAAAATATTAAATGGAGAAATTAAAGATAAAGTAAATTTCAATCAAATTAGAGCAGATAAATTAAATTTGTTTACTTTTACTCAATCGAAAGTTGGTTTATCTAATTTTGATGGTAAAAGGTATATTTAAATTAATGGAAAAACTACATTAGCACATTGGAATAATAGAATTCAATAGATCGAAATCATTAAAATGCATCACTTTCATAAAATCAAAGTCGTAGTCGTAGTCGTAGTTATGTCCGAGGCTGATAAGTGGTAATTTTTTAAATTCCTGAAATTTTTGAAAATAGTCTTGTTTTTTATGGAAAATAGCCTTAAATCATTTAAATAGGCTCCTTTTCAAAAATGAGATAACCATTTACGTAATAGTTAAGAGGATAACAAGGTAGGTTGGTAGCTCCACAAATTGTATGAAGTTGGGTGGCGCCATTTGCGTCCGGCCCCTAGCCCCTTACACATACTGTTCTTTTTTAAAGCAATATTAACTTTAAATCAAGCGCGTTTAAATGGCAATGAAGCGGGATTGTCAAATAGTGAGGAAAGACTGAGCCATGAATCTGAAATCTGAATGATGACACTATTCTATGCTCACCATTCGAATTCTATATAGAACATAGAAACATCAAAATTTGCACTAATACTACCTTACAGCGGCTGCATCCTAGTGAAACAATTAACTCTCAGTCTTTATTTACCTTATGCATGTGTCGTGCGATGTAGTTCAAGTAACATTATTATTGCAATTATTTATTATGGTACTATTTTTTGTATTACACAGTACATTATAAGAGTAGTAGAAATATAAGTAGCATGTTGTGGGGCGTTTCTTGAAAGAATGTAGTATCTTTTCGGGTGGTTCAATATTTGTGGCGTTTCCTCTCAGCGCATGAGATTTCTGATTACCAGTTGTCGTCTTGATTAATTTATATGTTGTGGAATTTATTGTAGCTATATCGTGTTTTGTTAGTTATCGTTAAATTAATTATTCTTGCAATTTTGTAATTTTATTCTCGAAGGAAGGATATCCAAGCCAAGGATGATGGTCCGAATGAAAACAGTGTAGTCACAGATTATAGTTACAATTACGAATATTATTTCATACACATCACAATGACTAGTGAAGATTTATTGCAACCTGGCCACATAGTAAAGGAACGATGGAAAGTGGTAAGTTAAACTTTTTTTTCAAAATTGGTGACCCTATTCTTATTAAATTTCATCCCTGTGTATCTTGTTTAATAATACATATCCAGATATAAAAAACACATTCACGCAACGCAAGTAGCTTACGTACATTAGCATATACATATTTCTTACAAAGTCTATTCGAAAATCTTCTTTTGCAAGTTGTCTCACTCGGTACCCTATCGGGTCTCAGTGGTATACAGTTGTAGGAGGGTGGCTGCTGATGACTTCCAACTGGGTACCTAACGATTGAGATTTTATCAGATCCAAATACATATGTTTGCGGAAAGAAACAATGCCCACGCCAGGGCATGCCAAAAAATAGAAATATGAAGTGGTACAGTTATGATGCCTAAGTTTTTTAAGTAGGTGTAAATTTCTACGTGCAATAAGTTGTTTCCAATTCTTTTTTTGATCATGTTCTTTCAAGTCGTGCATATCTGGTATAAAAGCAATGAGCGATCTAATAAAAAACCAACGAGCGATCTAATAAATGCGATTGACAGGAGCGGAACTGTAACTTGTTATTATTTAAAAGTTAATTTTTGGAAAGAAACAACATATGTTTTCAAAGGAATTATTTTGGTACTATTGGTGATTGTAAAAATACTTTGTGCGAGTGAAGCCCTACTGTTTGCATTGCAACTAGTTGGTTACTACTTTACTACTTGCAGCTACAACTGATTATAACTGAGGAGCATTTGTCGTAGTCAGTTCTTTTAAAAAATTTTTAATGATAGACCTGTTTTTCAAAGTCAATCAGTAATTTGAATTTATTTCGGTAACAATGGTATGGGTTCCTATTTTTCATTTAATTGCAGTAGCATGTAGCTTTTGGTAATAACCCATCTATTCACTATGGACCTTCAACCATGCGTATTTTCAAGACTCACACTTTAGCTTTAACAATAGCAAAAGAGTCAGGCTTCTGCCTTTTCTGTTTTGTGAAACCAATTTTGCTAGTTTTACATTCCATTGCACAATAATTAGTATGCGCACTTATATCAAAACGTCATAGGCTTTCTATGTAAAAATACTTCTACATCGTAATTCTACGTAGTGGAATCCTCCTTAAAGTTAACTAATTATGAAAACACAAATTATGATATGATCGAGTGTATATTTTCCGTTTGATAAAGTACTTTCTAAAATTCAAATATTTTTAGAACTAAATTCTAGATGCTGAGCTTAAGCATTTTATAAAATGGTTATGGCCATCGATTTAGACACAACTAATAGATTCTTTTTCTAGAAATAATTGGTTTTAGCGCATCACATGTAGAAAGCACTACTTATTAAATTGCAATTTGGTACTTTAGCCTCAAAACCCCCTAATTTAATTCCCAATCTACAATTTTTATTTTCAATACAAAGCTTGCAACCCATCGGGTTTCCTAATTAAAAGTTTTTTTTTTGAATTTCCTTAACTATTATTCGTTTATAAGTATTTTTGGCATCAAGTTTTTAAATTCTTGCTCCCTTAAATTATTTGAAAAATAAAATTAATTATTTTTTATCTTGTTTTTACGCCAATTAGGATCACTCAATTTTTAAAATTTTAAATTGCAGCACCGTTGTCGGTCCATTGCTAAAAAGTATAAAACGGAATCCAGAAAGGCAAACCGGTTACATAAGGAGAAATTTGGGCAAAGAAGTATTTTTGCCAATGGGACTACGCATTATTTATAGTCTTTATTTAAACGAAATCAGTTGAACACTGAGGGATAATATGAAGATGAACTTGCGCAGTGGGACTTTAAGTGACTTTTACCTCACATTTTAAAGAGAAGGTGATGTTTAAATGAATAAATAGAGATATAAAAGGACATGAAAATCATTGATATACTTGTGAAAACAAATTCCGTTTTGCTTGAATCGCTGACACAAATGGTAAGAGATATGTGCTCAGCAGGGCTTGTGTTAGACTTGTTGTAGTTTCAAAATCGATGAATTTTAGGAAATTGAAATAAACAAATAATTCGTTCTATTCAGTAAACAGTGCTTTGATATACATAAGTGTATGTATGTTTGCAATAATAGATTGCATATTCGGGGCTTGGCCCACACAAAGCGTGTTAATTAGTTTACATTATTTGTTGTGCACATCAATGAATTTTCACGATATTAGCTTGAAGAATTTATTTTCTTAACTAGTACAAAATTTATGTAATAGAAAACATTTGGCAAAACTTGTTCATTTTGTCGTTGCAGAACATGATTTAATTTGATATTGGCATCTTTTTTCCTGTTTTATATTCTTTTAAATATATACCTCTGTCCTCATCAAAATTTCGGCACGCAAAGAGAAAATGTAGTAAATAATCTGGCACCCTATTCCCGCATGCTTTGCACTTCTTTCAAATAATTTCTTATTTGATTTTGTCTTTATTAACTTAAGGTTACATTATATGATTTTGCCTATCAAAGTTGTGCTATTATTGTAGTTTTGTTAATTTAAAAACGATTGTTGAGGTAGTTAGCTACTAGACTAGTTCCAGCATAAGGCATCTCAGTATAGATTGTACCCTGAGAAAATGGCTCGTTCCAAATTTTGTTCATGAGAGATCTGCCCCACATTTTGTATGATATTCTCCCGTTCTGAACCAATATTGTCACTAGTGATGTTAAGCCATAGTTTATTAAATTCAAGGACAGTTCAAGTTCAGTTCAAGTTGTGTCACCCAATTTTAAGTAGCATCATTTTATGGGCTGTAATTATATAGATACATAGGTATGTATAAAATGCGTGGGATTTAAGTTTCTTATATTTGAAGTTTCTTGCTCCAGTTCATCAGTGCTTGTATTGGGACAGTAATTTTGAGTTTGTATCTTCCAGATTTGAGCTGCACTAAATAGTCTAAAGTATTTATGAAAAGAGTAAGGTGATCTACAAAACGTGTTTATACAGGCTCAATTTGGTCCCTATATCTAAGTCTCCACACAACACTGCTATAAAAAAGCGCGGCCATCTAAACCAATTTAAAATGCTTGATTTTTGGTTTCCAGAAGTGTAATTTACTTCTGTTAATTAGGTCCTGCAGAAAGCCATTTGATTGTAGAGCTTTAGTAGTAAATATTTTTGCTGCTTCAGTGAGAACACTAGGTCAGTTAAATTGTACTCCAAGATACGTGTATTCCTTTACTACTTCAATCTATTCCCCCTGGTATTTAAAAATTAATTTCACTTAACTGTTTGAACTCTTTAAAAATATCGAAATTTTAGTCTTTGTCACGTTGACAGCTAGCTAATTTTTATTGCAGTATCGTTCTATAGTTTCGAGTTTTTGTTTCAGCTTTCCTTCTGAGTAAGCTAGTATTACAGCGTCTTCAGCGTACATAAGCATAAAGATTGCCACCTTATGTTTGATGTTTAGGCCTTGGAGATTATTTTCTGCAAAGCACTTGTCCATTCATGCAATACAGTAAAAGTAAAAGATGTGATAGCAATGCACCTCTGTGGCCTATATTAGTGAAGTGTGTCCGTTTTCTGTTCTGACTTTGATAACTGCGTTATTTTAAATATTTATTAGGATTTTTATGATTTTGGCACTCAGCCCGAACTTTTAGAGTTTGCTCCACAGCAGGCTATGACTAACTGAATCGAAGAGCCGCTTGTAGTTCACAAAGAGAGCGTACAATTTTCTACTTGGGATATTATTGTGGTTGTGTATGATGCCTGCCACGGATTAAACTTATTTCATATAGGACCGGGTTTTTCGGAAGCCCGCTTGAGACTGGTAGAATATTACTAACTGTGGACCATTTTGTGAGCCGTACAAGCAGTATCTTAGTAAACAGCTTCAGAAGGCAATTTAGTTAAACTATTTTTTTGTAGTTAGCAGGATTACTTTGGTTTTTTTGTATGAATAACGTCACTACTACAATTTGAGACCAACTGCTCAAGCACGTTTCATTAGTTATTGAATTAAGGAACAGCTTTTAAATTTGTTGCATCCAGCTAGTTGGTTATACTTTTAATGACTCGTTGAATAACTCATTTAGTCCTGAATATTTATTAAGTTTACATTTTTTAATCGCCTGAGCTAGCCTATACATTGTGATTTCTTTATCTGCAAGTTCAGTAACAACTCTGTTTAAGGCTACGGTATGCAACTCCCTATGCGGCCTAATGCTCTTTTAGAAGCTCTTTAATTGCTCAACACTAGTGTTAGTACAGTTATTATTACGTCCTTTTTTCTTAAAGTTAACCATGCTCCAAAATTGACTATTAAATTTAAGTGCGCTAGCTTATCTTTAATGTCTGCATAATAATCTAAATTAGCAGTTTCACATACTTCCTTAAATTTTCTATTTGCGTCTCTGAATCTGACTTTCGTTACATACCTTAAATAAGGTTTCTTACATTTTAATCTGCATAGTTGCATGTTACGTTTAGCACCCTTTATACTTGGTTAAACCATGGATTATATCTAACACTGATTTTGGGTATTCAATATGATGAATAATTAAAACTATTTGCTACGGCAAACATTTGATTAGTAATAGTAGTGTTTATTTTATTTATATCGTCTTGTTCTATATTGTTAGTTTTATGAAAGTCTAGAGCTTTACGCAATAGTTGAATTTGTTTTGCGGTATTTCTGATATTCGTCTTGCCGAGAGCTGCATCGTTTGACGCGCAATATCCTCTGACACATTTCAAATGTATTGATATGGGAAAATATAAAACTCATTTATATTAAGAAAAAACAACATTAAGATTGTAGTGAACCAGAACATAATCGAAGACTAACCTACCCATAGGGCTCACAAATTTATAATTAGCTGAAATGTCCATTGTCTTCATACATATTACATTTGCTAGCGAGCACTGCTTAACAAATTATAGAAAATTTGGGGTCGTGATGTTCACTACCTCATACATAGTTGATCTCAAAATAGTGAAATTACTGGCTTCAACACGTTTGTTGTCTAATAATCCTTCTGCCTTGATCTTGCATTTAACTCGCCTACAATAAAATGCCTTTTTCTTAGCATTTAAAAAATAGACTCTACTGGTTTCGTAAGTTCTGCAAATATTTGAGCAGTAGAGTATATATTATTATTCATACAGGCATTTTCAATTGCAAATAACTCTAAAGATTTAGAACTTTTAATAAATATATTTTTTTGTTATACGACACATTATTGATTTCAAAAGTTGATTTATTTATTAGAATTTCTACTCCCTTTGATGGCCTACTATTGGTTCTGCTTGTAGCAATCTGTATTTGAGCAAAATCTTCAGAATTACGTCCTAAAACACTGACATACACTAATTATCTTGATGTTTGGTAATTCAAATTTTTGTTTTAGCTCTACGTTAGCATCTTTGGGAGCAAAGTAAGTCATTGAAAGACATGTTATCATAAGATCTTTCTTCAGTGTTTACGTTTATGTACTTTAATTTTTAGTTCTGCGTTTTTTAAACTCTCTGTAAGATCAGGTAGTTGTGCGTAGATACCACCCATCTCTGTGTCCTGCTTTCTGATATTTTTTATTGACTTTTGTTTAAAAATAAGCCATTTCGAGTTTAAATTACTTTCAAGGTTTGAGAACCTTAACACGTTATCATTTTTAAAAGTTTGAACCTGTGTAAAAATGCTTAAGTTAACTTGTGACGTAATTTACTGGCTTATTTGCGACAATTATCGTGTCAGTTGTTTGTTGATGTGAGCTGCTAGTTGCTCGTGTCTAGCAGGCATTATTATCGTATCTTCTATGTTCAATCTGTTTTTCGACGCCTTTTTTTGTCTTTTTGGCTGCAATTATTTTTAACATAAGTGTAAATATTAAAATATATTTTTGGCTAGTATGTTTACTTATTTTTAAAGTAATATATAATATAGGTTTTGGACCACGTATGTGACAAAAAGAACTTTTTGATTTTACAGATAAATCTAAAAATTGTTGATGTTGAGCTAGTTTCTCTTGCCTTGATTCCTGTAAGTACGTCCTACAGTTATATGGTTTGTTTAGCGTAGAAGAGTTTTAAGCACCAGAATATCTTAGTAAATAGTTAAAATTTGAAAATAACAAAAAACGTTTAAATTTGCTTTGAGAGTACAGCAAAAATTTGATGTTCATTATTCGAGAGCTAGATGGCATTCTGGCCTATACATTAGTGATCTCGTTGAATGTTGAGCAGGACGAAACTCATTGATGTAAGCGAAGATGAACCATACGTGGCAGCTACTACTGCTTGTTGTGGGGGCACAAAATTCAAAGGCCTTTTGTGTATATGTAGGAATAACAAATAAAAGGCCGCGTTTTGCATAAGAAGTATTATTTAAAAGTAGTATATTTACTATTACTTTGTTTGCTGTTGTTCTTGTAGCATTTGTAGTACCTGTTGTAGTACTATAATTTTGCCATGTATTTATGTTTTAATATGCATTAATACTTATTCTATTTAACACAACTATAACTTTATATTTAAGCATTTTAGTGCATAGAGTCCAAAGAGAAAATTAAAAACAAGTACGAGTAGAACTAACAGACAAATATGCCTTTGGTTCAACTGGTGAAAATGAGCAAAAGTTGCAAAGCTGATAATCTTCTTTGGTTGATTTTAAGCTTTAATAAAATATTGAATTATTCAACACTTACTACATACAAACATAAGCTTATCAGGAAGCAATAAAACACGGCACGTCGATTTAAGAAACCTAAATAAACTTTCTTCCCAACGTCTTTATTTAATTTATAGGTAATTATCTGCTCCGCTACCGCCAATTGCGTTAAGGTTCGTTTATTGCTATATAATAATTGACTGCAAAAGTTGTTGGTGTCTTAGATGTGTATTGCTTGAAAGTGCCAAATCAAATAATTAATAACATTCATATAAATTTATCTGTATATCTTTATTTATGAGTTGCCTTAACTATAACACTTTGCATACAAGCATATAACTTGTTTTGCATTAGCTGCTGTACCTCTTGTTAGGATCATGGTTTTCCAACTATCTGTTTACACTGTCTTTGTCCATTGTCTGTCAATCAGTAATCACCACTACAAGTATGACTTAAATAAAACATTTCTACTTTTAGGTAAAGAAAATTGGTGGCGGTGGTTTTGGAGAGATCTACGAGGGTATAGACTTAGTCACAAAAGAACAAGTTGCTTTAAAAGTTGAATCTGCCAAGCAACCAAAACAGGTACTGAAAATGGAAGTAGCTGTTTTGAAGAAACTTCAAGGTAAAACATTTTTCTATTATTTAATTTAGGGAATGCAATCGAGTATTTTATTGTGTGAATAACTAAAACTAGATTTGGCATATATATATTGGAATGTCTCATAAAACTAAATTTAATAATATAGACAAGCCTATGAAATACCCCGAATTTTTTTTGTATATTAAACTGTCTCTGCACTTGTAGTAGCATGCTTACTGCCTACAGTGGTCTACGCACTCACCAGCAACGTGACCCAGCATTTTCACTTAGTCATTACGCAAATTAATTTGTTTTTCCTCTTTGTAATATATAAAAAGAGATCTACCAGAAATAATGTATAATACAGATGGTTTAAAAAAATAGTGGTAATCCACCAATTGCTACATGCATACCAAAACAACAAAAGCAATAAAACCTTGTGAATTGATGTACAGTTGAAGTCCAAGGATATTAACTAATGCTTAAGGCAAAGCTATGTTACGTGCATATTAAAACTAAAACGTTTTGATAATCCCTCAAAACCGCAACTACCGTTTAAGGTTGATTTAATTTAAATGTCCAGCAAATTCAGTTGTGTGATGTGCTGCACGAATGTAGTGTACAGTAGCATACGCTGTATTTCATGAAACAACCCAAAAATTGCTATCGCATTTAAAAAAATATCTCATTTATTGTAAATATTGCAACGTTTTTCTTAAACTTTACTATAGTTGTAAAAATAACTTTGCAGTGTATACTATAGCTTATATAAATCATGATAGAATTAACAAAATATACTCATTTTATAATATAATTAAAAACTTCATCATAGTGTGATAAAATGTAAACTGTAAATTAGTACAAAGAAGCTAGAGAACAGTAACAGGCTGACTATAGAAAAGGTGACTACAACGCAATATGTTCCGAGCTGACTATAGTGAATTAGACTGACAAGCTGAACAAAGTAGACAAAACAATTGTAAAACGGTTAATTTTTAAAAGAAAAGTTATAAATAGTGTTGAGCAAAACGTACTGACTGTTACTTCTAAATCCACCTAGTTACTCCCAAAAGAATTTGCAATCAAGAAAATAAGCTAAGACGGGAACACAGGATCATGCAAAACGTAAAATATGCTAATATTTCAACGATACCGCAAAAGCTTTTTATAAATATTGTAGCACGAAAAAACCTAAATGTTAATACTAATACTCAATAACGGCAACGAACAAGTAACTTTATCTTTTATTTAAGCATTCTTTTAAAATCTAGTGTATCAGCAACTACTGATTACTGGTTAAATCTCAAAGCGAGATTCTTAAAGCTCACAATTGTTGAATTGGATTGTGAAATCAAAGTCTGAGAGAGTAGAGTGCTAAAATAAACAAGATAAAAAAGCCATACATAAAAGAGCTCTTCAGTTTAGCTTGCATTTCTTAAAATCACATCCCCCTTTTCCTTCTACTCTTGATAGTTACCGAAGTATCTCTATATGTCTTTGCCTCAAACATTACGCTCAAATACACAAAAACATACTTTAAGTTAGATTATAGTATAAAAACGTGGAATTTTAATTATTTGGAACTTTTTTAATAAATTACCACATAAGTGAGACTCTCCAACATTTTCATTATACTGCATTATATAATAAACACTACAGTACTCTATAGCATGATTACTATATAGAATTATTCACCTTTTTTCTTTTTCTTATAAAAATAAATAATTGTTATTTTTTGTGTTGCTTATTAAACTAAAATGTAGAAATCAAAGATATTTCGTTTATTAATAAAACAATCTTCTTGTTTTACGTAAATTTTATATTCCACGAATACAAATTCTGATGTATAAATAAAGCTGACTACTCCAAAGTATTGTCGCCCTAGTTTGTAGAATCGTATTTAAACTACTTTTTTTGTACTTTGTGAGTGTCAAAAGGTTTTAGTTCAAACCTATTGCTTATCCTCGCGCGTCTGAAACTTTAAATTTTGTCTGACTATCATTGTCAAGTTATTAGGCTTACTGATAAGTTGGGTGGCACACAGAAACTTATCTGCAGTAGGATTTAGTAGTAGTGATATATTGTGGCTAATATCTGCATACTACTAGGAGTTCATTAAATCAGGAGGCTGACTCACAGCAAATCATCACCATCACCATGCTAACTCCCAAACATCCGTCCTAGTAATCTAATATTCACTAAATGCAACCTTCGTTTGATAAATAATCGCCAATATAAGGCACAGGCAGCGTGTAACATAAGTTAGACCTATACGTATATTGGAGGTTATTTGATGATACAGATCCCTATTATTTATTTAAACAAATTGTATAACTTAGCTTATACTTCCAATATACTTAAGATATTTATTAAAAAACATTAGGTTAATAAGCTCATATGTATTTTGTTCTTCGTGTTACTATTTAAATAAAAAGATCTGGTGCAAAATACTATCTAATCTAAATAATATAAACGTGTGCCACAATTTATTTGCTTACTACGTTTCTCACAGCTTTACGGTGCCCTTTAGAGGCTAGATATTTCATACCAACAAATATTTGAGGGAGTCAACATAACTCCTGTTCAAGGACTAACATTCTAGTTTTTATTAACTTTTGACTGGTGATTACCTTTCAGAGCAGTGTGCTGCCAGTAGTAATTTAAATTTCTAGATTCAGCGTGAAATTCAAATATGACAACCAAAACAAAATTTTTGACTACTAAGCAAAACTAAAAGTAAGCGTCTGAGCACTTAATTTTTTAATGTATCATAACTTGTGTAACATTTTGTTTTACATTTCCTCTAGGAAAGGACCACGTGTGCCGTTTCATTGGTTGTGGGCGAAATGAGCGTTTCAATTACGTAGTAATGCAATTACAGGGGAGAAATCTAGCAGAGCTAAGAAGAGCTCAACCTCGAGGTGCTTTCACTTTATCTACAAGCTTAAGACTCTCTCTTCAAATACTTAAAGCTATTGAAAGTATACACGAAGTTGGTTTTTTACATCGCGATATCAAACCGGTAAGTTTTTGTATTAACTTCTAATTACTTTTGCTTTAAATTATTAGGCTGCTTTCATTTTGTGCTTTAGCTTATTTGAAAGTTGTGATTTATCATTTTTGTTTTTATATTGTTGCTGTGCAAAAACAAAAAAAAAACAGAAATATGTAAACCAACAAAATCCATCAAAAGAATTTCTTGACCTTAGACTCAAAGTAGATGCTGTGCTTATAGCGCGAATTGGCTTTTAGAAAAGAGGTGAATTCTATTGTGGCAACCCTCAAATTACGGTAGTCACTACCTCACTTTCCCCCACCCCTACCTTAATTTCTTACGTAATTAAATTTAAGGTTGCGCGCACGGTTTTATCATTTTTGTGGGACGGCACGGAACTAAAATAGGTTTGGAAAAAAATTATTAGTTGTAAAAGAGGTGCTTAAAAGTATGATTTTTGAAGGACGTCATGTATAGGCCATTCCTAAACTATAATATTTTATATCGTTTATGGACTATAACTCATAATCTACTCTATAACCCATGTACGTGTGAGCATGACAAACAGCTAAAATATATTAGAAAAAAGTTAAAAGTTGTAAATGGTACTTGAAACTATTAGTTTAAAAGACGTCATCAACGGGCGATCTCTAAATATCTATAACCTATTCAAGTATTTGCATGACATAAAACTAAAATCTGTTTGAAAAACATTTTAAATTGTAATGAGGATACTTAAAACTACAATTTTTGAAGGACGTCATATTAGGCGATTCTTATCTATGATCTATTTACGTAAGTGCATGATCTAAAGCTAAAATATTTTGCATATTGTTTTATTTTGTTAAGTGCTTGTTTTGTCGTTCTAGCATTACCTATTTCTATAATGTTCACCAATATGTTGTCCATGTGATTTTATTCGACCACATTTAAACTTGGCGTAGCTACGCAACTATTTAAAGGATTGGTATAACAAAAAAATGCACTGTCGTACATTCCAATTTTGAATTTGCTCTTATAATAAAAATAATAACAATAGAATAATAATAATAATAATAATAACAATAGAATAATAATAATAATAATAATAGAATAATAATAATAATAATATTAGAATAATAATAATAATATTAAATAAACGAAGTGGGTCCAGTAGAATTAACTGAGGCATGCATTACAAACTTATTATTTGGACGATCTTGTCTAGAGTTAGTTGAATTGGGTTTTTGGTGAGACATATTTGAATGATGACTTTGAATCAAAAGTCGGATTCATCAACTCGTCGTCACAACTGGATTCACTCGAAGTGTGACTATTAAAAGAATCACTGTTAGTGTTGCTTGTGGTAGTGTCACTGGAAGTAGTACTGGTCGTATAGTCACCCAAATTGTAACGTTAGAGTCCATTGTGTTGCCTTGACAATCTTCTCTGGAGCTAATAAAATGGTGTTCAGGCTGTGCTATAGAGCTATTAATTTTGATTCCTTATGTCATGCCTATGTTTTTGCCATTTTTCGAAATAGTGCGGCTATCCAGGCGGGCCATGATAAAATGAATGTAGAGTACCTCTGCTTTATCAACCTTACACAAGTTTATTTCCTTAAATTTTGCTCGTCTCGTGCGAACTACGTTAACTTGTTTGTGAAGTCTGCTTTATGACTGTGACATCATTGCATGTAGCTTAAGTAATGGTTTAATTAACAGTGCTTCTTGCTTCCTTAGAGAGTTGTACCTTGTCTTCATCCGCGTCCATGTAATTTCCCAGTTTCCCTTAGTTATTTTTAAGTCTAAAATTTATTCAATTGCTGTGCTATCTTTCATAACGTCAATTAGAAGTCATGACGTTTCAACTTCAGCGTAATGTGTAGAGGAGATCACCAGTGCTGTGAATTGACCTTCAAGTGCGGCAAACTCATTGTGCAGATCTGAAAACGTAGGAAGACTTAGTTTTGGTGTTTGCAACTGAGTAACCAAAGTTGCTGACTGGAACTTATGAGATAGTGTAACCAGTTCAACGTCAACTTTGTTGTATGCGTTATTTAAATCTGTTTGAGTGTTAAGGGCTCTAGGGAATGAAGGTCTTTATCTACGCTTTGTGTGGCCGAGATCTTTTAGAACATTTTATAGCAATTCGTCATTTGATTAGAGATTTTCGGGCCCATAGTTTTGAGGTCTTCAATGTAGAGCGTATCGTCAACAGCAGTTCGGAGATTAGAAGGATCAGCAAAGTGGGCTGTCACCCTAGTTTTTATAACTGAAATCTGGGTTTCTAATGCATCGTTAGTTGCTAGGTGCAGTTTTTTAGCCATTGTTGTATCCTTCGGCAGCAGTGGCAGCATAGCCGGCGGCGGAGGAACTGGTGGTGGCGGCGGCACTGGCGTTTCTGGAGTGTTGCCGATCCCTGTATTGTCTTGTTGGTTGTCTGGCGTTGATATCACGTCGTCTGAAGATAGCCTGTCTTCTTGTCTATCCGAATTTGGTGGTTTCACTTCGTCGTCAGAGTCTAAAGTTTCTGAATCTGGGTCGCCTGAATTACCTGATGTCTGTTGTTAGTGTTTGTGTTATTAGCTGTATTAATTATAGTGTTGTCGATATCTTCTAGAGTATCTTTGTCGTCTTTAGTATTAGACGACTCAAAGCTATTACTGTAGTCAGGTAGTTCAGATAGTGTAAATCTAGACTGATACCCTAAATACGTTTCTGGTGTGCTGGTTTGTGGTGTTTTTAGTTCTGGATCATCGTAACTATAAAACGATGTTTTGGCTGAAGTTGATGGTTCTAAGAAAGCTCGAGCTTGATCAGTTGACGGAGTAGAGTCAGCTGATGTCTGCGGTGCAGATGCAAGTTTCTTTGCGATATGTCTCTCGCGGAACTCTAGATACTGGCAATTGGCGCCTTCAAGATGAGTATTAGCGTATTGTGTATTAAATGCTGTTGGTGTTTGAAATTAAAAAATTAAAACTTATTAAGAAGTTGATAAGGAGTAACAACAAAGGTTAACAACAAGGTTGCGTCTCTGACAAACTTTAGAGACGATAAGTTAAAATCGTTTAAGATTGCGTTGTCTGCTGACAGCGGCTTTCTCTTTGGCTGCTTGTTATGTCCCTCGACAACTAAAGAAAGAGGTGTTTAGGCTGTCCTTAAAGCCAGTGAAGTGTTGTCCGGGCTTAGCTGTCGGTTGTTTCTTACGACCTTTGAGTTTATACTCTAATGGGGCTAGGGCTACTTTAGGTAATCTTTTGTGATCCTTGGGGTTATAGCTACGTAAAAGCCGTACCTGAGGACGCGTAAGTTCATCTCCTGGTTGCATGATCCATCATAGTGGGGTAAGTGATGATCACAAAAGTAGTGGGGGGATAGTGTGAAGGAGAGTGTACGGTAATAGATTACAGTAACTCTATAGATCTCGTATGTATACGAACCTGATGTTGTCCTGATAGTCAAAAGGTCCTAGACTGATCCGACGTGGTTAGGTCAGAGTGTGCTTGTACGTGACACAGAATAGGCAAAAGTAGTAGGAGCCGGAATTTTAATCCTACGATTTCCACGACGCGTCTACTCGAGGTGAACAGGTAAAATCAGTCTAGTCCAGTCAGATGAGGTAGTCTGGTACGTAAAGCGTGATAGAAATGGATGGAAAGATCGCCGGGGTCAGTAAAACGTACAGACAGTTTTTAATTCGTGAAAAACAAAGAAAAACACCATGAAACCTAGAACCGGGTAATGAAAGGGAAGACGGATAGCCAATATAGTTACAGATAGTGGCGTAATTATGCCTTGTTGTACAGTGTGAGATATGTGAATGCAAGGTACAAGTGATACAATGCTAAAAGTGGTTACGTTGTGTACTAGACTGTTTAATTGATGCAGTGTAAGTGAGGAGTGTATGATTTATTTCGAATTGGTTTGAGCTTATATACTCAGCAACATGCTAGGAAATACATTGATAATGCTAATTAACTATATAGAAGTGCAGAATATAATGAATAAATTATGTTATACGATTATTCCTATATAAGACTATTATATTTGACATCAATACAAACTAAAAATATAGGAATGAGACATATTTCTGTCTACTAAGAGCAAAAATTAAAAAATCATCTACAAAAATGTCGATGGAGTGCAAAAAGAAGAAGCCCATGTTTTAAAAACACTTGATATGGATCCATGTTCTCTTATATGTTATGTATGTGCTCCTATACCTGTCACTTCGACCCTACGCAAATCCCATTTCACTATGAAGTACTTTGTACAAGGTTCGTAAATTCCGTTTTGCTCCTTGTCCAAAGCAGCTGCTTGTTCTTCACTGTCCCCATATTCAAATCGTACTGAAGGATTGAAATATATCCCACTTTAGATGAAGGACAGTATGCAATATTATCCACTCTCCTAGTTAATCCATCTTCAGCAACACAATGGACTTCTTGTTCTACTACGAAACCTTTGTCATCAAGAGCTTTTGGTCGAATTTCTCGAATACCATGATAACGATTATTACCTCAAAGTTCTCCCCGGATACAGGATTCTAAGACATGACCAAGACTTTGCTTCTTAGCGCCGCAATGCCTGCACTGGATTCCGTCTAGGCTCTTCGCTGGAATAACTTGTACACTAGCAACATTTGCATTCATTTTTAGTGTTGTAACCCACTCAGGCGTGGTCAACCCAATTTTATTAATTAAAATTTTCTTGCCCGATGGATTAATTTTAAATTGACACACCCATGTGCCTCGTAATTTCATCTGGAACCATTATTTAAATTATTTTTGCGAAGCCCTATGCGCATTCGTTCAGTAATCTTACTTTCAATTTCAGGATGATTTAACTCCAAAAACTCTTGGTTTGTAAAAGCTAACGCTTTTTTACATGTGAATTCTTCGTCAAGATTTTTGCAATACGGAGCATATACGTCTTTAGAACTTAGTAGCACTAAACATACATAATGCTGCAAAAATTCTTCCCATTCCGCTTTCGTTATGGATAAGCCTCTTAAGTTTTTGAAAGTGTATAACATAGCGTTTGGGGTATCAGTAGGAACTCTTAAAATTTCTTTTACTGAACTTCAAACTATTTGATCAACATTCATCAAAAATGTTTTGGCAGTGTGTTAAGAGGAGCCTTTGTAAGGGCTAGATTAGCACGGACTAAATGTATTCATTTATAAATGTTATTTTTTGATGTGGTCAAAGCATGGGCGTTGAAACTAAATTGTTTAGCATTTTAATTAGATTATGAATAACTTTGGAAGGGCAAAATGTTAGCTGCGAGTTAAAATCAACTCCTAAGTATTTGACCGTTTCATTCTCTTTTAAGGATGGAATGGAATCTCTATTTTAAAGCATTAGGTTTCCCGAAACCATTTTTTATTCTTAAATACAAGCGCAATTGTACTTTCTACCATTAAAATAAGGCCCTTGTTTGAATTTGACATTTGCAGTGTCATCCGCGAAGTTTATGGCAGTTATATTTTGCACATTGTCGTCTAAAATAAATCCAATTTCTCTTGCATAGTCCGAGTCTGTCAATTTTTCAAGAACGTAATTTTTAGCCAAATTAAATAATAAAGGGCTCTATTTGTCAAAAATACAATTGTTCGTTTGTTTTTGAACGGAATGTTGTAAATAGAAAAAATCATGACACATTTAAAATTCCTAATATAATTCCAAAACGTACGAAAACAGTTTAAAATATAGATGTGTGCACAGTTGGAACAACCTTCCATCTAACCTACGTGACAAAAATAATTTTACGTTCATATCAGATTTTTGTGCCTTTATCCTTTTAAATCGAGATGTTTAATACTAATTTTGTTGTTAATACTTATTAATGCTAATCGAATGTTTTGATTTTTAGTGATAATTAATAGATTTGGTTTTTGTTTTTAATTGTCTTTACTATAGCTTGTTGTCCAATATTGTAAATCATTGGTTTAATTCGATGAATAATTTGACAACTAAATAAAGATAAATCAAATAAAATCAAATCTTATTGGTGATCGCTGCAATACTCCGCATTTGAATTCAATCGCCGAAGTCGTAACCGTTGGTGTCATTAACCGACGGTGTGATTATTTAAAATCAATAATTTTGTTAAATCCTGTAAGGTTGCCGGTATATGCTGAGAATCCAAACATTTTAATAAATGTGAATATTCCAATTTCCAGTTCTCGAACACAGAAGTTTTAGCAATGATAGAGACAGTGACAGTATACATCCATTCTCGGAAAATGACTTAGCATGCAAACGCGCAGATTAAAACTACAATCGCAAAACAGGACTGCAGTTAGGTGCCCGCGGTTGTCTTGCCATAATTTTTTTCTTTCTAATGAAGCAATAATGCTAAAAATAATGCTCAGTTCGCTGAAAATTAATCAATGCCGATAAAATGCATGCATTCAATGAAATAAAACTATGTTGGGAATTGAAAATGCAAGGTGATTTAATTACGGTATATAGATATTTTTCTTTCTGGCATTTGCCGTCCCCCCCCCCCGGGACATTGTCCTCCTAAATCGCACGGAGGACATTTTGCTATCAAAATCACATCCAAAATGACCGAGTGTTTTTTATTTTTATTTATTTTGTATTACTTAGTTTAAATTCTATCATAAGTTATATTATAATTATACATAGTTCAAGAGTTTTTATTAATGCATGAGTAATATTTGTGTATGTTGAACAATTTTTGTGTTTGAAAGTTACAGAATAGCATGATTGTTAATGTTCGTTTGAATTATTTTACTTCATAACATTGCTCAGCACACGTTTCACTATGCATTACTTTTTGAAAACAAATTTCTGTTTTTAATTAATTGTAGATTCAAGATTGATGTTTAATCAAGCATTGTTTGCGTTGAGGTCATACTTCAAAATTTTCGCAATAATATTGACGTGTTGCGTTTGATTAATAAATATTCACGTAATCATTACTTTCCAAAAAATAGGGAAATCGAGAATTTTAGTAATGCATTTCAGGACTAGCATGTTTCTGAAAATAGTGAAAATACCTACGAACACTTTCCTGTAAAGGAACACTCGCTCATTTGGGTTACATGATTTTGATACTGGGAGGAAAATGTCTTCTGTACGATTTGGGAGGAAATTGTCCCGTGGGGAAATGTCCAGGGGGGAAAATGCCTGGGAGGAAAATGTTCTACAATATTTAATTACACATAGAACAAACAGAAAAGTATAAAGTTTAAACATTATGTAAGGGAGAATATCATAAAAATACAAAGTTGTAGTCTCATCAACATTTTAAGTTACTTAGCAAGCTTTCTTTTTCTTTTTTAGATGCTGAGCAAGCATCTAATGAAATGGTTTTGTCTGTCTGTCCGTTCGTTGTTCCTGCTCTACATGTCACAGTTTTTATGCGATTTCTTTTAAACTACTCTTAAACGCTCAGAAATGCGAGCAAGAGGTGCCCTATTGTTTTGTGTAATGATCGCAATTATAGTTTGTCTGCAATTAGCAGCTGAGCGAACCAAGAATCAAAATCTCTGTGTCGGGGTAAAAAAAAGGGAAGACTTTACATGTCATGTACATACCTACCTGAGAGCTTGTCAAGTTTCACCAAATAAAATACACATGGAAAGTTTTCACGAAGTTACATTAGTAGTAAATGTACTTATCCAATATGTACGTTCACAGGGCAGCCTGGTGCAGTGGTCTTCGGTTTGGGACTGCAATTTGGTATTGGAAAATATGTATTTACATATGCTCATGACCGGTGTTCTCAACTATATTAGTTATTGATATTCAGGGGTCGTCCATAATGACGTTCGTTTGTTTGTTTGTTTGTTTCAGCTTTATTCAAGTGTCTAAATTACACAGTTCTTACATATATGACGTCCATCAAATATCACAATTTTAGGTACCCCCATTTTTAACTTTACAATTTTTACCAACCTGTTTTACCCACACGTCACAAACGTACCTATACACGTTATAGATATTAAGGGATTGTTCATAATGACGTTCTTTAAGTATAGTTTTAAATACCCACATTTAAACTTCAAAATTTTCACTAACTTATTTTATCCACTTGTTACGAAAATAACTATACGTTATAGATATTAAGGGATCGTTCATAATGACGTCCTTCAAAAATTATAGTTTTAAGTACTTTCATTTCTAACATTAAAATTTGGTATAGTCTATTTTGACATAAATGTAATGATTATACCTTTATTGGTTATAGGTATTTAGGGATCGTCCATAATGACGTCCTTCAAATATTATCCTTGTAAGAACCCCCATGTCCAACATTGAAATATTTTCCAACCTGGTTTATATACGTGTAATGAACTTACTCATAACGGTAATAGATATTCAGGGATCGTACATAATGACGTCCTTTAAATATCATAAATTTAAGTACCCCTATCTCCAACATGAAATTTTTTTAGATGCCGAGCAAGCTCCCATTGGAATGGTATTTGCTGTCTGTTGGTTTGTCTGTCTGTCTATATGGCTGCAGATTACACGCTGCAGGAAACATGCTACAGATATCATTATTGAACTGATTAAATGCAAACAACTTTCTATCGTCCGCAAGTGCGAGGAAAACGTGCTGTATAGTTTTTGGACCAATGTTAAAATCATGTTTTAAAGTAAAACAAAAGGGGTGAAAATTCATAAAGGTAGATATTGGGGTGTGAGCATGTCATGTTTCGCCAATAAAATGCAAGGAACCTTTTCGCTAATTTACATTACAAGTGATTTATCTAAGTAAGTTCACAGCTCAGCCAAGTAATGTCGTATTGTGGTCGTGAGTTTGGGACTGCAGTGTCGAATTCGAAGATCTTCATGCGCAGGTCAAATATCACTAATTTACGGATCCTCCTTTATTGCTACATATCACGGACATTCATATGTGGTTTAAATATGGTGAGGCATTGTTCTTAAATGAGGTCATTCAAATATTACCATCCCCAGATCTGTTCACCAGCAAAACTTGTATGCAGCCTACTTTTACCAGCGCTGACTGCGAGAGCTCCATGTTAGCCTTACTTGAATAAACTTGAATGAATGATTACTACAAAAGCATTGTGTATACCATTGACCTAGCCATTTTGCTGTAAGCTCAGCATCTACTTCGGGCCCACGGTCGCCAAATCAGGCGCGAAGCGCCGGATTTTTATTCTTGGGAAAGTACTGGAAACGCGACAGAAGATTTTTGTAGACAAGCAAAAGTACATACTATTCAGTCAACCGAGAATTGGTACGGGAAAGGTATGAACCACGTGGTTAATAGGATTCTCTATGCTGCGACATCCTTGCCCGTACTTGGTTGCCCGTTTTTACCCGTTTTTGGTTGCCTCACCAGTATCTAAATAAAGAATTACATGGATCCTCCTACGTTCATAGACCATAAAATCTTGAAGGGGGATTTAACAAACCATTCTAGCAGGGGCGGATCCAGGGGGTGAACAACAAGGAAGTTACCTACCCCAGGAAGAATTTTTTAACGGACTAACATAGGGGCATTTAAACCGCCCACCCCAGAAGATTTTAAAGATATTCCAATCCCTGGTATACTGAACAGTGTCACAATACCATAGAGAAACATCAGTGTATTATTCTCAACGACCCCAACTAGCCGTAGCAGACAACCCAAAGATGTATTTAAGGGATTTACTTTATCTTCTGTATCCAGAGGATATTACAATTACATTAAAGTGCCACTAAGCTCGCAGTAGCTAACAATCACGTTATACTTTTAACATGCATGAAAAGTAAGCATTAAGTGCTATGCCATCTTAGCATTGCTTTTTCCATGCAATAGTTATTTTCTCGAAGCTAAAGACCAGGAGATGTGCTATTTTAAATTTTATTGCATAATTTCTATATGAAATTATTTCTCAAATTATGTACCATGCTTACACCAAAGTTTATAAAAAAAATGAAAACAATAAGAATTAATCTTTTATTCTTAGTAAGTTAACTACGTCACTGTCAATGCTATAAGGCATCTGATCTGAAGTTTTTCTCAAAATCTTGTATGAATTTTTCACAACTTCTGAAAATAAATGTAACTTTGCTAGTAAATACATAGTTGGCAGTGCGAAGCGTTCCTTAAAATCATGGTCGTCGCTTTCACTCATTATTTCCGTGCTCCCTCGTTGGTCTTACAACATTAATTTTAGCATCCCTAGAGTATGTATGTATGTATATATGTATGAGTTTAGAGTTTTTTCAAACTTGAGGTTATATCTCACTCAATTTAATATGTGATTTGAAGGATCCCGCGAAGTAGTATTATACTAAATCGCATAGGCTTCGCATCGTATTTACTTAATTACCTACACTTGTAGTATTTTGGTTTTCGTCGCTTATCTTATACGCGGACCACTTTGCGATTCATTAGATTTTCAATGCTAATTAAACATTACTACTTGTTGCTTTCCGATAAGATTACTCTTAGTCGAGGGAAGGCAGTTGGGTGAATCAAGTAGGCAGAGGTCATCACTCCCTGACTAAATGAAATAAGCCCGCTCGCCTACCCCGCCAGTTAGCCCTCCACTTCCACGAGCGAAAGTCGCAGCAGCTACTTTGCAGAATGGATTGGAAAGATATGTTGAATTGGCTTATTATGTTCATGCATTACGCTCGGCATTGAGCAGACTCATGTCGTCTATTATTGCTATCGCCTCTGCTGCCATCAGTATTAAACTGATACAGATAAACCAAAGCAAACTCATTTACCTTGATCATTCATACAACTCTCAAACTCCCCTCCCCAAGCCAAGTATTACCACTGTACCATTCTCGTGCGAAAGGGTCTAAACTAACTGCCAGCTGCGGTTCCCTCGACGCAAAAAATGAGCCGAGGATTATTTAGAACGGAGCAAACCTCAACTTGTCCCCTAAGCCACGTAGCCGGGTTGCATCCCTAGAGTAGGCATGAGCCTCTTGGCCGCAAAACAGCAATCTTGATAATATTGCGCTAAAATATTTTTTTTGTACCAAAACGCCTTTAATAACTAACTTTCCATATATACATACATACCAGGGTAGGGTATCCCCAGAAATTTCTCATGGATAATTTCCTCCCGGACATTTTCCTTCCGGACGTTTTCCTCTCGGATATATTTCTTCCGCACATTTTCCTCCCGGACGTTTTCCTCCCGGACTTCTTCCTCCAAACTTTGTACGGAGGGCATTTTCCTCCCAGTATGAAAATTACATCACTAAAATAAACTAGATACGTATACTCTATTATATAAAATATACAAAATTCATAAACAGAAATGCGACATAAGCTTATTGAAATTAATTTAGTTGATTTAATACGTTTAATATGAACAAAAACATAAATTTACTTGGAAGGAACAATAGTTTATATTATTGCTGTGATTTTGATACTCGGAGGAAAATGTCCTCGGTTCGAAGTTGGGAGGAAGGTGTCCGGGAGGAAACAATCCGGGAGGAAAATGTTCGGGAAGATTTCCAGGAGGAAAATCCTAAAAGCAGATAGCAGAGACTTAATGGTTCAGTTGGGCCGAGCTAGACAGTGTCCGGGGTTTTCTACCGCGTACTTTTTGGTATTTGGGTTTGCTTATCACAGATATCTGTTTACTTTCATGAGCAATTTCATCTTACTAGTTAGGCTGTGGGTCGGGTGACCAATTTCTATTTAAGGCTTACTTATTCACACGGGATCTGTATTGGGAGAGCAGACCAATTAATTTGAAACACCTGACCCCTTGCATACAAAGGTCCTGTAACCTTTGGTTTTACACTTATTACCTTGATCTCGATATAATCCTTTACAAGAGAAAAGAGAACATATAAACTTTATTTCCGCCGGTGCACAACATTATACTGGCCTAAAAATACAGTATTTTACAAACGTCGTTTTGCACATGTAAGGCCTTGATGTTTGACTACGTACTATATCTGATATGCAAATTAATTTGTTTAGTCGAACTTTTCTATGGGAAGACTTCCTCATACATGCAGAAAAGTGTATATGCTGGACTTTGGATTAGCTCGCCAGTATACAACAGCAACTGGTGAAGTGAGGGCACCTCGAGCAGCTGCTGGGTTTCGGGGCACCGTCCGATACGCTTCAATTAACGCGCATAAAAATAAGGTTCGTAAATTACTATAAAATAATAATGAAGTGATAAGGGTTAACGCGGTTGAAATAGATTACAATAATAGATGTAGAAAGACTTGCCTTTTAATTTGCTTGCAAATCAAAGAACTACAGATACTACTTAAGAGTGTGTCAACAGAACAGGGACACTTCCCGGTTAGTCAATTCAAAGTGGTGCTCTATATACTATGTGAAAAATTGACTTACGAGTGTCTCTAATGTAGTCAATTTGAGGGACTTTGTGTTCCACTTTAAATTTTGTAAATGCATGAAGATTGGTACATTTTCGTTAGGGTTTAGTGCAAAAAGTCACGATTTTTCCATTGAAATCCATAGTAAGCAAAGGTTGCATAAGATAAACGCGTTTTGTTCAGTGCCATTGCATCAACCCTGATCCTATGGGATGAACGCTTTGATGCTTGACTCGTGAATCTAGTTACGCAGAATGTAGTTATTTTATAAGTATCATGACTGCACTTAATTTTAAATTTTCTCGTTACTTCAGTCAAAAGTTGTGTCACTTTGATTTGAAAAAACCGTGAAGTGCCGTGGCTATTCAATTCTATAAGTACATGCGCTTTTTGGTTTCTAACACAAACTAACCCCAGGGGGACAATCAAAGTCTACGTAATTACTAGTCACGTGTCATCTACAAATAATTATTGCCTTCTGAGTTCCATGTATGGGTGAAAGCAACCCCCGACCGAATGCCATACGGTCCCTATTCTATAAGGCTGCAATTTGCCATGCTGCGTACGTTTTAATTTTAATGTGATTTTACTCATTGTCTAGGAAATGGGGCGCCATGATGATTTGTGGTCACTGTTTTATATGCTTGTCGAGTTTGTCAACGGCCAACTTCCATGGAGAAAAATTAAAGATAAAGAACAGGTGAGTTCATTAGTTAACTTTTTTCAACAAAAGTCCACAGTAACTGAGACTTGGAACTTTTGCCGAAAAAGGTTAACGAGGAAATGGTGGTTGTTTCGAAAGCCTTGTTGCTATAGTTTATATTACTTATTACTAAAATAAATGCATGACTAATTAAAATACGTATTATTACGTGTATTAATTAAAATAACGGATAGGTTTGGATAGTTCTATGTGTAAAGTAGCAGTGTCAATTTAAAAAGAAACATTTTTCAATTTAATACTGTATTTTGAATTTTGAATTTCGTATCTCCTCATTAAATTTAAAAAAAAAGTTAAAGGTAGTAAAACAGATCCCAATTCTTATAGGCCTATATCAAAACTATTATTATTATGTAACATTTTTGAAAAAATGATACAAGCTAGAGTTCTGGACAAGGTACAGAATGCTGGACTATTAGATGAACATCAGTATGGATTTAGACTAGGTCGTTCTTGTTTCTCTGCTGTCCTGATGCATTGCTCTTTTCATTGACCTACGCAAGGCCTATGACTCTTTGGATCATACGTTATTGTTAATTAAATCAAGAGACAATTTTGGCCTTGATGGTCACATGCTTAAGTTAATGGCGGACTACCTACGACATCAAAAGTTCTGTATTCAGAATGGTAACTATGTATCTGCTGACTTTGATCTCCTAACTGGTGTACCTCAGGGATCTATATTAGGTCCATTATTATTTATTTTGTTCATAAACGACATAGGCATAGAAATTGGTTCCCAGTTGCATTACGCACTTTATGCAGATGATTTGGTAATATATTACGCGAGTTCTTGCCTAGACACTCCTAAATACACGATGCAATCAGCCTTAAATTCTGTAAATACTTGTTTTAAAAATAATAAATTAAAAATCAATGTCGGGAAAACCAAATTCATGTTATTTCTTAAATCCCATGATAAGGTCTTATTAGATGATAATTTTTAGTTTTTTTGTGATGGTGAGTGTGTAGAGCATGTACCTTAAGGCTATATCTACTATTGGATTAAATTTCTGTATAAATATGCCCAAGCTCGTTGGTGCCATCATCTCCATTGTTAATTATCGTTGTCGAGACTGCAACTTTTAAGATTTGGCCAGGTTTGTCATTTGTTAATGTATTACCTCTAAAACCATGTTAACTGTACCCGAGGGTTCCGACCTCGAATGCTGTCTCTCTTTATATGATTCAGATTTTGCCTTAGGACTCGTCTTTCTCCTTTCTAGGACAGCGTTTTCCGGAGCTGCTGTCTGGTATTCTTTCACTACTTCTTGTAGTTCTGCATTGTCTTTTCGGGTCTCTACTAGCAAGATATTTAGTTCTAATTTTCTGAACATGTCAAACACCGAGTTCTGTAGGTCGTGTAGTTGTCGCGAGCTAGTGTCGAAACTCTCAAAAGGTTCCTTGCAATCACTAAATGTATCTGAAATGGGCTTTCAGGCTCTCGCTTCTTCCCCACATAAGTCAAATACCTCACTGAACCTAACTTTGCCCGCTCGCTCGAGATGACGCATTTGCTTGTTCTTTTTAGTCTCTTTTTCTTCTCTTGTGTTATCTACTTTGGTAGGACCTCTTCCTTTGTGATAAAACATTGGTGCAGAAACCATCGCTTCTGAGTGTACATGTCCTCCTACTCTTCGCCGTCCTTTGGTAACAGATCACCAGTTTCTACAAACTTCACGATCCTCTTCCGTCAAAATGATTGCAGCTGCGTCTGTAAATCCGTTCACTCTGCCATTTTTTCAATGAATCTTCTTGCTTGGTTAACTAACCGTAGCCCTAAAGTGTTTAACGACTTGATTTTATCAGATCTGTTTTTATGCCTCTGGTAATTGACCGCTTGATCCGCCGACCTACTTTTAGATAATCTTATGCTAAAATTTGTGACTGGTCTGATCTCTACGGTGGCGACTATCCTCGCGTCGATTCGTGCACAACAGTTCCGAAGCCAGGACCCCTCTAGCCAGGACAAATTGAGCCGCCCAGCCGATCAAACCCTCAGTCTATATGGCCCTACCGCTATCACTCGAAGCTTACCACTCTTTCGTCAATGCTGACCGAAAATCCGGTCTTATGAATGTGCTGTTTTGACCTCAGATTTGATAACATGGTCTATTATGCTCTACAATTTAGGTTTTTGCCTGACCTCCCTGAGTTTAGTTCAAACGAATCCCTTATCCCGTAATTCGTGAACCGTGAAGCTCTTCTTACACTATCTTAACCTAAAAACCAAATTTTTAGATAGAAATAAGGAACCGATAGTTCTCCGCTGATATTGCTGCGATTTGTACAAGATGGTAATCTTGTGTCTGTCTTGCTTGCCAGTGTAAAGTGGCTTAAGTTACTGTGTAGTTGGCGCTCTGATTACCTATTCTATAGAGGTTAGAGGTCAACGATAGAAGTATTGTTAATCATTTAAGAAGCTACAATTTAAATGCGTTATAGTTACAAAATTATTTTTTTTAAATTTTTTATTACGGTGTCTAGAAAAAAAATAACCACAAAAAGTAGATGGACAAAAAGCAGTTTGCAACCTTTGCCAAAAAGATAACTCTGCCTTAGCCTTAGCCTATAGTAAAACTTAATCACATGTTTCAGACTCTAATACACTGCTGATATATTAACGAAATAGATAAGGGTTTCAGCAGTAATTTTTGTATCGAAGCAGAATAACATCGCTGTCATTTGTCGTGTATGCATTGGTCGTCACCGTCATCAGTATCATTTTAAATTGCTCGTCATTGGACTCCCTAAACTGGATGATTGTTGTTTATTGCCTCGTATTGCTAAGTTATTTTCAGCAATTTAAATATTTTGTGGATGCAGGTGGGCCTAATCAAAGAAAAATATGATCATCGACTTCTGCTGAAGCACCTTCCATCGGATTTTAAACAATTCCTTGACCACATTCTTGCTCTGGAGTACAGTGATAAACCTGATTACGCAGTAAGTTTTACATACTTTATAATATTTCATTACTTGTAACTTAAGTTATTAAGGTTTTGTTATGCTGAAAGATGTGCAACATAACAACACTAAAGGGTGCTTTGCTTCTAAAGAGAGAAGCTTTATTGCTTACTTATCTACAGTAAAAGGTCAGACAGGAGAGAAAAGCGTGAATGATACAATTGCTATCTATTCTCATCGTAGATCCCATCCTGACTGCTCATCTCTAGCATGCAGCTAGGCTGGGAATTTATATCAATCGTGACGTCATTAGTGAATGACTTGCACTACACTATTGTTATGCTAACACCGAATGTCACACATATAAATGTGCAACTTGCACATTTCATAACCGTGTTTACATTTTTGTTAAATGTATTGTATTGTATTGTATTGTCTTTATTCAATTGTCAAAGTTTACATCGAATTAAATCAATGATTTTTAAAACCGGACAATATCAGAAATAGTGAGAGACAGAAGCAAACATTAACAAAAATATGCAATTAATATAAATCATAGATATAAGACTTTTAACAGTTTATTAAATTATGCAACAGATTGCTGTCGAAGGTTAGGTATATAGGTAGAAATACTTTCACTACTAAATAACATTTCTGCTATTAGGATAGCGTGGAATAGATGTACTCATTCCTATATTTTTACATAATTTACCGGAATTTCAAATGCCAAACTTGACAAGCTCTCAGCTCCGTATGTACCTTCCATGTATTGGAAGCCCTTTTTTAGATGCTGAGCAAGCATCTATTGGTCTGGTGTTTGCTGTCTGTCTGTCTGTCACAATGGCTCTTGGTCGCACGCAACAGGTCGCATTTTTGAAGATTTTATATTGAAACCTTTTTTAATCGCCCAGAAAAGCGAGGGAGAAGTGCTGTATAGTTTTCGGTTATTATTAAAGATATAGTTTTTTCGCAATTAGCAGTTAAACCGACCAAGAATTAAATCAATGTTTCAAGATAAAAAAAGGGCTGATAATACATGGAAGGTACATATGGAGCTGAGAGCTTGTAAAGTTTTGCCGTTAGAAATACACATGGAAAATTTTTACCAATATCCATTACAAGTAAATGTACTGCTATGTACTGCTGACATATGTACGTTCACAGGGCAGACTGGTATAGTGGTCGTTGGTTTGACACTGCAA